>JADRCH010000076.1:5307593-5550359 GCA_019843965.1 Rhynchomys soricoides | reverse complement strand
TATGTTAATAAATACATACACAAACACGCACACACATGCTGAAACATACTATAAAATAAAGTGAAGAAGCTTTAAAATTTTAAAAATAGTGCTGGTATGTAAAGAAAAATATAAAAATATAAAATCCAGAAAGGGGCAGAACATGTGGACAAATAAACACACACACACACACACACACACTCACATACACACACCCCTTACTTCTCAGTTGTAGAATTTAAGGGTAATGATATTATTAGTTGCAAATCAGAAGTTGAATGTAATCTGATTACAGAATGGAGGAAGTAAGAATGTGATCTCAGGTTGCTGACTTTTTACTCATCTTCAGTTCCTTCTGCAGCACGTCCTCTGCACAGGATGACCTCAGGAGCCCACAGAAGTGTGCATTCTCACCATTCAGTCAAATGCACATGTTCTACCCAACTTATCTCAGAATGAGAAAATCTGAAAGATAGCAAATGGTTATAATTTCTCTGTGACAAATAATTTCTAATACACACCTTTATGTTAAATGAAAGAAAGGGACAAAAGATGAGTAGTGTCACAAAGTACTTGTCAGTTTACCTATCAGTAGTGAGAATGTCTCCTAAGAGGGAGGAAAATGTGCCTTTCATGTAATGTTCTCATTAGTTGATGCTGTCACAACTAAGCCCAAATACACAAAGAGAATAAAAGAATACATTGTGGTATAATCACAAAGATTTTCCTGCTGTGGAAATAGAAGTCAGAATATGTAAAAGAGAAACAGGAAGTTCACCCTCCAGGTATGCTCCTAACATCACAGAATATGAGTTGCACTAGACACTGAGTTAATTAGTGAATGTGTTTAGAATAATCTTAGCTTGTATAATAAACTGTACTATTATTATCTATCAACATGTGATAAGATTTGAACATAGAGCAGACAATGAATTATTTTCTTTAAATCACAAAATTGTAATAGAGGATTTGTGGAGACCCTAGATCAGTGATATTAATTACTGTAAATTCTTACCCTACAACTTTGAATTTTAATGAAATATTATTTTATAGAATAAGAAACATGAATTCATGAGAAAAGTTCTGAACACTATGCAAACATTTGCATCTTCAAATAAGTTTTAATTCCACTGCTCAAGCTTGTAGACAGTTAATTTCATAAAAAAAAAGATAACTAGTGGATTAAATTGGAAGCACATTGCTCTAAACATCTGCAACATGGCCTGGAGTCTGTAAAATTTAGAGAAACTTCTGTATTTTACATGACCATGCTTGCTTATAACTCAGAAATTTTTGTAGTTGTATTTTAAAATTTAAATAATAATTGGAGGTCAAGTATACAATACATGAGGTGTGATATTAAATGGGATGTTAGTATCCTTGGCAGTCACAAGAGAAATCCATATATATTGAGGCTCCAAGCAAAACTCAGTGGAAGGAAGACTGTTGTTGCTTCTTTTTCTTCTTCTCATTCCTTGAAGTATTCCATGGTAGTATTGTCCTGAGGAATAATTTGGTTAGCCTGCATCAAAGCTCACTGATGTATTTCTACATTCCATGCAGAATCTTTTTATTTTTTTTATTTTATTTTATTTTATTTTTTTGGTTTTTCGAAACAAGGTTTCTCTGTGTAGACCTGGCTGTCCTGGAACTCACTCTGTAGACCAGGCTGGCCTCGAACTCAGAAATCTGCCTATCTCTGCCTCCCAAGTGCTGGGACTAAAGACATGTGCCACCACTGCCTGGCTTTCATGCAGAATCTTATTAGATAAAACTATTTTCTATAATTTTTTAAAAATTTAATTTTAAAAATTTTTAAAAATTTTTAAAATTAAAAATTTTTCATCCCTATAAGTATAATTTTCTTCCACACAGTTAAAGATTGACTTGTAGTTTCCAAGGATTAAAATATTTTACTTTTCCACTGCATGCTTTCCTGCTCTTAACAAACTAGGAATATTCTAGCCACCATAAGGTTACTTTACTCTCATGGCATATGCCAGGTGTGATACTTGTACCTTTTATTCAATTAGGCAGATGTGTGATATTAAAAGAGTGATTTTTATAGACTTACATTACATCCTTTATCTGCTACAGTGTTTTATAGTAGATAACAGAAGTACCTAGAGGGCAATGCCATGAATATGTCTAAAAGTTGGTTCCTCAAATGAATACTTTACAGTAATTTTAATGGCTTTGCCTCGCTGTATTGAAATGCTATGCATACTTAGTTGAGAACCCATTATCATTTTCACCTATGTTCTCTTTAATGAGAAAATTAGACATTCTCTTCTTACACTGTCCCCAGAGGTGAGTCTTAAGGGCATCAAAGGAAGGGGGAAAGTGGTGCATTGTGTATTCAGGACATGTATCCGTTAATGAGCTGAATTCATGACATTTCAAAATGAAAATGAGAATGAAATTGATGAAATTTCATCATAGAATTAAAGCCTTTCCATATGTTTAACCTGTGATCACCCGTGGAAATCATTTTTAAAATGATCATTTTAAATATCTTCCATAGTTACTACTCACCCAGGCGGAATCATAGTAAACAGTTATTCAGAAAGTTCCAGGTTATCAGCAAGCCTGTAGTGCACATCAGTATGAAGTAACTAGGTTTCATTTGAAAGAAAAGGAAGAAAGAAAACTAACGGTTGTGAAAGGTTGGAGAATGTCTGCAGCCTGAATTACAAACGAGTCTCTTATATTAGAACCTCCTAAAATCTAGGCTGAAGAGATGGTGCCACAGCTAAAGGCTAGACTCACAACAATAACAACAACAACAACAGCATCAACAGCAACAGCAACAACAGCAACAGCAATAACAACAGCAACAGCAACAACAATAAAACCCCTAAAATTGTTGGGTTAAAGTGGTGTGGGCCCTGTGTCTGTCCCAGGGCGTGGACCTCTGGGAGAGGTGAGACACTTGACCGTGCTAACCCAAGTCACTCAGTGGCACCACTGGGCAAATGTTAGGCTGATACACCACCCAGCGGTGGGGGAGCCTGGCCTGCAGTCCCGCTGGCTCTGTCTGGTTCTCAGGCTCTTGGGCATCCCAGGCGCTGCTGGATGCCACAGAAGAGCTGAGAATGGAGTGGGGGTCATGGGCTGGATCTAGCCCTGGGCTTAGGGGGGAAGGCAGGGAGAAGGCCCTGCTGGGTCCAACCAGGTACCATGCCCTTGGCTTGTTCTCCACTAGCTGGGTTGGTTTGGTAGAGACCATGGCTGGGAGTGCTGAAAGGCTCTCTGCAGGAGAATAGATGCAGCTCTTTAGATGAAGGCCTGTTCCATCACTCCCCACAGTGGATCCTGATAAACAGAGACAGTCCATTGTTTTAGGGCATTTATTGCCATGAAGGAGAGTGGTGATGAGTGAAACTGAAACCATACCCTACAACCTCTGGGCAGGCCTTTTGCAGGGAGGAGTGGCTGGGAAGAGGAGTTTATTGGCTAAGCCTCTAGGTGCCTCATTAAAATGGGAATGTCTTGAGGCTATGTGACTACAGCTCTACCTGTGGAGGGGCTTGGGCTACTAGACTGATAGTTACATACCTATGTAGAGCGGCAGCCTCATGTCAGGAACCTGGGACCCAGGAGAATGGCAAAAATGCCTACTCTCCCTTGTTTGGTTGTCCCTTGCTAGGGACACCCCTACTGGGGCTCCGGTTTTTAAACCTTAGCTCAATCAGAAACCAGGCTGCCTTTCAAGGTCTTACATACAATAACAATGGCCACAAGGCTCCACACACACTGAGATGATGAGACACTTTGCCAACCTAACATCAACATTCAGGACTGTATTCCTTCCTCTTGGGCTACACTAAGTGCACTCGTACATAAGGAACAATGTCCTTGCCATACCCTGGCTCTATTTTGCACATCATTAATTTATTATCAAGTTATACTTCATTTCTTCCAATAGTCACTTCCTGGGATTCTCAGAAAAGAAATATTCACAACACCATTCCTCTGTGATCTTAAGAAAGAAGAGGAATGAGGTGCTGTTGTCTAGCTTTCTCTGAGTCCCAATACTTAATTATTCCTTCATCTCTGCCTTAAAGTCTTTAGCATCTATGCAGGATATACATGCTAGGTAATGTTACCCAGTGCTCCCTGCCTCATTTGGTCACCACAGCTCACATATAATTTCTGTTCCTCTATGATTACCCCACCTTCCCTCTGCTCCTCACTAGCTCCCAAAGATACAGAGATAAAAAGAAATTTTAGAAATGGAATGACAGAAAATATATGGAGCTATAAAGAGATGTTAATCTGCTCCCTGAATTATTTTTAAAACTTTAAATTCAGTAACTTTACTTTTTTCAAAATGCATCACAGGATAGGATGAAGGTTAAATAAAACCAAGTTTCATTTTCCTTCAGCACTGGATGAACTGATTGAGGATAAAATATTTTGAAAGGCAATGATTGGAGTCTCAGTCTTCATTAATAGTATTTGCAATTGTCTCAGTTTGTCAGAGGCACGCTTATTAAAATACAAAATAAGTAAAACATGTGTGTTAATTTAAATGAAACCTGTTCAAACAAATCCTTTCTCCTTTTTGGCTGGAAGAACTCCCCAGAAGGAAAGTTTTGGAGAAGTATCAGTTTTGCAGCATCACGTTTAGAAAATCTTTCTGTTGTCATCATGTTCTGGTTATCTCTAAAAATCAAAGAAGAGCCACATCCAGAGCATATCACACCAACTGTATATGTTTTCATTTCCCATTAACCACAGAGGCAAAGATAACCATTCTGATTGAACATCTTTCTACTGAAACCATAAGCTACAGGATATACACCATCCTTCCTTTGGGCTGTGAATTTCGTGTGATGGAAGCATCAAATGTGAAGGGAACTGTAGAGATTAGTTATGACAGATATTTCATTTACCATTAGGGAAATAGGAACACAGCCACTTAATGAATCTCCTGAGGATAAAGTTTTGGTGGGAGAATGCAGCTAAATATAGAATGTTGTAGGATTAAAGGATTAATGTATATTATATGATGTAGTTATTGTTACACTGTCAGGTAAAAGCTGGTTACTAATACACCATTACCACTTTATGTAATTGATATTTGTTGGTATGTATTTGGAGGTATGTACACAGTAGTTTAGGTAACTGCAAAGTCCAGAGGATATCATCAGAGATCCTGTAAGTACAAGTGCTTGGGAACTGCTGGACCACAGTGCTGACTTATGATTCTTTTCATGAGCAATAAATACTTTTATTTCTTTGTCTTACTTAGGGTTTCTATTGCTGCAAGAAACGCAATGACCAAAATGCAAATTGAGGAAAAAAAGGTTTATTCAGCTTATACTTCCACATTAATGTTCATCACAAAGGAAGTCAGGACAGGAACTGAAGCAGGGCAGAAACATGGAGTCAGGAGCTGATGCAGAAGCTATGGAGAAGTGATGTTCACTGATTTCCTTTTAGTGCCTTTCTTTCTTATAGAACCTAGGACTACATGCCCACAATGGACTGAACCTTCCCCAGTCAATCACTAATTAATAATATTCCCTCTAATGTTTGGCTGTGACTCTCCAACTTTTTACATTGGCTCCTGGGTGCAGCCTCTCAGAGGACAGTTCTTGTTTCCAAGCATAATGGAATATCCTTAATATTGTCAGAGATTGGTTCTTACCCATGGGATTGGTCTCAATTTTGGGCAGTCATTGATTGACAATTCTCTCAGTTTCTGACCTATTTTTGTCTCTGCACATTTGTAGGCAGGACACATTTTGAAGGCTTTTTTGGTAGGTGAGCCCTGGGAGTCTTACAGAACAGATGGAAGAAAAATTGAGGGACCTGAAGAGGATAGTTGACTCTAACAGAGTCTACTAGCCTGGATTCTTTGGGGCTCCAAGAGACTGAATTACCAACCAAAGAACAAGCTTGATCTAGGCTCCTTGCACATTATATAGTAGATAAGCAGCTTGGTCTTCATGAGGGTCCCCCAACAATTGGAACAGGGGTTGTCCCTGTGCCTGTTGCCTGCCTGCCTGAGGATCCTGTGCCCCTACATGGACCACCTTGTTTGGCCTCAGTTGGAGAGGATGAGCCTTCTTCTGCAGTGGCTTGATGTGTGGTGTCGGGGCTGGAGAAGGGTTAGGTTGTTGTTGTTGGTAGTGGTGGTGGTGTTGTCATCCAGAGAGGGGCTTCCCCTTTTGAGGAAAAGAAGATAGAATAGTGGGAAGGACTTGCTTGAGAGGGTACTGGAAGGAGAAAGGTTTATCTTGGATTATAAAATAAATATAGATAGATAGATAGATAGATAAATTTTATAAAAACAATATTCCTTTAGCCAGATCTTAAGGAGACAGTTCTTCCTTTTAGATAGCTCTAATTTGAGTATCAAGTTAACATAAGACTAGCCAGGATATTCTGTTATCTTAAGAAAGTATATCAGCATGAGAGTAATGGTGATGTTTAAACCTTTAAAGGAAATTAGTATTTCCCATCATGTCTGATATGAGAGAATTCAACATGAACCACTTGGACTTCCTTATGAACCAGAATCAACATTTCTGGTACATTATTCCCTCCGTAGTGTTCTTTGTATAATGCCAACTTCCATATATCAACCAATCACTAAGCTACTTTGTAATGGACTAGGCATTGTGAATTTTATTACCTTGAAAATATAATGCATTCACATTTCAAATGAGAACATTTCTTGTAAGACTTTTTTCTACCACTTCAGATTAACTGACTTAGCCTCAGTCAAATAACGGTTAATTCTCATCTTTTATTTTTTCCCTAACCATTTACATACCTATAAAATCTATACCTCATATAATTAGGGATATGGGAAATCCCAATTACTATCATGATGCTTAACCAATTTTCCTGTATGACCCGTTTTTGCAATATCATTGCTTTATTTCTTCAATAAATATTTAAAATTTAATATGTCCTATGGAGTTGTGATATTAAATCAGCAAGACTCAGTAAAGTGATGAACCAAAGAAGGGCCTGGCCATATCTATATTTTGTCTAAAAGGACATTCTTGAGCATTCAGGTATGTCAGAAGTCCCTGGTATTGTACTGCTCCATGGTAAGTACACTGGCTGAGGCAGAGAAGTCTGTCTCTGAACATCAGAATTGAAAATTGAAAGAAAACATCTGCACACAGATTGTGCCAATTATCATAGCAATTCTGGGAAAAGACAGTGTTTCCTTCACGCTTGCTCATCAAATCTTCCTGAGTGTGTTTGACAGTGACATCAGGCACTTTTCATTTCTACTGAATTGAAACGGAGGAGCCACAGAAACATTTCCATTGAATGCTCTATGTGAAAATGACGCTTATTAGAAGCTAAGCAAGAGAGACTTCAGAGGATTCACATGAGGCGTCATATTCCCTCAGTTCTCTTAAGCATGAACTAGAATTTTAAATAGTGAAATACTTCTGCTCCCAGAGAAATGTTAGGTTGAATAGCAGTTTACATAATTTACTGACTCTTAAAAACAGGATCTCCCAGGGAAACAGGAAGCAAACGATTACTTATGTGAGTTCAAATACTCAGAGGATTTATGAAGCAGAAAGCAAAAGCTGCCATGTGAAATAATGTCTTTCAGAATTCACAGAAAAAAAATGCAGTACTACTGGCTAGAAAAATTTTGTTAAATGAGTAAGAAAATGGAAGTTACTGAAAAAATGGGATACAAAAATATTAAGTTATTCTGTGAAAAGTGAAAACATATCTACACCAAAAATGTTCCTAAATGTTCACAAATGCACAATTTACAACAGGAAAAGGAAAGGTATGATAAATCCTTTCAACAAATAAATAAAAGAACTAGATGTTATACCCATAATGTGGGTATAGCTTTAGAGGAAGCCAGTCATAGGAAATATTGCATTGGGACACTTATCTAGGAGAGATGTAGAGAACAGGCAAATGCTGACAGAAACTGAACTAATAGTTTTCTCTTTACAACTAGCTGTAGGGGGATCATCAGTGATGGTAAATGACATAGAACTTATCTCTGGGAATATGGAGACAATGTAAAAATTGATTTTGATTATTGCATAAAACCTTGAATGTAATAAAAAAAACTTCTCCCTTAAATGGATGGATGCTTTTGCATATGCATTAAACTACAATGTATCAAGCTTTACCTAGAAAACAAAACCAGACTAATACCATTGAATTAATGAGTACTGAGTAGCAACTGCTCATTTTGAAAAACTCGGATGGGAGCAGGTTTTGTCTTCATTTATTTTATGAACTACTGTATTCACAGAAACATTATCTTCCCAGGAAGAATCAATGGCTTATAGGAAGTTGCTCTTTGTATTTCAATGATTTGAAATTTTCTGAAATAGTTTTGGATGTATGTATTTACTGTTCAATAATATTTATAACTACTCAAAAAAAGCAACATAAGGTTGTACTACCTGCAAACACATATGGTATTCTTAAACTTATATTTTGTGTGAATTGAAATAGTACATATTTAAATATTATTAATAATTAATAATTTATATTAATATTATTAATGTTAAATATTAAAATTGTACATATTAAATATTTTTAAAATATAGGCCTAGTATTCATGGCTTAATACTGCTGTGATTTGTTTTGTATTTTAGATATTAGATCAAATTTTTATTATCTTTAGTAATATTTTACAATATAAATTTCATGCAACTATTTATAAGTCCTAAGATAGTTTACATTCTAGTTGTACCTTTAAAAGAATGTACTTATGATGTATTCCTTATGCATGAAATACAATATTTTATACTAAGAAAACCTTCAATGTAGATTTAATTCTCATTATTGCACTTGAAATGTTTCCCTGTGAGTGGAAGACCAAATAACATGTTAGTATGGAGGACAGGTTCTTATTTTTGTTATGTGTGGCAGTTCTGCATTTACATCTTATTCAAATTGGATTTTCTCTATATCAGCTACAACCGTCTCTGACAGATAAAAAATTGCTTTGCAAAAAATTATAGGAAGCAAAAAAATATCCACCACAGGGCTCATTTACTTTGCTTTCAAACTCTTTAAAATACAATTTTGAAAGTGTGTTTCCTTGGCTTGAGCCAATTGCCCTGGAATCCATCAGATGCTGCATCCTATTTTTATTCATCTGATGTAAAGTGAACACTGTATAGGAATAAAAACATTTTCAAGTAGAAAAGAGTCTGTATAATCATTCTTTTAAATGAAGCTAGATAATTAGCAAAAGGAAGAATACAGTCTTGAAATTGTTACATGGAATTATAAAATTATCCCTGCTTTTATGTATGTAAGTCATTTCATTTGAACCAAAATATCCATGCACGTACAGAACATTCACTCATCTACAGGAAGAATACACACTGATACATATACCAAATTCTCACTCAAACATGTATGATTAGGTAGTCCACTCACATAAATAGTGACTGGTTAAATGCAAAACCACATAATTCATACTTGATATTTTCCTATGTTACTAACCACATTTAGCACATGAATCTTACATTCCATGTGATTGCTGTTTTCACTGTTGTTCACTGCAATTTCTGTTTTATATAAGTGATAGGTTTAATGTAACTGAACCCAAGAAAATTAATAAATATCTAATCTTTGTGTTATTGCATAGATTCTTTTTAATATTTAAATTTTGCAAGACATGTGTAGTTTTGTGTTTTTCAGATAATTGTTGCAGACTTGTAGATATATTTGTGTAAAATTCACCCTGAGAACAGTTGGTTGATGGTGTTTTAGAAGTCTCAGGAAGTTATATCTTTCAGGACACTGCACATCTTGGGCTTTCTACAAGACAGCACTCTGAGAGCTGGGCAACTGTACAGTTTATAGTCTTATAAGCAGAGAAGAAATAGTTTAATGAAGATCAATATACTCTTCTTGGAATTAGGCCTTTTCTTTTTGAAAAAGTTTGAGTAATGCCAACTATAACCCTTCAAGGAAGGGGGAATATATTTACCAGCTTAGTCAAGTCCAAATGTTGTTTAACATTGAAGGCTTCTTGCCTAAACTATTATTTGAACAGTTCTTACTTTCCAAAGGGCATTTAAATGCGTAGCTATGTGACCTGGGTATATCCCCAGCCAACATGGAAGGAGTACTTGCTTTTTAGTTAGATAGACAAGACATTCAAGAATCGTTCTTTAAAATTTAGATCATTAAATTTCTTCTTTTTAAAAAAAAATATTATTTAATTATTATTCTTTAATGTTTTGAAAGTCCAGTCGTGATCCCCCTCCCAGTCTGCCCTCTGACTTTTCTTCATCCCATACCTCCTCCCCCATCTCCAATAGGATGACTCCAACCCACCAGACCTATCACTCCCTGTGGCATCAAGTCTGGAGAGGGTTAGATGTTTCTTTCAATGAGGCCAGTCCAGGCAGTCCTCTGCTGTATGTGTGTCAGGGGCCTAATATCAGCTGGTGTATGTTGCCTAGTTAGTGGCTCAATGTCTGAGAGATCTTGAGGGTCCAGGTTAGTTGAGACTGCTGGTCTTCCTATGGAGTTGCCCAGCTTCTCTCCATTGGATGGGTGTAAATATTTGCATCTGACTTAGCTGCTTGTTGGACCTCTCAGAGGGCAGCCATGCTTAGTTCCTCTCTGTAGGCATACCATAATATCAATAATAAGGTCAGGCCTTGGAGCCACCCCTGGAGCTGGATCCAAATTTGGGCCTGTCACTGGACCTTCCTGAGGAATCAGGCTCTTCTAAATGTTTGTCCCTGCAGTTCTTTTAGACAGGAACAATTTTGGGTCAGAGCTTTTGACTATTTGAAGACTACCACATCCCTCACTTGATGCCCTGTCTTTCTACTGAAGATGGACTCTACAATTTCCCTATCCCCACTGTTGGGCACTTCATCTAAGGTCCCTTTCTCTGAATCCTGAGCATCTCTCACCTCCCAGGTCTCTGGTACATGCCTAAGAGTGCCCCTACCTCCTACCTCCCGATGTTGCCTGTTTCCATTCTTTCTGTGGGCCCTCCAGGCTTTAGTCCTGTTTCTACCCCATAAATACATTGGCATGTCCCCCTTTTCTCCTCCCTATCCCCTCTCCCACCCAGGTCTCTCCTTAATTATACCCACTCCCTGATTGTTTTCCTCTCTCTCCTAATTGGTATTAAGGCATCCTCACTTGGGCTCTTCGGCTTCTTAACTTTGCTGAGCTCTGTATTCTATACTTTTTTTGGCTAATATCCACTTATTAGTGATTACACACCATACATATACATTTGCGTATGAGTTACCTTGCTCAGGATGATATTTTCTAGTTCAATCCATTTGCCTGAAAAACTCAGGATTTTCTTGTTCTTAGAAGCTGAGTAGTATTCCATTGTGTAAATGAACCACATTTTCTGTATCCATTCATTTGTTGTGGGATATCTGGGCTGTTTCCAGCTTCTGCCTATCACAGATAAGGTTGCTATGAACATAGTGGAGCATGAGTTCCTGTGGTATGGTGGGGTATCTTTTGGGTATATGCCCAAAAGTGGTATAACCGAGATTTCAGGTACATCTATCTCCATTTTGCTGAGGAATCTCCAGATTTCTTTCCAGAGCTTGCAATCCCACCAGCAGTGGAGGAGTGTTCCTCTTTCTCCACATCCTTGGCAGCATCTCCTCTCACCTGAGGTTTTTTTGTTGTTGTTGTTTTTTTTTTTTTTTTTTATCATAGCCATTCTGACTGGTGTTAGGTAGAATCTCAGGGTTGTTTTGATCTGCTTTTTCTGATCACTAAGGACTTTAAGCATTTCTTTAAGTGTTTCTCAGCCATTTGAGATTCCATTGTTGTAAATTCTCTGTTTAGTTCTATGCCTCATTTTTTGATGGGGTTGTTTTGTTTTTGGTGGTTAGCTTCTCATGTTCTTTATATAAATTGGACATTATCTCTCTATCAGATGTGGGGTTACTGAAAACTTTTTTCCCAATGTTTAGGTTGCTGATTTGTCTAATTGACCATGTCCTTTGCTTTACAGAAGCTATTTAATTTCATGAGGTTGCATTTATCAATTCTTGATCTTAGTGCCTGAGCCATTCAAGTACATTTTAGGAATTTCCCCCTGTGCAATGACTCAGTGTATCTGGCTTTATGTTGAGGTCTTTGATCCACTTGGGCTTAAACTTTATGCAAGGTGATAAATATGGATCTATTTTAATTGTTCTACATACAGACAGCCAGTTAGATCAGCACAATTTACTGAAGATGCTTTCATTTTTCCATTGTATATTTTTGCAATCTTTGACAACGATCAAGTGTTCATAAGTGTGGGGTTTTATTTCTGGGTCTTCAGTTCTATTACATTGTTCAACCTGTCTGTCTCTGTACGAATTCCATGCAATTTTTATCATTATTGCTCTGTAGTATAGCTTGAATTACAGGGATGATGATTCCTCCAGAAGTTCGTTTATTGTTAAGAATTATTTTCGCACTCATAGCTATGAGATTTCCTCTTAGCACTGCTTTCATTGTGTCCCAAAAGTTTGGGTATGTTGTACCATCACTTTGATTAAATTCTAGGAAGTCTTTAATTTCTTTCTTTATTTCTTCCTTTACCAAGTTATCATTGAGTAGAGCATTGTTCAGCTTCCATGTGTATGTGGGCTTTCTGTTGTTGTTGCTATTGAAGACCAACCTTAATCCATAGTGATCTGATATGAGGCATGTGATTATTTCAATCTTCTTATATCTATTGAGGTTTGTTTTGTGAATGATTATATGGTCAATTTTGGAGAAGGTACCATTAGGTGCTGAGAAGAAGGTATATTCTTTTGATTTAGGATGCAATATTCTATAGATATCTGTTAAATCCATTTGGTCCATAACTTCTGTGAGTTTCACCATGTCTCCGTTTAGTTTGTGTTTCCAAGATCTGTCCATTGATGAGAGTGGGGTGTCTCCCATTATTATTGTGTGAGCTCCAATGTGTGCTTTGAGCATTAATAAAGTTTCTTTTATGAATGTGGATGCTCTTGCATTTGTAGCATGGATGTTCAGAATTGAGTTCTTCTTGGTAAATTTTTCCTTTGATGAGTATGAAGTGTCCTTCCTTATCTTTTTTGATGACTTTTGGTTAAACATCAATTTTATCCAGTATTAGAATGGCTACTCAAGCTTGTTTCATGGTACCATTTGCTTGGAAAATTGTTTTCCAGCCCTTTACTCTGAGGAAGTGTTTGTCTTCGTCACTGAGGTGCATTTCCTGTATGCAGCAAGATGGGGGGGGTCCTGTTTATGTATCCAGTCTGTCAGTCTATGTCTTTTTATTGGGGAATTGAGTCCATTGACGCTAAATGATATTAATGAACAGTGATTGCTGCTTCCTCTTTTTTATGTTATTTTTATGTTTTTTGTGGCTATCTTCTTTTGGGTTTGTTGAAAGAAGATTACTTTCTTGCTTTCTCTAGGGTGTAGTTTCCTGCCTTGTGTTGGCATTTTCCATCTATTATCCTTTATAGGGCTGGGTTTATTGAAAGATATTGTGTAAATTTGGTTTTGTCAGAGAATATCTTGGTATATCCATCTATGGTCATTGAGAGTTTTGCTGGGTATAGCAGCCTGGGCTGGCACTTGTGCTCTCTTAGAGTCTGTATGTGATCTGCCCAGGATCTTCTAGCTTTCACAGTCTCTGGAGAAAAGTCTGATGTAATTCTGATAAGTCTGCCTTTATATGTTACTTGACCTTTTTCCCTTACTGTTTTAAATATTCCTTCCTTGTTTGTGCAATTAGTGTTTTGACTATTATGTGACAGGAGAAATTTCTTTTCTGGTCCAATATATTTGGAGTTCTGTAGGCTTCTTAAATTGAGAGAGCATACACTAGCAGCTTAACAGCACAACTGAAAAAATAAAAGAAAATTAGAACATACTCTAGAACAAAATGAAGCTAATATACCAAAGAGGAGTAGATGGCAGGAAATAATTAAACTCAGGACTGAAATCAACCAAGTAGAAACAAAAAGAACTAAACAAAAAAATCAACAAAACCAGTAGCTTGTTCTTTGATAAAATCAACGAGATAGATAAACCATTAGCCAGACTAACCAGAGGGCACAGAGACAGTATCCAAGTTAACAAACTCAGAAATGAAAAAGAGATTTAACAACAGAAACTGAGGAAATTAAAAAAAGTCATCAAATCCTACTACAAAAGCCCATACTCAACAAAATTAGAAAATCTGGATGAAATGGACAATTGTCTAGACAGATACCAAATACCAAAGTTAAGTCAGGATCAGATTAAACCATCTAAACAATCCCATAACCCCTAAAGTAATAGAAGTATTCATTCAAAGTCTCCCAAACAAAAAAAGCCCAAGACCAGATGGGTTTAGTGCATAATTCTATCAGACCGTCAAAGAAGACCTAATACCAATATTCTTCAAACTATTCCACAAAATAGAAACAGAAGGAACACTATCCAATTCATTCTATGAAGCCTCAGTTACACTGATAACAAAACCTCATGAAGATGATACAAGGAAAGAAAACTTCAGAACAATTTCCCTTATGAAATCAATGCAAAAATAATCAATAAAATTCTCGTAAACTGAATCTAAGAACAGATCAAATGATCTTAACCATGATCAGGTAAGATTATTCCCTACAATATGTAGGAATTGTTCAATACCTGGAAATCCATCAATGTAATCCACTACATAAACAAACAAAAGGAAAACACATGGTCATTTCATTAGATGCTGAAAAATCATTTGACAAAATTCAACATCCCTTCATGATAAAATCTTGGAAAGATCAGGCATTCAAGGCCCATTTCTCAACATAGTAAAAGCAATATACAACAAACCAGTAGCCGATGTCAAACTAAATGGAGAGAAATTGAAGCAATCCCACTAAAATCATGGACTAGATAAGGCTGATCTCTTTCTCCCTATCTATTCAATATAGTACTTGAAGTTGTAGCTAGAGCATTAGACAACAAAAGGAGGTCAAAGGGATACAAAATGAAGAGGAAGAAAACAAAATAACACTATTTGCAAATGATATGATAGTATACTTGAATAACCTGAAACCTACACCAGAGAAATCATACAGTGAATAAAAAAATTCAGCAAAGTGGACAGATAAAAATTAACTCAAACAAATCCTATACGTCCTATATTAGAAGGATAAACAGGCAGAGAAAGAAATTAAGGAAACTGCACCCTTCAAAATAGTCACAAACATTAAAAAACATCTTGATGTGACTCTAACCAACAAAGTGAAAGATCTGTACAATAAGAAATTCAAGTCGCTGAATAAAGAAATCAAAGACCTCAGAAGATGGAAAGATTTGCCATGCTCATGGATTAGCAGGATTAATGTAGTAAAAATGGCCATTTTGCTGAAAGCAATCTAGAGATTCAATGCAATCCCCATCAAAATTCCAATTCAATTCTTCATAGACTTAGAAAGAGCAATTCTCAAATTCATTTGAAATAACAAAAAAACCCATGATAGCAAAAACTATTCTCAATAATAAAAGAGCTTCTGGGGAAATCAACATCCCTTACCTCAAGCTGTACTTCATAGGAATAGTGATAAAAACTGTGTGTTATTGGTACAGTGACAGGCAGAAAGATCAAAGAAATAGAATTGAAGACTCAGAAATGAACCCACTCATGTACAGTCACTTGATCTTTGACAAAGAAACTTAAAACCATCCAGTGAAAAAAAGACAGCATTTTCAACAAATGGTGCTGGTTCAACTGATGGCCAACATGTAGAAGACTGCAAATTGATCCATTCCTATCTCCCCGTACAAAGCTCAAGTCCAAGTGGATGAAAGACCTCCACATAAAACCAGATACACTGAAACTAATAGATGACAAAGAAAGGGAAAGTCTCGAACACATGGGTACAGGGGAAAAGTTCCTGAACAGAACAACAATGGCTTATGCTCTAAGATGACAAATCGGCAAATGGGACCTCATAAAATTGCAAAGCTTCTGTAAGGCAAAGAACCCTGTCAATAGGACAAAACAGCAACCAACAGATTAGGAAAAGTTCTTTACCTATCCTACATACAATAGAGGGTCAATATTCAATATATACAAAGAACTCAAGAGGTTAGACTTCAGAGAATCAAATAATCTTATTTTAAAAATGGGGAACAGAATAAAACAGAGAATTCTCAACTGAGGAAACTCATAGGGCTGAGAAGCACCTAAGGAAATGTTCAACACCCTCAGTCATCAGGGTAATGCAAATCAAAACAACCCTGAGATTCCACCTCACACCAGTCAGAATGGCTAAGATTAAAAGATTAAGATTAAAAACTCAGATGACAGTAGATTCTGGCAAGGATGTGGAGAAAGAGGAACACTCCTCCATTGCTGGTGGGATTGCAAGCTGGTACTACCACTAGGGAAATCAGTTTGGGGGACCCTAAGAAAAATGGACATAATACTACCTGAGGACCCAGCTATACCAATCCTGGGCATATACCCAGAAGATGCTCCAACATGTAATAAAGACACATGCTCCACTATGTTCATAGCAGCCATATTTATAATAGCCAGAAACTAGAAACAACCCAGATGTCCCTCAACAGAAGAATGGATACAGAAAATGTGGTACATTTACACAATGGAATACTACTCAGCTATAAAAAACAATTACTTTGTGAAATTTGCAGGCGAATTGATCGAACTTGAAAATATCATCCTGACTGAGGTAACTGTCACAAAAGAATGAACATGATATGTACTTACTGATTAGTAGATATGAGCCCAAAAGTTTGGAATACCCAAGATTCACTTCACAGCAACCATCGGACTGAGCGTAAGGTCCCAGATGGAGGAGTTGGAGAAGGGACTGAAGGAACTGAGGCAGTTTACAGCCCCATGGAGGGAGCAACAGTGTCAACTGGCCTGACCCCCCAGGGCTCCCAGAGACTGGACTACCAACCAAAGAATACACATGGAGGGACCCATGGTTCATGTCCAATATGTGGCAGAGGAGGGCCTTGTTGGCCATCAGTAGGAGGAGAGGCCCTTGGACCTGAGGCTGTTAGATGCCCCACTATAGGGGACTGCCAAGGAGGGAAGATGAGAGTGAGTGGATGGATGGGTGGGTATACCCTTACAGAGGCAGGGGAAGGGGTTGGGTTATAGGGAGTTTCCAAAGGGGAGACCTGGAAAGGGGAAACATATGAAATGTAAATAAAGTATCTATAAATGAATAAATAAAAAAATAAAAACAATGAAATGAATGGAACTTGAAAATATCATCCTGAGTGAGGTAACTCAGTCACAAAAGAACAAACATGGTATGTACTCACTAATAAGTGCATATTAGCCCAAAAGTCCAGAATACCCAAGATTTAATTCACAGATCATATGAAGCCTAAGAAGAAGGAAAACTAAAATGGGGATGCTTGGGTGTTTCTTAGAAGGGGAACAAAATAATCACAGGAGGAAAATACTGAGACAAAATGTGGAACAGAGACTCAAGGAAAGGTTATCCAAAGACTGCCCTACCTTGGGATACATCTCATATATAGCCACCAACCCCAGATGTTCTTGTGGATGCTGGGAAGTGCTTGCTGATGGAAGCATGATAAACTGTCTCCAGAGAGAGTCAGGGATAGCCTGACAAATACAGAGGTGGATGCTTGCAGCCAACTGTTTGGCTGAGCTTGGGGTCCTGGATGGAGGAGTTGGAGATGGAACTGAAGGAGCTGAGGGGGTTTACAGCCCCATGGAGGGAGCAAAAATCTCAACTGGCCAGACACCCCCTGAGCTCCCAGAGACTGAACCACCAACCAAAGAATACACATGAAGGGACCCATGGTACTGGCCACATATGTGGCAGAGGAGGGCCTTGTTGGCCACGTGTGGGAGGAGAGACCCATGGACCTGAGGGTATTAGATGCCCCAGAGAAGAGGAATGCTAGGAAGAGAAGACAGACTGGGTTGGTAGGGGAGCACCCTCATCGATGCAGGGGGAGGGTAGATGGGTTAGGGCATTTCCAAAAGGGAAAACATTTGAAATGTAAATAAAGTAAATATCCAAAAATTATAAAAAATTAAAATAAAAACATTAAAAAGAATCATTTTTGTTATTCTGGGTTTTTTGTTTTTCCAGATGAATTTAAGAATTGCTCTTTCCATGTCTTTGAGAGAATTGTGTTAGGGTTTTGATGGGGATTGGGTTGAATCTTTAGATTGCTTTTGATAGGATGGCCATTTTACTACCTTAATTCTACCAATCCAAGAGGATGGGAGATCTCTCCATTTTCTGAGGTCTTCATCAGGTTTTTTTTTTTTTTCTTGAGAAACTTGTAGATCTTGTCATTCAGATCTTTCACTTGTTTGGTTAGATTTACTCCTTGAGATTTTACATTTTTTGTGACTATTGTGAGGGTTGTTTCCCTAATTTCTTTCTTGATCCATTTATCATTTGTATAAAAGAAGTCTACTTATTTATTTGAGTTAATTTTGTATCCACCCATTTTGTTGAATTTGTTTATCAGCTGTATACTTCTTTATACTATTTTATCATCTGCAAATACTGATAAACTTTGACTTTTTCTTTGCAAATTTGTATCCTCTTGATCACTTTTTGTTGTTGGTGGTGGTTTTTGTTTTGTTATTTTTGGTGTTGTTTTTTGTCTTCTTGCTCTGGCTAAATTTTCTGAAATGATTTTTGTATCAAGAAGATAGCCACAACTTTATAAGCATTATTTGTGACAGTGTGAGGTAGTACTGACATTCAAAGAGTAGGAGCAAGTGTCTCATAATTACTTTTATTCTTTGAATATCTTTTAGCCCATATGTTTGGTTATAGAAATAAGTTAACCAGAGTGGATTTAAGGGTCTAAAATTAACTTTTAACACATACTAATTCTTTGCCTGTGTCACAGTTGTCTCTAATCTCCATTGTTACCCTGTTCACATTACACTCTTTAGTAAGCACTCTGTCTGGTCCACTGAACACTTCCAGCTCTTCATACCCTGCCCTCACTGTCTACACCCTTGAGTTTACCAGTTCATGATCACAGGTAAATGTTTTATTCACTTAATAACACTGTCCTTAAATATATTTTGCATATTAAAGTTAACATATTGAGGTAAAAATTATCCTTATTTAATATTTATTGAAAAACAAGTCTTTTATATCAACCACTGTCCTTAATATTATCTATCCTCTTTACTATGTCCTTCACTTTTCTTATATTGTATAGAAACATTTGTAAGTAGTGCGTCAAATAAAGGATTAAAGTGGGTGCTTTGTATTTAATAATGGACATCAAAGCATGGTTAGATACTTACAAATGTTTGGTTTATTTAGAAGGTAAATTGTAATATTTTCCATATATCAGGGTTTTAATTAACCTTAAAAATTATGATTTTTCATATATGTACATTTGGTGATAGCAATGCATGTGGCAAGTCAGGTTTTATTGTGTTAGTGAGGATAATCAAAGCATGCATTGTTGAGGCTCTGTATCTTCCTTGATCACTGTCTGATATATTCATCAAGACATTATATCGCAACTGAACCCAGAACTCACTGATTGGACTTGTCTGGCTAGTAATTCTTTTTTCAGGATCCCCAATTTCTGCCTAACAAGTAGTGGGATTGTGTATTGACTACCATACCTGCTAGTTGTATGTATAGATTCTCTGGATTGGAAACCTGATATTTACCATCCTGCTGGAAGCACTGAACAATTAGGTTGCTTAAATAGCCCAGCAATTGGGTCACTTAAAGAAAAAAAATAAAGTTTTGGTTTTGGTGTTTATAGATGTGTAAGGGATCACAGGCCTGCATGCCACTTTATTTTAGGAACAGGGTTGTGAAACTGGATGTGATAGCAATCATATTCTGATTAATATCATTGTTATGTGATAACCAAAGTTTCAAACAGTCACTTGTACTTCAAAGTAAATTTACAAAACATCAGGAATGTATTACAGTTATTCATTATTATAGTCATTAATGATTATAGTAAAAGATGACATGGTATTTTTGTGATCCACTGTAATTGGTTAATATCATACCAATTTAATGTACAATGCAACTTCTAATGGCAGATCTGATTTCCTAACTTTCATCATTGGCTTAAAGCAAAGTGTTGGCAAACTACTGTTCATGGATCAGACTCATATATTTTCTTTTCATTCTTTGTGCTGTCTGTTTTGTAAATAAATTTCTCAGGACACATAACTCCCAAGTTATTATTGACTACTGTTACCTGTGTGATAAAGTAATAGACCTGATCAATAATAGTCGAAACCCTATGGTCCACAAAGACTCAAGTATTTACCAGCATCCCCTTATAGAAAAAGATAACTTCTGAATTGTAGCTTAAATCAGAAATCACTCCTTAGCTACAAGTTTTTTAACAAGTGTCAAGCTCAGCTAGGCAACTTATTAGGGTGTGTTTCTGAACCCATACAGGTGGCTCCACTAGACAGAAAATGTGCTAGACTTTGAGAGATGCAGATTATCAGGTATTGGAGGGGTTGTGGTATATGTTTTCTGTTAGTTCATCTGGGCTTATTCATTGAGTTGCTACTGTGGAATTCCTAGATGCACATGAAAAGATGATTGACAGTGAGAAAGAGTTCTCAAATGTGTCTTTATACTATATTTCTTTTATTGTTCTATTGGTCAAGTGAGGTCCCAGCTTGACCAAGCATTAGTCCCCAACACATTTATACAGATGCATAATAGAAACATAGACACATGAACAAAATTGAGGTGTGCTGCTGCAAAATCTTCAACTGCTTCCTATTTTTAAAGATGTGAGAAAATAGGCCGAGGAAAATGATTACTTTTCCGTGCTTTACAATTTTCACATCCTTGTAAGACTGTGTATGACTGAAACTCTTCTAATTTCCACTGGCAGTACATCATTTACTTTCTTCAAAGTGTACTTCATCTTTCATTGATAAATGCTCATACAGTTCAGTAGGTGATACCCTGAACTATCATCATCTTCATTTCATGACTTAAGTAATTTCAAGCAAGTGGCTGAAACCTTCTTGACATGTGCCTTTCCTGTCACACATGAAGGATGAGACTACCTCTTAAGTATGTCTTATGAGTGAGATGAACTCTGTAGGTTTTTACCATAGACAAAGTGTTTAGAGGCTCTCAGGGAAGCAAGATGCACTCATTGTTTAAAGTCTCATGCCGAATGTAAGTATAACTTCTTTTATCAAATGCATTCTTATTCTTCAAAATATTCTCTATTTATGGCACGATCCAAAATAATTTGCATTGTTTTATTAGTGTCTTATACTGTAGGGTTTTTTAAATTATTTTGTTACTCACTAGATTCTAGATTTCAATTAGATGCTTGTGTATTATAAAAAAAGACAGCACATCTGTAATGCAATGGTGTTATACTGAAATCTTTGAACACCTTTTCAACTTTACTGTGCACATTTTCTAAAGAAGACATTAATTATTGATATATATGCATATATACACAACATGCTCTTTGTATTTACTGAGCAATAATTTTCTGAGTATTTACATTAGTATCTTTTTGGAAAGTTAAGTTGCATTTTTTCATATCTAAGTAATTATTTGATGTATATGCTAATTATAATACTACACTACAGTAATTCATCTACTGATGTTGCTATAAATAGCAGCAGTGGTCAATCCAGTGATAGATATCATTCACTGAGATGCATTTGCTATTGTCTATATATCAGAAAAAGTGTGTTATATGAACATGGAGTTTCCTTTGAAAATATGTCTCGCATTTTCAAGATACATTTACCTTGATCTCTTTGAACAACTCTTTAAAGCTATTTTTATCTTAATAGCAGAGTCTGTAGCTTGTTTAGGAAAATGACCATATTGATATTCTAAGTAATTTTCCTATAAATGTCTAAGGATTAAAAAGAGCATCAAAAGATCATGCTTAAAATTTTACTTTCTTTTCTTAATTGCTGCCAAGGGACTGGGCAATTAGTAGAGATTTGTAATCATAGGCAAGGTAGCACCACACCGAAAAGGTGCTCACTGCTTGAATGCATAGCTTCCTCTTGTTAATTATTTAACCAAGGGTTCAAATGTTTCTTTTTTCCATTCTGTTATATGGAAATCTTGAGGCAGCATACTATAATCATGTTCCAGATAAATTCTGCCTTGTTTCTCAGACATAGCTTTAGTGTCCATATTTTTAGGAACTGGGTTATTGAAATTCAACCCGGAGCCTCATATATGCTAGACAAAGCAAGCCCCTTGCAATGAGTAACTTTCCCAAGTCCATCTGCCATCCCTCCTCAGTTGCAACAGTATCTTGTGAGGTAGCAGTGGCAGGCCTTGAACATACTATCAGTCATCATTCTTCATCATCCTGTGCAGCTGAGATTAAATATGTGTAGCAGAGATATAGAAAGAATCAAAATTTATTTAAGAAACAATATATATGGTGTGTTGTATGGATAAATGAGAATCCATGTGTCTATAGTATATGTGTGTGAAGTATGTATGTGAATATTTGTATCTGATAATAGAGATAAACTTTAGGTGTTCCACAGGTGTTGTCCGTTCTTTATTTGAGACAAGATTTTGCAGTAAGCTGGTATGATTAGAGAGCTTCAGAGACTGAATCATCTCAATCTCTGCCTCTCTAAGCTGAGATTACAACCATTCAGGTATAACACTATGCTTCAATTTTGTATGCTATTTAGATGGGTTAAACTCAGGTCCCTATACATACACAAAAAACACTTTACCCAGCCATATATCTCAGCTTTGGAGCTCAGAGTCTTTTGGAAAGTAAAGGATATAGGCTTCAGCTTGCATAATAAGCCTGAATGATAATAGTTGATTCAGGACTTTGGCTCACATAAGAAACCAAGGCTACTATTTAAGGGAAATGTATGTCTCAGATACAAAACATAGAATTTAAATTTGGAAGACTTTTAGAAGTACCTCATCAAAGTGTTCTTCAGCTCTTGATGAAAATAAAACAACCTGAGATCTGTGGTAAAACCTTATATAAAATTTTAGTGCTAGCTCGGAGAAAATAAAAGCCCAACCAGGACAAGACTGATAGAAGACTTCAGTGGTCCTTGTGCTAGATAAAGCTCAAATTTGGTCCTGGTATTCTGTTTTCCTGGTGCTTGTCCTCATTCCAGATCTAGATTTCTTAGAAAAAAACAAGTTCAGTCAGCTTGTCCCGTTATGTTTATGATTACTTCCTTAACACTTGATTGCACTGTTGCATAATTAAATTAGATTTTAGATTATTAGATTTCTATCATGATTTTATCTGAAACCTGTAGACCACAAAGGACTTATGGAAAATGTGACTATGATCATATGGAGCCTATAGAGATCCACTCAGTTCCCTTGAGCAAGGAGCTCATTGAGATGCACCTAATATTCTTGTGGTTTTGGTTATGTTGGTCATTGTGACAAAAGGCTAGAACAGAGGTAGATATGTGCGATCACACACTGTCATATCTTTTGTTTGTTTGTTTGTTTTGTTTTTCGAGACAGGGTTTCTCTGTATAGCCCTGGCTGTCCTGGAACTCACTCGGTAGACCAGGCTGCCCTTGAACTCAGAAATCCACCTGTCTCTGCCTCCCGAGTGCTGGGATTAAAGGTGTACACCAACCAAAACACTGTCATATCTTGATGTGTGATGTCATAAGACCAAACCTGGATTTGTTGCATCACAGAGTTGGTCATACCTGACTAGTGATGTCATACAACAGAACATATCTGGATGAATGGGATCATACTATATATTTTCATGCTGGAATTTAGGACATTAAGAACAAATGTTCGAAAAATGGAATTAATATGAACCAGGTTTATGTTAAAAATGAAATATTTTTCATTTGTAGAGGTATGCTTATTGAAAAACTGATATAGATACAAACTTTAATAATTTGGTCAACATTATTACATATTTCAAAGAATCATAGCGAAAGGTTGTGAGTTTGTAGGCATCATCATCTGGTGGTCTTGCAGACTGTTAAATTATTCATATTATCCCAAAAACTCGACTGAAATAGCCCTAAAGTTGAGAAAATCCAGAAATACCTATATGAAGGTATGGCAAACTCTTAAGAAGCTATGAAAAGGAAGCTTTCAGAAAATGTCTCCATATTCAACATTAAGATTGCTTTCAAGTAAATAATTAAGTTTTGGCCATATATTTGTAAGCAATGCAAAGAATGTTAGCTACATTGATGGCATACCCATATAAAGATAATTATGTTAAACACTGGTGATTTAAAGTTGAATTTTTCACCTTTTATTTGAAGTGACTGATTCTTTATTATACAGAAAATAGCAAAAGATTAATTTAATCAAAAGAAAAAATAGGAGTTCATTTACTTATTTTACCTATTCTTATAATTCATACCCACAGATTAGGTTTTTTGTTTTTTTTTTTTTTCTTTTTGAATGAAGGATGTCCTGGATTGAAGGATGGTAAAAAGAGAGAGGGAAAAATATAGACAGAGACACAGAGCCAAAGACAAACTCAGAGAAATAGAGAGACAGTGAAAGAGAGATAACCTCTGATGAAACTATTAGCATCATGCAAATTTAGTATAGAAATATGTAAGTGTAAGTGTCCAGATGAATTTGACTACTCAGAGACCCTTCTATTTGTCAATAGTGAAAAAGATCACTTTTGCTTTATAGTTTATTTTACTAGCATCACTAATGAAATTATACATGTAAAAGTAACTGACTGACTACATAAATTACAGCCAGTTTCATGGCAATAAAAACACATTATTAACAGCTAGTCCTCTGCAATATTTCACCAAAGCCATCCCCTGAAAGTGTGTATCACTCTGTTCTGAAAAGGTATAGCAACCTGCTGTCAGGTTTTCTCAGGTTTAAGATTGGTGGCAACACAGTTCAACATCTTTCAGCTTTATAAAACCCACTAACCCCTCAGAATATGATAGGAAACCAATCAAAAAGATATTCTAAGCAGAGATTTATCATAGCTTTAATTCTCAATCTCCTTCATTAAATAATGACCAAGTTTATTGTGCTACTCTCTTAGAATAACTTCGGAAATCAAACCAGAAGGATTAGCATTGGTTTTACATATCCATTTCATCAGGAAGGAAGACAGGACCAAGCTTATCATGGCAGATTTTATCAGAAGGGAATTCTGATCTGTCTTATAATCACTGTATTCATATACACATTCTTTCTCTCTGGCCATCAAGTAAATTTTTTGTTATTTCCTATTCCAAAAGTTTATGGATATCATATTCTCTTCTGTCACATTGCCCTATGGGCATGTCCCTGGAATTTTTCTTGATTGGTGATTGATGTATGGGGTCCCAGTCCATTGGGTATGGTACCATTCCTGCACAAGTGTAGACTGAGCCATTTGTATTTTGAAGTATATATATATATATATATATATATATATATATATATATATATATGTAACAATTAATTAATAAAAAGAACCATGATTCTGAAAGAGAGCTAGGAAATGTATATGGATGAAGTATATGATGATATAATCTCTAAAACAAAGAAATTATTTTTAAAAAAGAAAAGTAGGTGAATGTGAGTGCATGAGGAAACCAGTAGCAGCATTCCACCATGGTCTCTGCAGTAAGCAGCATTCTTCCATGGTCTCTGCACTAAGGAGTGTTCTTTCATGGTATCTGCACTAAGCAGTGTTCCAATCTCACACAAGACTTCCTGGTCCTCTGGATCTTACAATATTTCCACCCCTTCTTTTGCAATGTTTCCTCGGTCTTAGGCATTGGAGTTATGATGATGTATCACTCAGGTCTGGCTACCCCATAATCATCTCTCTAATTGTTTCCTTTTATTTAAAAACAAGCTTCTTTGATGAGGAATTGAGAGCTACATTAATCTGTGGATATAAAGATAACATTATAATACAATTAAGAATTATATTTATTTAGGTTAAAATAGGTATGTACTTGGCTAGGTTGAGAACACCATGTGTGATTTCCTTCCTGTTAAGTGAGATATGAGTCATGTAGACAGCTATTGGCTACTACCAAGATATAAGAGCCACTATTGCACCTTCAGTAATATCTTGTCATTGTTGTGGTTCAGAGTTATCACAGTTATGTGGGGATATACACTGCTCTCTGCTGTTAGCAGCTTGCATATCACCTTCCAGTAATGTGAAAGCTAGTCCTCAGAGAATTGGCTCTGGGGTCAGATCCAGCTCCAAACCTCAAAGTTTTAAGTTTGAAATGCATGATATTTTCAGCAATGGTGTATACGAAGTATAGGAATATATGTTAATGTGTGTTTGAACTTTTTGCTAAGTTATCAAAGAACACAGATTTTGTTATATGGACTGGCAGAAACAGCAATAGTCGATTCTAATTAGTCATTTCCTATAAAAAAGGTACCATCCATCCATAGAAAACACGTGTCCTCAGGACTAAATGAACAGGAGAAAAAATGGTTTCAGTTTCTCTTCAGAGGAATATATATATATTTAATATATAATTTATATATATTATATATATTTCTATATATAATTATATATAATAATTTAATATATATTTAATATATAATTATATATATATATAATTTTATTTTTCACTTCTTACATCTGGCAGTCAAAAATAATGTCATAATGAAAATATGGGAAAATAATCAAAACTCTTCCATCATACTGATTGTCACCAAGTAGAGGGTTTCTCTAAATAGAAAACTAATGGCCTGTATCATTTTAAGCCTTTTTTCATTTGCCAACTGGTGGAGATATTACAACACAGGGAAATGTCCATTAGCCTGGCAATAATAAAAAATAGATAATGCCTTGGCTATTGGACAAACTGGAACAGTCACCTAGAATAATAAAAGAGCTCACTCAAATATTAAACAAAAACATTTCATTATGTAGTTCATGTTGTTGATCACCAGGGATAACATTCAAAATACCACTAGCCACATTTTGGCCATCAAAACCTTATAGTTGTTTTTAAAATTTCCTTGTATTTTAAATTAATTATTTTATATATTTAGTTACTTGTGCTTAAATGTGCACATAAATGATTTGCCAGCCTACAATGAGCATTCATATGCATCAACAAGGGAGACATACAAATGACTTGAAATTGGTCTTTTTAAGAGGTTGCTGTGAAGATTAGAAACATTTTCTTCCATATTTCTAAAATAGTGGCTTTCTTTACTATTAAATAAAATTAGCAATTTTTTTTAATCTCCCAAATAATGACATTTCTGTGACTGTAATTAGGGTTGATTTATCTTAAAGTTCTATTTTTTCCTTTCATAGTCTTCTTTAGAAATGAGAAAAATTGTTGGGGATCAGTGTTATCATTAAGTAGTTTGCTTAACATGTATAGTGTCCCCGTCTCAAAGCCCATAATTGTACAGATCACTTTTTAAAAAGGCAGAAGGGCAGGGGAGATGGCACAATTAATATAGTGCTTGCTGATCGAACCTGAGGACCTGAATTCAGATCTTTGTCATCCATGTAATTAATACTGGAAGACTGTTCACTCATGTGCTCAGACACATAAATAAATGGATTCCTGAAGCTCACTGATCTGCCAATCCAGTTCAAGTGGGCAGGTCCAAGTTGACTGAAAGACCTCATCTCAAAACCTAAGGTGGAACAGGACTCAGGAAGTTAGTTGATGTCAACCTCTTGCCTCTGATGCATGTATGCTGCTGTTTACCACACACAGAGAGACAGAGAATATAGATCGATAGATAGATAGATAGATAGATAGATAGACAGACAGACAGACAGACAGACAGACAGGCTGTCACACAGACACACTAATAGGGTTAAATTTTTGGCAAAATGGTATTATATTCTGTGTAATGGAGTACCTTAGCCAACTTCAATGACAAATGAATAGCTCCTTAATTTTTTGAGAAGAAAAACACCAATTTTATTCTCTGCAAAAATTACTGGGTTTTCTTTTGAGAATATAACATTCAATGAATTACTCCCCTTTCATTGTCTTATCAATATGATTTTAAAAGGTAAAGA
The DNA here is from genome assembly GCA_019843965.1 of Rhynchomys soricoides. Lineage (NCBI taxonomy): Eukaryota > Metazoa > Chordata > Mammalia > Rodentia > Muridae > Rhynchomys > Rhynchomys soricoides. The sequence continues at coordinate 5,522,405 of JADRCH010000076.1, read as the reverse complement.
ACTAGCTGAAAAAGATGACTTTTGTGAACTAGGATTACTCAAGCAATTGCCATTTAATTGGTTATTTTCATTTTTGCCAGAATCTTACTGAAAAAGCTATTTTCTGGCATTTAAATATATAAATAAGTAGGACAACTTAATTATAATTAACATCTCAATAATTGAACCCCATTCCTGTGCTGGCCAAGACTTCTTTACCCATTCTCAGCTGGCATCATACATGACACATATAAAGTCTACTTGCTAATTGAAATTCTGGTCTCCCTTTGACCTTAGTAGAAGGAATACAATTTGAGGGGTAAGCAATATTGCTCATTCATGTTTTTCCCCTTTTGCTCAAAAAGTTAGGTCCAACCTTGCTCGGAGTAGTGGTAAGCTGGGTGAAAGGGACAAACTTGTTCAACTTATTTTCAAATCTTAGTATTTGTAAACTGAATATATATTCAGTCAAATACATTCAGAAATATAAGGTAACTATCCTTTTCAGTGAAAATATAAGAAAAAGAATATCTTTGTAGTTGTGGGTTTGTTTTATTGTTTTTCTTTTTGCTTATTTATTTATTTTATTTTTTATTTTGTTTTTGATTTGTTATTTTTTGTTTCTTTGTTTCGTTTTGTGGGTTTCTTGCTTTGCTATTTATTTATTTATTTATTTTGCCATGGAGTTGTCTTATTTTAGATTACTATTGCTATAATAATTCACCACGACCAAAAGCAAGTAGGGGAGTAACAGGTTTATTTGAATTATACCTCCATATTGATAGTCCAACACTGAAGGAAGTTAGGACAAGAACTCAAACAGGCCAGGCAGGACCTGATGCAGACCCACGTCAGGGTACTGCATACAGTTTTGCTCTCACTTACTTGTTCAGCCTGATTTCTTACAGAACCCAGAACTACCTTCCCAATGCTTTCCCCACCCACAATTGGATGCACCTCTCACATCCATATCATTCACCAGTTCAGAAAATGTTCTATAGGCTTGCCTATATCTCAATCTTAAGTAGGAGGCCCTTTCTCTACTGAGGATCTGTCCTTTCAAGTGACTCTCATTTGTGTCAAGGTGATATAAAAGTATACAGCCAAGAAGCATAACACCTCAGAGTCCTCAGCTTGCTTGGCATGGAAGCATTGGTTAGGAGGCATTCCTCCAGAGACTCCCATGGAGCAGAACCAGGCACCTGAATGGGGGCTCCTGTTAGTCCTGAGGATTTCTCACTTACTCTTCTGACAGCTGATGGCTGTTGGCTAGAGATGCTGAATTGAAAGTCTGCTCAGTGACTCTGCCTTAGGCCTGTGAATCTTCTTAACACACTCAACACAAAGGAGGCAGGGAAGCAGGCACTTTCTAAATTTCCTAATGTAACTTGAAGCCTACAAATTTATTTTCAACATGCTTCATTGTTTTAAACAGTCACAAAACTTCACACAGCTTCAAAGAAAGTAGATACATAGTCTGTTTTTAGGTTTATTTGTGGATTTATTTTGTTTTTTGTTTTCTGATGGTTTCTATAAGTATTCTGTTATGGGTGAATTAGGCTAGTAATGTATCAATCATTCTTTACCAATTCTTTGTAGTAAGAATTTTAAAAGATACCCTTTCAGTATCTGTTAATTATAAATTATTACCAATGCACAGTGACTTTGCTATGCAATAGGTTGTCTGAAATTATTACTGTTTGATTTTTTTAAACATCTGATCATTCCTTGTCACTAACTCAACCCCTGACAGCACAATTCTGTTTCTATGAATTCAATTTCCAGAGCTGCAACATATGAGCTCATGAGGCAGGTAGGATGGAAGGCCACATGAACAATGAGCAGGTATACTATTGTGAAGGACAGGTTCACTATTGTAATGGACGTTGTATGGAAACCTAATCTTAACATAGACTGGATGAATACAACAGAGGAAGTCCTGGTGACTCATGTGAGGTTTAATGCACATCTCTTACAGGCTCTTAAAATATTCCACATGATTCCATGCTTTGCTACTCAGATCTTGTTACATCTGGCCATTCAAGGTAAATGTTTTTGCTCTCCCTCCCTCCCTCCCTTCCTTTTTCCTCCCTCCCTCCCTCTCTCTTTCTCTCTCTTCTCCTACATTACATTCTGACCTCAGTTTCCCCTCTCTTCTCTTTCCACAGTCCCCTCTTCCCACATCTCCTCTCCCACAGATACACCAACTCTCCACCTCCTCTCAGAAACTAGTAAGTACCCCAGGGATACCAAGCAAACACAGCATAACAAACTACAATAAGACTAGGCACAGACCATCACATGGAGGCAGAACAAGGTAACCCAGTAGGAGATAAAGGGACAGTCCCTGCTGCCATTACTAGGATTCCCACAAGAATATCAAGCTCCTTGGTGTGAATATAAGTGCACATGTCCTAGGTCAGACCTCTACAGGCCCCCTGAACTGTTTTAGTCCCCATGTATCCTGGTCAGATGATTTTGTGGGTTGTGTTCTTCTAATGTGTCCCTGACCCCTCTTGTTCCTCCAAATTTTCTGACCTGTTCTTCACAGGAAAACTGTGCTACACCTAAAGCTTGGCTGTAAGACTCTGCCTCTGCTTCCATTAGTTGCTGAATGAAGTCTTACTGGTCACTTTGATGATGATTCTGCTAGGGTCTGGGTCCCAGAACACTCTGCAGTTAGGATTGACTGTTGGTCCAAGGTTTTGTGTCTGGGTTCATGTCTTAATCCCTTTACTTGAGGCCTTGCCTGACTACAGAAGACAGGGGTTTCAGACCTCATGTTATCCATTGTTATGGTTCTTTGCATTTTGCATTTTTAAAAGGTAAGGGCCAATCCAAAGTTTTGGAGAGTGGAATTTCAGAAACATTGTTAAGGCCAATGTACAGGTCAAAGGAGCTAGCATTTTACCTTTGCATCATTTATTATTCAAAATAGAAAATCTGAAAAAGTGATAACTTAACAAATTGTATTTTTCCTTTTAATTTTAATTCACTTGATAATGGCATAAGGAAACTAGTCTGAATGGCATTTGGAAAAATCATATTCAATCGTATTATTATCGATAACTGAAAAATATTTTTGTAGCACAAATATTAGGGATACTATGTTGTCATATGATAAAATATTTTCAGAAAATATTTGCAGTAAATTATACATTTAATTACAATAATTATATGTTGTTTATTATAATCAATGGTTATGTGTTTAATAATATATTGCAAAGAAATGAATATGTGCAATTACCTATTTTGATACATAATACATATCTATGTAGAGATAAATGAACAAATTAAAACACATAAACAGAGTCTACTATGACTACTTTTTCACTGTCTGTAGAAAAATTTGGGGAAATGAATATTTATTCCCTATCTTCCCCTACATGAGTTAAAACTGAAGAATTTACTTATCTTTTCTTTGGATTTATATTTATTTTCTGTGTAACTGAAATGCTGAATGTAGAGCAAATGTTTGTTGATTGATTAAAAGACTACAGATATGATGTTAGGCTAAGGGATTACTGCTTAATGATCTTTTGCTCATTATTCCTTGGAGGGAAATTTGAAAAGAGACTACCTTAAGACTTTGCATTTGAACTGATAGCAATCTAAACCTTGGAAAGACATTCTGTGCCTTTTGACATTGCAAAGTTCTGTTTCAGTACATCTTATCTTGGCAAGAATCCAAAAAGTAGAAAATGTTCAGCTGCCTTATAAAATTATTGAGGTTAATTTAGATTTTGTTACATAAATTACAAGAGTCAAAACCATACATAGCATGTATTTGATTAGGACAAACCTGAACCTTGAAGAAAATTACTTCCTCTTTAACTTTTTAATAATCTATTTTATTACAATCATCCTTTCTCATATCTTATAAAATGGATATCTCAAAACAGAGAATATTCACATCCTTTAGGGGTGAAGCTACAGCCATCTTCAAGTACATACAATGTACTTCCACCTAAATAGAGTGTGGTAGGATTATTAGTTTTGGAAAATAGACTTTTGCTCTTCAGTTATATTCTTTTGATGAAAATCTGTTAGATTTATGATACCAATTTTTATTTACAATGCCCCCAAACAATCAAGAACCATAGTGTTATGAACTGATACATTTTCTGTATATACATAGAAAGATATTCAACACATAACTTCTCACCTGAAAGAATGGTTTCTAATCTTTAGTGTTCAATAAATTAGCAATAGTTTCTGATTTTGGCCACTAAAATTATGTGAACTCACTGGTAGCTCCAAATGATGTTCATTATCATCTTTGGTATAAAAAGAAACTCCATTTGTTTGTATATGCATTCAGAAAGCTGTATGTATATACAATGCTATTACAAACAAAACACAACCCTGACATTAGTATTAATCACAAGAAAAACAGATTATAATAGCTTACAAAATAAAACAATTAGTTTAAAATGAAAATGCTGCTATAATGATGCCTAATTTTTGGTTGGGAATTAGATTCCAGGTTGTTTCTTATAGATTATTCTTGGAGTTTTCTTCATGTTCTACTTCCTAGTGTCCTTGCTTTTCTCTTGATAAATTCATTAGATAGATAATTTTTCCTTGGCCTGATTATATAAAATGAGATTGATGAATGGATATGTTGAGTTTATTTTTGGATCTTACTATGTTAAAATTTGCAATAAAATTGAGTCTTTACATAACTGTTAGTGGCAACAAGTTCAGTATAGTGATACCCTGTGTGATGCAGAGATCATGCTGATGAAGATAATAGTAGTTTTCTTTGTACATTTGAACAATTACTTGATCTTTTAGGCTGTGACTAATGCTGATGAAGACACAGCACAATTCCTAACACTACTGCAGCAGGGAGACAAAGTCATAGTCAGAGAGGTCCTGAAATCATGTTAATCATTAAAAGGATGATACACAGGTCAAATGTGCTGACTTAAGATACCTAATATTTGAAGAAGCACTATCTCTACTTGACAAGGAAGACCTCAAAGAGAAGTATGCATTGTCTGTCAAAGGGATCAGATTTCTGGGCTGTTTTCCATTGCTGCACCCTTACATGCACAAATTACACTACCAGACTACAGAATGTCATCTCAACTGGAATGTAGTGTGCTGTGAAAGAATCTCCAAAGCTTCTCATGTGCAAGTGTCCTCCTGGAATCACTTTTTTCATTGTTCTTTAAGTTTTGATATTATTCAAAAGTATACTCTGCAAGTATTAGGTTATATGTATTAGCACTTCACTTCTTAGTTTATTAGAACCTGCCCATATTCACAATCCTCTCCTCATCTCTGTGCCTTCACTCCAGCCCAGTCTTATCCTTGCTTGTACCATTCTATCTCAAATTTCTCCTTCAATATGTACACTGTGTATGCTCTTTACTCTCTCTGCCCTCATTGTTTAAAGCTGTCTTCTATTTTCGTTAGCCCCTTTCTAGTTCCCTGGTCTTTAGCCATTCTCCCTCTTATGTCTTTTATCCTCATTACTTGGCATATAATTTAGGCAATTATTTCAAACAATTTCTTATTGCATGGAATAAGAATATGCCATAAGTTTAAAGATGGTGTGTCCTAGAGTATATTCTGGACAACTCAAGGTTCTAAAGGCCCTCATGGTTAAAATATAATTAACATGATTCTCCAAATTTCTTTTAAGAGAAATTACTTAACCTGATATCCTCAAAGTAATTTTGAATCCCTTATTCTTTACCTTGTTTCATGGAAACACACTTAGGTAAATATCTAGCTAGTGGTTTTTTGTTTGTTTGTTTGTTTTTTTTTGTGATTTATAATGGGAAAGTTTCTTCCTTTATTAGATTATTTTAACCACATAGTTTGTTTCTCAAGCTTTTTTTTTTCAGTAAGTGATTTTTCTCTTTAATTCATATAAGCAGGGGAAGGAGAGAAAGGGATAGGGGGCTTCCGGAGGGAAATTGGGAAAGGGGATAACATTTGAAATATAAATAGACAAAATATCCAATAAAAGAAAATAATTTCTAAATGTAGAATCAGAGGCTGTAGTATGCTTCAGGTTTATGTGCATTGTTGAGCACAAGACATAACCGGCTTAGAAATTTCTCAAAATCACCCAGAGCTAGCTCACTCAAAAAGGCCATCTCCTTTCCACATCTTGACTTGTATTACTGGCCTTTGCTGGGTATTATTTCATGTTATTTCTCTGTTCCTTTACTTCTTTCTCCTGCCACCTAGAGCACAGGGCTTCTCTCTCTCCACTGGCTTCCAAGAAAGAAAACACAGAATGGATGCAAATATGTAAAAAACAACAAAGTATTTGATGTTTTAATTTCTACAATCCCATAAACAAGTATGAATGTGCAAATAAAGTCAAGGTAGTCAGTAGGAAATATCAATGGAAGTTACACAAATGTGACAGCAGCTATAAATAGTAATGATGTCAGATCTGTAAAATGTTGATCATAAAATGTTCAGAGTATATGGTAATGTGTACATAAATTATGAAAATAAAAAGTTTTATAAAACAGTATAAAATTGCTTCATAGAAACAGTTTGTCTCTGAACTCATTATTGTCTGAGATTAATTTTTCTTAAAAGAACTAAACTTTCACAAAAAGTCTTATAATTTTAATTTATTTGGAAAGCAAATGTGCATATATTTTCTATAAGTTTTCTGATGAACAGAAGGTTAGATTTCTTATTTCTTATTTTTGAGAATTTCTCCTTTCTCTGTCTCCCACTCCAAACCTCTAGTGTCCCCATCTTCTCAATTCATGATCTTTTATTTTTTATTGTTGTTCCATAAATATTTATATATACACACATACACACATAGCCTACAGATTACACTTACTGTTGACCATGTTTATAGGTTTTAGACACAAGTGTTTGAGATCAGGAAAGGTATCAGAATGTAACTAAAAAAAAAAAAAAAAGAAAAAGAAAAGAAAAGAAAGAAACCAATTCCTCCTCCATCAGTAATCATTTATTGCCTGTAACTCTTCCTGTAGAGTTAGAACTTAGGACAGTTTTTCACAACCTCATGGACATATAACCTGGTGGTGGTATTATGCAAGACTTGGTTAGTTAACCATCTGGTTACAGTTTCATATGTATAGCTCCCAAGTTATGTCTACAGGACACAATTTCGTAGCAGGTATCCAGGCCCTCTGGTTCTTACAGTCTTTCTGCCACGTTGATTATGAAGTTTCCTGAGCCTAAGGTCTAGGACTATACTGTAGTTGTGCCATCTGGGATTGGAATTGCAATTATTTATTCTTTGTGTTTAAGCAGTTGATCCCTATCCTAGTTTTCACCTGATACAGAAATAATCTTCTTTGATGTGCAGCAATAGCTGTACTTATATGTAGCTGTAAGAGTAAATATTGAGACTATGAATACAATATATTGTTTGAAGACAACACCAGTAGTGGGTTCTCCTCTGACATCTATATCCTCTCCAGATACAGGAAATTTACTAGGTTTACAGTACCACGCCTGAGTCCCTAATTGTTCATTATCCACAAGTTAAAATGCCACTATGTCCTCATTGAACTTAACTTTTCAATCTTGCCAGACTTGTATGTCATGGACTTCGAGGTGAGTTAGGACTATTGATTGTTTTACTCCTTTGGCACTGTGCATAACACCTTCAGATAGTATGAAAACCAGCTTCTCTTACGAAGAATATTTTCTCACTTCTGATAATCCAAATGTTATAAGTCTAACTAGGGATAACAACTTGTACATCATTCATTAACAAGTACAATTACAGTACTGCATAATGAGACATCTTTTAATTTATGAAATGTCTCTTTATTAAAGATTTTTAAAATATTCAGTTTTCTAATAATTTTGATGTTTTTATCTTTTTTGATGGTTTAGTCTTGGAAAATCTTCTTTTCCTAGTATTATTTCTCTAGCGAGTTCTCAGCTAATGACTGTTTGTTTTATATTTACACTAAATACACTGTTATTTAGTGTCGTGAGAAAAGTGTTTTAAAATGGCATTAACTTCCATACAAGTACTTGAGGCAGGAAGAATATTAGATGATGACTGTGATGATGGTGATTATGATTATCCATGTTTTAGACTATTATTGCTTGTGTATTTTCCACATACATCTTAAATGAACAAGATGAGTTAACTCTTGGTTATAATATTGTAACAAGAACAGTGTGCTTCAAAAATTTTAGTAAATTTTCATATTTTATATACTTAGTAAATTTTATACTTACATTTCAAGCTGAAGCTTTGTATAGCTGATGTTTAGGACTGCATGGTCACCAGCACTGTTAAATATTAGGAATAAAAACAAGACTGCTCATGGAACAAACAGAAACAACATAGGATGTTTTCAATCTTTCTCTGATGTGTGTGTGTGTGTGTGTGTGTGTGTGTGTGTATAAATTCCCAATATTAATAACAAATATTTTACTATTGAATTGTCCTGTATTATGAATCAAAATCTAATACTTCAAAAGATCTCATACATCATGTCACCCTTGAAGGCTTCTTTGACTTTCTCTCTCCATCTGGTTTCTCCCTTATGAGAGCTTATTGAATTGTGGATGCTTTACATTCTTTTCAATTGCTTGCTTCCTCTTAGTAGATCCTCTTTAAACATGTTCATGGTCTCATATCTGCACAAATGCCAATTAAATTCTAAGGACATTCCTAAGGTGTGATTTGCCCTTCCTTTAATTTATTCGCATGTCATTCAGACATTTAAAAAACGTCTTCTGAGTTCTGAGTCTGTGCTTCTTCACAGCATGCCAGTATCATGTTCACCTACCACTTGCTACACATGGTAGACCCTCAGTGTTAATCAGTCATCTCTGTCTAATGGAATCATTAATTTACTGAAAATTACCTTACAGTTGCATTTAGAGAATCATATATAACAGAAAGATTTTATACATAACAAATTATATTTTGAATGTCAAATTTCATTGATAACTTGCCTCAAAAACTAATGTCAATCTGCACATATAGGATTATGTATTAGTTATATGTAGTGTGTAGAGAGACTATATTAGTTATATTTAGCATGTATAGTATTGTATATGTTAATTTTATTTAGATATATTGATGTCTCTCTCATAATGTAATTCAATTACATTATAATATGTTAATAATGTATTCTTGGAAGGAAAAAACTTCATAGCTTATTATAATTCTTGTTTGTTCTTTTAGATTGTATTTGATTTTTTACTGTTTAGTATCAAATATTTGATAAGGTAAAATGTCAAAAATAAAAATATATTATAATAACAGATTGTTATTTGTATTGCATTATTTTTCTAAAACATGTAAATTAAGTTACTGCATTTTTATTAATTACAAAGAAAGGAATTATTTTCCAATAGTGTAATAATATATTAACTAGACCTTTGTTCATGGTCCAAAAGATTGTCTATGCTAAAATGGCATAATACAGAAACACTTAGAGAGAATAGTGTTTGTGAAAGTTACACCAGCTAGAAGAAGCAAGCTTCCTAACATTATTGATCCATTAAGAAAACAAAACGCTGTTTGTCTCATTGTTTATAAACCAAGGCACGTCTTTCCTTCAGCCAGCCTTTCCCACATAGGCCATTATATTTTCTACAAGGATTTTTTTTTCAAGTAATTTGGAGACTACTTTTGTCCTTTAGTCAGATGATTTTCTATCCATCTCTAGATTTAAAGACAATATGTTTTATCCCTATTCAATTTAGTTACCAGCTCAAATATTTAAAACGGACATCCAAGTTCCTGGTCTACTCTTCAGTACCTACAGAAATTTCTTAATGTCATGAAATGTGCATCACTACATTTGTACCATTGCCTCCAGCACCCCCTGCCTAGCATCCATTAACCATCTACTTAAAGACAATGGTTGTTTCCAGTTATGTCAACTGAAAATTTCAATATGTTTGCTTCCTTAGGAAATACTTCCAAGAAAATATTAGATGGTTAAATTACATGCCAATTGTTCCTCTAATGTACATTGGAAATACAGTCTCTAAATAGGCCCAAGTACTTATGCACAGAAGGCCCCTCCTTATCCACAACTTAGAGTTTAAAGGGGACACAAGATTACTAACTATAAACATCAAAATAATAAAAAGTAGGTTCAGTGATGATTGCAGGTTCTTCATGCCAGACTTTATGTATGTCATTAAGTTACCAGGTCAAATATTTGCCTTTATGCATACATATACAAACTATTAGAAATTTATTTGCTTGATACCGCACACTATGTGACTCACCCCAATGTTAATTGAGAAGTTTGATGGAAAGACCTGATTCTGGGCATAAAAATGAAAAAATATTAGGGATGTACAAACAGACTGACATGGAATGATATGTGTTCAAAGGTGGAAGATTGGTCAAATTGGCAATAGATAGGATTTTGGGATTGTAGTTAGGAGCAAGCATGTAAATCATTTAATGAATTAGGCATTAGTCAGTGTGTTATGCTATGAATATAGCTTGCTTTCTAAAAATAAAGAATATGTATATTGGAATAATCATACACATTGGAGAGCTTATGGTATTTCATCAGTCAATTGTCACTAGTGTGTGGATAATTTTACCTTGGTATGGGAATTTGTAAAAAAAACAGCTTTTTGGTCTATAGTTTGGAAATCACAGATAAAAACTAAAAGCAATGAGCAGCTATAATCTTATTACTGAAGATAAACTGTGGCTAATAAAATGTATCACAATCAAATGTCTACTGATCCTGAATATGTTTGGTAATAGACACATTAAAAAAAATGTTCTAACAAAAAATTTATAAACAGTGAATATGGGAGGTTAAGTAATGCAGACTTAGAAGCTCTAGCCATGTTACCTGTGCTCAATGCTTAATGGAGACTGGGCAATTTCACAATTAAAGGAAAGAAAAACCAATAAGAAATAAACGATGTCCATGTCAAGAGTGAGTTTAGTTGGGATTTTGACGAGAGTCGGGTAAAGTTTTTATATACATATGTGTAATATATACATATAAGTATAATAACGAGGAGTGGAGACCAAATTGCCTCAAGCTGTGAACAGAGAAGTCCAAATGGAAAGGCTGTTAACTTAAATTTTAAATGTTCTACTTAGAAAAATAAACAAAAAAACCTTTCTCTTCTTCCTCCATTTATTCTGCTTTCTCTCACTGTCCTTTCTGCCTCTGTCTCTTTTCCTCTCCATCACACCTTGATTATCCCTTTCTCTAAATCCCAAATATGCATAGTGACAATTTGCTTGTGGGGATTTATGTTTGTTGTTATAGCAGTGATAAACTGTAACCCCTAGCATTATATCTACCAGCAGAGTGTGTGGTACAGAGGACAGATGTGTATATTTCTGTTACACGGCTAAATGGATACTCTCCTTATCTTACAGTTGGCTCTATCCTGATGACTGTGCCATAGATGTAAAATACCTTAATTGAAAGGCTATTTAATACACCTTATCTACCAAGCATAACAAATGAGTACACTGTTGAGTCCAGATCATTACTTTCCTAATCACCTTACTGTCTGTCAGCTATGGCTCATCTCCACTGAAAAGAATCATATAAAAAAGGTTGCATATCATATTTTTTTAAATTGTTCTGTTAAATGGACATAGTATCAAGTTGTCCTCAAATAAATGTGTCAATTCTCAGGGGAGTGCTGCTCTTAGATTTCTGAGAAGATATTTGTGCAGTTGTCAGCAGTGAAAGCAGAGGTGACCTAATGCTCAAATTCTGGGAATACTTTCTGTGGAGTTTATGCACTCTCAAAACAAATTTTCACATTAGTTTCCGTTTCAGTTGCTCAGTGAAAAACGGCATATCTATACTATATCAGAGTCTCTGGGCTCTGGGGCATATCTCCACCCCAGAGCCCAGAGACAATCCCAGAAGAAGAGACAAAATGATTCTTAGAGACAATGATAAGGGAAGGCTGCAATGAAACTGTCTTCTGGCCATGACAGAAGGCTGCACTCATGAACTCACAGTGGCTGTGATTGCCAGCACAAATCCAAGATAGTCTGCATTACACCAGAGAGAGGGAAGGGGCTCAAGAACCCAGGTACCCAGCTAAGGAGCTATTAACAAATGATGGCTTATAGAAAAGGGAAGAGGCAATTTCTATTAAAAGTGAAGTTCTTGGTAGATGGACCATACTTTAGAGATGTCCACACCTATGTATATGGATGGCACAATTGATCTCAGTTGGTTATAACAAATAAAACTTTAAAAGAAGATAAGAAGTCAGGAAGGTTAGTAGATGGGTGAGGAAGGAAACTGGGCTGAATACAACCAAAGTACATTGCATGTCAGTTTCAAATTATCATATAATTAATAAAATTTTGCATTTCAAAAGGATGAAAATACAAAATCCATGCTTAGTTTCTACTCAATGTGTATGTGTTCATTCCATTCTAAAGTTCAAAATTGTAGAATTGTTTCTCTAATAATCTAGGGCAAATGAATTGTATTATATATCCTTTTTTTGAGAACTGATTAGTTAGGTATGAATTTATCTAAAAACAAATGTCACAACTCCAGTTGTACCTATTCCTAGGACATAAACAAACAATGCCAATATTTCTGTCTTCAATTTTAGCTGCAATGAAATTTACATGGGATTTTAAAAACACTTTAAAAACTGTATTTTTGTGAAATCATGGTGAACTTGCAGTAAGGTCTCCTTTGCCCTTGTTTTGCAGAAGCTGCCATTATCCTTCTGGAAAAGGATGCAGATTGAAAGCTAGTGACAGGGATGCTGTCTGTCCTAGAAGGTTCTACTCTTCTATTGTTTCTTTATCAAACTTTCTTTCTGACATATATAACTTCCCACACTTGACTTTCTGTATCAATCTCACTAGTTTCTTTAACCCTTGCTTCAGTGCAGCAAAGAAAAATCTTACCATTTAAATAAAATGTCAACCAGATGAATTAATTTACAATCAATAAATAGATCCTTGATTTCATTCACTCTTGCTTATTTTGAGAAGGTGACATATTATATCAACCTATAGTCATAGACAGATGATCAGTTTTGTAGTCTCCCCACAGTATATATAATAATTAGTTGGCTTTTTTTCTGTCTATAATTAATGTACTCAACAGCAAAGCCCTGCCTACTTTGAGGGAATGAAAACACACATTAACCTCACATTTTTATTTGCACCCTGTAAGAGCTCCTTTCTTTGCAAATCTTATTCAGTCAAACTGCTTTAGTTCAATAGAATAAACTACATTCCTACAAATACAGCAAATGAAATTGTGAAGTGTATGATCTTTGCTTGACTTCTTTTAGAGTTATCATCATTACTATCAATGCCCCAGATTGTGTTTCTATAGAACTGGTTTCCTTGTTTTACACATAATAGCTCATATTGTATGACACACTATGTATTGGCATGTGAAAATTTGTTTATCCATTGACATTTTCAAGGATAGCTGGGGCTCAGATTTTGGCTATCATCACTGAGGATGCTATGAGAGTTCACTGATGAGCTTCTTCATGGCTTCATTCTTTATCTCACTTGGGAGCATATATATAGCATTAGAATCCATATTATTTCTGATAGGTATGCTTTAAATTTTTATTAAACTGCAATTTTTTCCAAAATGTCTTGCTGTTTTGTCTAGACAGTTGGCAGTGTCTAAGGGTTCCAGGTCATCAGGACTTCACTATATTTTTCCACCATCATTAGCCCTTATTTCACCAATCTAAACCTTGAAGTGACAAGTTAATCTTAGCTTTAATCTGTGTTTATATAATATTAAATAATACAGAATATTTTCTATCAACTTGTTCATTGTACACTTTGTTTGGCAAGGTATCTGTTCAAATATATTGTTCACTTCTACTGTATTTTCGGCAAGGTATCTGTTCAAATATATTGTTCACTTCTACTGTATTTTCTGAGGGGAAGTGATCTGTTCACATAAGTTCATACAAGGCTTGGCATTGAAATAAGGAGTCTCATTTATCTGCTTTTCCTCATTATATTTTAAGACTTTTATTTATTTTTATTTTATGGGCATAAGTGTTTTTCCTCAATATGCCTCTGCACTACATCCATACATCACCCATGGATTTCAGAATATGGCATCAGGTCCTCTGGAATTGGAGTTACAAATGTTTGTAAAGCTGTCACGTGATTACTGAAAACCAAACCTGGATCCTCCTTAAGAGCATCAATAGCTATTTGCTGAGCCATCTCTCCACTTCCTCCAACTTATTGTCATAGAGAGTCTCATGGACTTTATCTGGCAGGTAGGCTGGCTGTCCACCAAGCCCAATGATCCTCCTTACAAACTTTAATAATGCTGTTACAGATGTATACAGCTGAATCTGTCTTTATGCATGGTTGTTAGATCCAAACTGAGGTCTTCTTTCCTACATGGAAAGTATTGTGCAGCCTAAGTCTTCTCTGCAGTGTTTTTATCCACATTACATTTAACTTCAAGGGTTTTGTAGTACATACATTACAAATACAATCCAAGTAGTTTTCTAAATTTGATTACTTTTAAAACTGAATTTGTATGTCTATACTTGACAATTCTATGAAAAGTCTGTAACTTTGTTTTATAATCTTCAGAATGAAAGTCTGATATTACTTTTTTGAGTATTTGTTTATTCTATTTTGATTCACAGTACATTTCTGTTCATTTTTTTCCTTAGAAATAGAGGCATTTTTGTTTTTTGATTTTTGGATATTGATTGTGTACCCTGAAGCCTTTCTGAACTCACTTAGATTTAGTACTTTTAAATTTTCTTTATTATACAGTCTACTTTTACTTTTCAACTTTTATATCTTTTGCATTTTTCTCTTGCCTTATCTTATTAACTAGAACTTCTAATTCTGAATATCTCAAATTAATCAATTATTTCTATGTACAAAATTTTGTTCTATAAATTATCTAGAGTTTTAACATTTTTTAATATGTGCATTTTTAATAAGTGTTTAATTAGCTCCATGGATTTAAGAGGATGTCTGTAGATTTTTATAAAATACGGGATAACATACTGGCTAATATTTTAGAAAATAGTAGCTCATATTAAAACAATGTTATGTCTAATGGAAGAATATAAAATACACAGTTACCTAGTGTCTTTATGTGATTATCAATGAGCATAGTAAAAGTAATATAAATGTCATTAACAAATTATTTGGTAGAGACAGGCTGAGAAAGAGAGAGAAGAGAGAGATACAGACAAAGAGAGGTACAAAGCCAGAGAGACAGAGAAAGAGAGAGACAGAGAGACACTCAGAGAGGAATAGTGTAGAGGTCAGGTAAGAAACTTTCAAGGAGTATCTATGGCTTTGCTGGAACTCACTGTTTAGACCAGCCTGGCTGCGGTCTCAGATATATTGCCTGACTGCCTCTCAAGATTAGAGATTAAATGTTTTTGTCAAAACATTTAGAAAAATCAAAGTTTCTTTTAAAATTTTTTTGTAAGGACTCAAACTCTTTTCAAGCATCCTTTTTAAGATACTATTTTGTCCACTCGCTTTGTTCATAAGAGCTGCTAATCTGTATATCTGAATCACCTTGCAAGGCTTCCTCTCCTTCAGATGCAGAGTAATTCCCTCAAATCTCTAGAACAATTTCTGGTTCACATTTTCCTTGGGAGAGGAAGAGTATAAAATACTATGGCAGATTGTGGCCCTAGGAGAAACAGAGGGATATAGAAAGGTGTTTGTTTGTGTGAATATGTTTGTTTTTTTAGGTTGTTGTGTTTTATTTTACTTCATTGTTTTTTGTTGTTTGTTTTGCCTCTTTATTTAATAAAAAGAATTAAAGCATGTAATTTGAGGGTTTGGAGGTTGGGAAGATTTGTGAACAGATAACAGTGGAGAAACCATGATCAGAGTATATTGGATGAAAAAAATATTTCTTCAATTAAAAGAAAAGAAAGAAAGGAGTCAGTAATGTGTGCTTCAGAAGTTCAGGTAGTAAACAACATGTTTCTGTTCCTGTCATGTTTCCTGTGGTGAGGCATCTTGACTATGAAGGTTGTTCAAATTTCTAACAGCAATAACAAAAGTATTGCTGGTAAAATATGCAATGTCTTCTCTCTCACATGTTTATCCCTTGAGATATTTTATTCACATCTTAAGGTATGATCTCTACAACAAATGAATTTCAACTGTACAAAACAAACACATCATAATATCAAAAATATGGACAACAATCCATCACAATACTTTAAAGGATTCGTCCCTAAAATATCACCAGTGTTAGCTATTTTATTATTGCTGTGAAGAGATTCATTACCAATGCAACTTATAAATTAAATAATTTAATTTCAGGACTCATGGTTCCAGATGGTTAAAAGCAGAAAGGAATGACACTGGACTGGTAGCTGAGATCTTATGTTTGATCCTAGAAAGTAGACAAGGGTGGGAGGTAAAGCTGGATGGAGGGAATTCGTATGTTACAGCACTCTGGCAATGGCATGGGTTTTGAAACCTCCATGTCTTCCACCAGTGACACACTTCCTTCAACAAGACTATACCTCCTAAACTTTCTCAAACAGTCCCACCAGGTGATAACCAACTATTCAAATATATGAGCATATGAGGCCACTCTAATTCAAACCAACACAACCACCATCCCCAAATGACTCTGGAATATTTTATGAAGTGGAGATGGAAAGATGGCAAGAGGTAGTGGATGACTCAAAGAAAAGGACATCTTCATCTCATAACAGGACTGGTACACATGAATTCATAGAGACTGTGGCAGTAAGTAAAGACCTACACAAATTCAAGCCTGATAAAATTCCAGAACGAAGAAGCAGAAGGGGATAAATCCCACCCCTAACCAAAAAGCTATTTGCAATTGACATTAATACCTGCTTAGAGAGAATTTCTGATTCCTCATTGAGGAATTGATTCCTCAATGATTCTCATGATTTCTATCATGAGAGATAGAAAGAAAGTTGGGTAGGTAGAAGGGATGTATAAAGCATGGGGAGTTAAAATAATGTGGTTGAAATATATAAAAAAATTAATAATAAAAAGCTAAAAATGAGCAAAAATTGCAAATAGCAACCTGAACATCTACTTAAAGATTTTTCAAGACTATTTCCACAGCAAATTCTAAAAGAATGGTAAAGAGATTCCCTGCACACACCTTGGCCACAACAAGAATTTTTTTTTCCATTATTAATGCCCACAACATTAGAGTGGTCCATTTGTTCTTCCCTAGTGTATTAGTCTGGTTTCTCTAGAGTCACAGAACTTTGAAATATCTCTCTATATTGAGGGAATTTATTGTGATGGCTTATAATCTGTAGTCCAACTAACCCAACAATGGGCAGCTGTGAATGGGAAGTCCAAGAATCTAGTAGTTGCTCAGTCCCACGTGGATAGTTGTTTCACCTTGTCTTTTGTAGAAGTAGATTCCAACAGATAAGCTAGCAAGTAAGTGTAAGCAGTAGAAAAAGAGAATATTCCTTCTTCCAATGTCCTTATTTAGGCTTCCAGCAGAAGATATGTCCCAGTTTAAAAGTATGTACCACCACATCTGGATCTGGGATTTGCTGTGAACCAGGGTGAACTTGAATGCAGAGATCTCCTTGCCTCAATCTCCTGGGGTAAAAGGACTGTACTACCTTGCTTGGGCCTCAGATTTTATGATCAGTTACCTCAAGATCTCTATGCCAATAACCAGGTCAGAAACTTGTGTATTTCAGCCTCTAGATCTGTATCACCAGTGTGCCCTCCAATTCTGAATTGTAGTTCATTTCAAATACAGTCATGTTGACAACCAGGAATAGCCATTAGAGCTAATTTATGCTATAATGCTGTATACAGTTTTGGAAGAATTGACAGGAGCATAACTACATATATATACTCATACACATACATCATATACACATACACATACATAAACATCTTATACCTCATATACATATACATATAAATATATAAAATCAGACAGTGCTATGCAGTGCTTGCACTGCTTGTCATGCTGCATCTTACAATCTTTTTTCCTCCATTCCTTAACTTTTCCCATTGGATGATCTTACAAGATCAATTTTGCAAAAATGTCAATTTAATTATGGAACTTTCACCATTTTTATACAATATACCAATCTTTATATAAAACATAGTAGGAGGTCTTTCTAAATGAATCACAAAAATTGTATTAATAACTAAATTTATTAAATAAAAATGATGCTATACTTGAGGTCATACTGCAACAAATGGTTTCTAGTGTATGGCCAGTGCCAATGTTCCAAGAATTAGATTTGCAGGGAACTTGAGTGCATATAAAATGCAAATATTTATATTTTGTGTATATTTTTTCAGGGTGTAATTAAAAGAGGTATATAATAGATAGTAACTACAATAGGGTATGCATGCAGGAAAATGCAATTAATGTATCTAGCTATCAAGTATGCAAATTATCTCCATCTGTTCTCCAAACTCTTGGGATAACATGGATTTGATGAAAGGGAGCAAATGATTATTTTCCAACATTTCCTGCCATCACTTTGAAGCTTAACCATGAAGACAGGAGCCCTTTTATAGTATTCTTAATACCATCAAATATTCTTTTCCTGCTCTATATGAGTTTAAAAGTCCAAGAGCAAAAAAGAATTGCAATAAACTCAGATTCATTTATTTTGTTACATCTCCATCATACTTGAGCCATTTCAGTCTCTTGCATAGCCTTGTCAATGACATTCTTTCCTGAATTTCCTTGTAGAATTCAGGCATATCTATTTCCCAGACAGGCTGTGATCAGATCATAAATTTGAGGCAGAAGAAGAAAATTCTTTGGCATCCCCAAAGGTCTGTGTTTTAAGGAATATTTTTAGTACATTCCCAGGTGTCGGGCAGTAACTGAGACTTTCCAGTGGAACCTAACTTGCAAGTATAGCTCTTATTCTGATTTGCGTAGCTACTATGCTTAATGTATATTTGAAAACAAACATAGATAGAACCTAATACCTGTGAATGTACCAGGCTGTTTCAAGCATTATAGGATTATGTGTTATACACAGAACAAGACATACAAGTCTGTCTAATTCTAGAATATTTCCACTGGACTTTTAAGTGACTTCTTTATGCATCCTTTTCACATTAAATATTTGTGATCAATAATTCATTAAGTATTTATATATATACCTTTAGGATGTTCTTAATGTCATGTAATCTGAAAAGTATAATAGCTAGTTGATAATGACAATAATTTTTCTCACATGTAAGACATTTTATGAAATTCTGGAGCTTAAGTGATAAGCGTCAGGCGAGATATTTTGTAGTTCCCCTTTCCCATCATTTCTGTTCCTGTGTCAGATAAGAACTAAGCATGTGTAATATCAGCAAGTGACTTCTAGTTTTAGATTTCATAGTAGAACTGCGGCTCCTGGTCCAATAGTGTATCATAATCTCTCAAGTGCTATCCATTTATATACGACCAGCAAGCTGGACTCTTTATTGTACAGAGGCATTCTACTGCAAACCCCTGGGCTGCCCAATAGTTAATGAATCACAGTGAGAATTGTTTGTATGTAGACCCAAGGCATTTTTCCTTACCTCCATGAATTCACTAAATCTAATACTGTCTTTTATCTTGTACATTAATCTAACATTATAGAGATTCAGAAACTTCAATACAACAAAATCCAATATGAAGTTGGAGCATTTAACTAATAATCTGCTATTGATTAAATTAGACTTTGTAATACTTGACCTTTTAACATGAAATAAGCATGCTAATTTTTAAATAAAATTAGGTAAACAAAATATGTTAAAGAATATGTAGAAAATTAAAATCCATAAAAATCTCAAAATTTAAAATGCAGAATAAAAATGAATGTTAAGGATACCTGTGATTTACTCTGTATGTGTATAATAATATATTAAATATCATTACAATAAACACATTCAGGCATTTGAAATTAAAATATATAATTAGAATTCTTTTATAATTGCTGAAATGTAAGAACTAAGGAATTTTTACTCAAAAAAGTATCATTGGAAACTCATCTAAACACAAGCAATAAAAGAAAGAAATTTGATCCTTTTTTAACTTTAAATAATAAACATATTTTCAATCAATAGCAAAAATATTCAGAAGAATAATGATTGCATGTTTGAAACTTAGGTATAAAAATAACATAGGCAAAATTTGTTCATCTTCTGAGGTCTAAATTTTGCCACTTAAGTGAACTAAATAAATAAACTAAACAAAACTACAAGTCATGTATAACATACAAATTAATGAAAATATTTGTCTTAGGATAATCTAAGCAAATATTAACATGCTGCATTAGCAATAACATAAGTAAATTTTCTAAATGTGTATCCTGGAGATCTCTCCATGTATCCTTCATGGGACTTCTTAAAATTATTTTTATAAAACAAATCTTTAAAAACTGAGTGTCAAGAGAATCAAAGTTTCTCTGTTATTCTGAACTATGTATGGTTTAGTGATGTGTTCCAGGCTGTTCTCGTACCTACCCTTCTCCCTTTTCCTTTTCCCAAGTGCTGAGTTTTACAGTCTTAGGCTTCCATTCCCAAATAACTAATATTTTCTAATGGAAGTGTGTTTTATGTTTAACATACACAAACATCTCTAGTTGTTACTCAACATGTGTAAATGTTGTAGGAACATATCCCAGACAGAAAATCTTGAATCTTCTGACCCAGCAAAAAATTCCAAAGTGCATCTTTTCCATTAAACTTCATAAAACAATGTTGCCTACATACAGGCTGCTTTTTGCTATTGTGTCACTATGATATATTTCAGCATTGATGAAGTTGGTTTTACTCATTCTAATTTTGTTAACACTTACTGAATATCTTCTATGTCTTCAAACTACATTGGAAATATTATGAATATTAATATTGAAAATATTATTGTGGTATAATTATTCTTGGTTGCTTTGCTATTGCTGAGCACTTGACTTCAGACCCAAACATTTGGTGTAGTTAATAAGTGAAGTGACATCTTCATAAACACTCTGTGTGAGATCTTCCTGTAAATTGCCCTTTAGATACGCTTTTTCACTATTTGGTTCAATCAATGCTGACAAAATCAGGACACATATACCTAGAATTATGATATTTTTAAACAATGTTTTACTGAATTATAATAGTGGTGTTAGGAATGAAGAACGTGAGGCAGAACCACTGTTGTAAATTGTGGACATATTAAAATGCAAATGTTAACAAGAGCACTATACCTACAGATACAGAAACAAACATGGAAACTCCTCGAATGCATTAATAAACACTATAAGACATGATCCTCAAAAACGCTTAAGTGTGCTCTGGATGCAATATTAACATTGCATTATGAAGTGGGAATGTCTTATTTATTAGTGCCTTTAAAAACTTGACAATTGAAACAGGCATCATTTTCCAATATGAATGAACGTGTGATATTTACAAAGGAAGAATTTAAATGGGGAAGAAACTGATGTTTACCACCTGGTGGATTTATAAGCACATTGTTATTTGAACAGAGGGACTTGGCCTCTGAAGTGAATCACATTCTGAAGAATAACCATGAAAACAGTAGTGCTGAAGAAGAAATGTGATAAGAGAATCAGAAAGAAAATACAGTCTCTATCCTATGTTTATAGACTTTCAAAAGAATGGGACTCAGAAGAAAAAGAAGTGTGTAACTAATATAGTGCCATAAGAAATTTTTGGTTGTCTCTGTAGAATTATCATGTTAATTATGGAAATTATGGACCTCTCTCAGGAAATAGTCTTAAGAAAATATTTAAAGAGTAGACAAATTAAAAATTCAAAGGCAGTTATAGGTTTGAAAACTCTAGAAAGTCTAGAACAGGAAAGTCTCAGCATTTTCTCAGAAGAAGGAAGGATGTAGAGAAGGGGAAAAAAAAGACATACTATTTATAAGCAGCTGCATAGTAGGAAGAAAGACTCAGAGAAAGAGTGACAGATTACAAAGTAACAAAATGATCATGTTTAGTCTATTTAAAGAAAGAAGTAGAAGAGAAGAAAAAGGGAAAGTTAAACCTTTCTGAGTTAGGCAAGTTGATCCCACAGAACTGTATGAAGGCTCTGGATGCTGCACACAGAACAAGGATTCCAGGAAAAGAGCTTGTTGTTATTGAAAGGTTACCTTACGTGTTCCTCCTATCCCCTTAGCATGGCTTGCTGTCAATGTACCTTTCGTACCCAGGACTCTGATCTGTCCCGTGATCTGTTCTGACCAGTAGATACTTTCTCCTGAATTGGCCTCTTCTATTTCTATTGTAAATTTCTAGATAGAATTTTACTAATTAATGCCTACACTTAAGGAACACTGCCTAGTATGATCCAAACTTTAGGTAGATGTATATGGAGTAGGGCAATGAATGTAGCAATAAATTTTATCCTTATGTTGTTTACATCCTCAGGTTTGTTAAGAAAGGTGAAAGTATTGTACTTCGCTAAGCTATATTGTTATACTTTTCTAAATTGATGCTTTTAAAAAATTCATTGTTTGATAAGAATGAGGTAGACAGGGACATGATGAACATATAGTACTTCACTAAGATATATTGATATACTTTTTTCTAAATTGATGCTTGTTTTAAGTTTCATTTTCTAAAAATATAATAACTATTGGTTTGGACCCAGAAATTCCAATAATGTATATGACATCATTTGATAATTGATTTTTCCATTTTCTTAGTGTATTTTCATGTTTAGTGGTATCTGTCTGCTAGATAGGTCATATAATTATAAATGTTAAGTAAAATATGACAAGAAAATAATCTGTCCACTTCTTACTAAATTATGACATATAACTTGGCTTTCTTGAAAAAATGGTTCATATTTAATTTATAAAAAGAGAAAGAAAAAGAGTGAAACAAACAAAAATAGAAAAATGACAGAGATCTCAAGCTGTTTAGTTTGAAATTTTGGCAGAGTACTGTTTTATATAAAAATGAAAAAAGAAATATTGGATGATGATTCCAAACATCCGCCTCTTTAGTGCTATTCAGGCTTCCATAATACTGCCTCAGAGGACACAAACCAATCAGAATCCTGGCTGAACCAACTGAAGAAACTAATTTGAAATGTTGGCATTCACTGTGAGGGAATTTGGATGACCCCTGCAGACATCCAAACCCATCATTCTCCGCCTACAACCTCTACCACTCCTTTCTAAGAATTCAAGAGAAGTCTCAGAATTGATATGAATGTGAAATTGCCACTCAGTAGCCACACTCTTCATTTCTTAGGTGCTTTGCAGTTCATAATTTTGAAAAGCTGTCTTTAGCTTAATACATAGTATCATCAATGAATTTTACTGAATATATCCAGTTTCACATGTATTAGAGAGAGCCTTCTATAGCCTTTGACACATTTCTGATGATGGGTTTGAATTTTTTTGATTAAATGCCAGTGATATTAAACTACATTATAATTTAGTGGGTAAATATTTGTGGAACCAGAATGGGGCTATTAAAATATGTATATTCATTTGTGTTTTTTTCAGTAATGAAATATAAGGCAGAGTTGACAACTGAGACTGAAAGAACAAATGGAAATGCTTGGCCCTATTTTGTGATTTGATTTCATTCTTAGTTGAGAATTAAATGGCCTTTTCAATACCAAACATTCTCTTTGGACAGTTACTTGAGCTCTTCTGAAATCAGAGAGAACTGAAATGGAACCCAGACTCTGATAAGACAAGTTAAAAGATGGGGTGCAAGATTTTGCCATTCTTCATCCATATTGTTTTTTCTCTGATAATTCCTACAGTAATTACAAGATTCTGGAGATGCAAACATCTTTATTATCTATGCAAAACACCATCTGCTGAGAGCATATTTTCCAAGCAGTCAAGGCCTTAACAAGGAGCAAAATGATTTGGAAGTGATATTTTATTGCACTATTCCTTCACTTAAGTGCCAGACATGTTCTGGGTGAATTCAGAGGTCCATTTCTAAAACAAGAAAGCATAGAAAAACTCAAAAGAAAGCTCATTTCATATGGCACTAGTATCGTGTTCTGTTTTTTAAACTAATGATTTAGGACAGAAAGTTATTTTTGATTGTTCGTTGTTCCTTATATCTCTTTTAAACACTTCTTCCATTAATTAATACAAATACAGTAACTCTGAATGCATAACCACAGACAACCAATTCAAGAAGCATCTGGTGGCAATGCTTTATATTAAGAAGTCATCATATCATAGATTTTGCTGTAGAAAAACTTTCTACCAGTCAATCTCTCTCTCATGATTAAAATCTTTC
This sequence comes from Rhynchomys soricoides, assembly GCA_019843965.1. Lineage (NCBI taxonomy): Eukaryota > Metazoa > Chordata > Mammalia > Rodentia > Muridae > Rhynchomys > Rhynchomys soricoides. The sequence goes on along the minus strand of JADRCH010000076.1, from coordinate 5,498,228 downwards.
CTAAAAGTAAATCCAATTTCTCTTAAGAAAGGGATTATTTCTATATTTTCAGTTCTTAAACTGTTTGAATTTATAGCAATTTTCCTGGGTGTTGTAGATTCAGAGATGAAAACACAGGTTCTAACATGAGTGTGTGTGTGTGTGTGTGTGTGTGTGTGTGTGTGTGTATGTGCATGCGCACACACATGTGAGCGTGTGTATGCAAAGTTCCAAACATCCTGCTTTTCCTAAAGTCACCAGTGAAATCAGCACATGTCATAAAAACATCTCTAAAACATAATATCAGAGCATCTTCCTCTGCTTAATATAAAACTAAATAAAACCAAACTAAACAAACCAAAACAAAACTCATTGAAAATTTTGTTTCATGCAAGAAAACCTCTACTTAATGACATGTTCCTCCTTCCTTCTTCTTCAGGTATGTATTTCCAGCCACGCATTGCCAATCTTACTTGCTGTTAGCAGGGCTTATTTTCAATCCTCATCATCACTTCTTTTTACCTTAACCCTGTATTTGTACTTCTTTCATGTCACCTAAACTATTTATTTCTAACTAAGTTTTCAAAATCGCAGTCATCTGAAAATTCCAGTCCATGGAATCTGACTCCCCTCTGCAGATGCCAGGCATACATATGGCAAAGACTCATAGACATAAAATGAAAACAGTACAATTACTATTTGAAAATATTGTCAGCCATACATTAATTATTTTAATGTTGAGACATCTATACTCAAAATAAATTAGTTTTATATATAATTATATAAGTAACATATGATACACATCTTTGTATATTTATATGAGATATGTATAATTTATATAATGGATATACATTACCTTTATAGTTAAATTTGCTTATTGCTTTAACAATTACCCCATATATTAGTTACCTTTCTGTTGCTGTGATAACATGAACTAGGCAATTTACAAAATAAACCACTTATTTCTGTTTACAGATCTAGAGGGATAAGGGTCCATCATGGTTGGGAGGCAGAACACCAAGTAGAAGGCATAGCAGCAGAGACAAGGATATAGCAGATCACTTGTTTTTCATAGCAAATACAGCATGGAGAATGCAAATTAAATGTAGGGTAAAGTTATAAAAGCTTAAAGCTATCCCACAGTGGCTTGCTTACCCCAACAATGCTACACTCCAAAAGTTCCCCAAAGGGACTAAATATTCAAATGCCTCCATCTCTTGGGGATATTTATAACCAAATCATCATGTCCTCTTTGTTTTCAAAATGAAACATAGAATTGAAAATAGGGCAGATAAATATGCATTGACAGATTCTGAAAGTAAATAGCCAGTGTAAATAATCACTTCCTGCTTTAGGTTGCTTTAATGTTCCTTCTGCCTCCGTAAGGTTTCAGGGACAAAGTTCCATGACAACCTCTAGATTAATGTTCAGTTACCCAGATTGCGATTAATGCAGGTTTGATGGTGCTATTTAACACATCCACCATCTCAGCCTTCAATATGCCTTCTCTAATTGACTAAATACAAAGGTTTGAAACAGTATTCTAACATTATGCCTCCTTTGATTTATCTGAACAGTACTCTCCACAGAAGCACAGGTCCTGTTTTTCCCCTGTAAATAAATCACATTCCAGCATTTCAAAGAGAAGTGAGTTTTCGGGAACTGGTATTGCTTTTTAGCAATTTTTCTAAGTTTTCAGAAGTTAAATTTTGAGGCACTAGCATTGTATCAACTATAATTACCTTGAAGGTATGAACAAGTGATAGCTATATACTTTAGTCTCTAACTTGTTTTATCCAATAAACAATTTCTAGAAATTTTTGAATGACTAATTTATCTTAATTATGGATCATAAAGATCAAAAAGTATGTCCAGAAAAGTCTTATCACTCCTCATCTAGGCAGGAGGATTGGTTACTCACATTGGGCAAAAGTAAATATTGACTCTTACCTCAGGCAAATATGCAACCTACCACTTTCTTTGTTAATTTGATGTTCAAGGAGTGTTTTGCCTTTATCAGACATACAGATAACCACAGAAGCCATGAAATCAAACAAAAGAAAGCTAAACAAGAGCAAAATCCATCATTTTCCCTGAAGGTCTCTTTCTCAGGGATAAGATACAAGATTATGAACAATTTGACACTAAGGTGGGTGAGGTTATGCCCAGCAAATTCAAGATCACACTGAAGGGAATTACCTTACCTAGTCTGCAATGGAGAAATTTATTTAGCCAGAAAAAATATGACTTTTGAGCAAGAAAATAGAAAGTTTAATCATTAGAGCGATGGTACAGGAAGTGTAGATTTATAGAGAATTAAAGAATATATTTTAGAAATAAAAGCAACAGTAGTTTTAAGTAGCCCTCTCTCTCTTCTGTTCCTCTGCAGAGTGTCTAGCTATTGTATTCTGTGTCCATTGGATTCCCTGTGGTATGATGTTAATCCAGCATCCTCAATGACCTTTCACTATGTTAATGGCTCTCTTTGCAGAAGCCATCAGTCACTCCCTGCTTCTGATATCATTCATATGGTCTGGTTCTTGACATGTAATTTTACATCTTTTCAAAATCAAAATAGACCAGAGGTCATAGCAATAGTAAATAAGTCTAGATAAATGATTTTTACTACAGAAAAATACATATGCTAGGAAGTATTCTTGACTTATAAGATGTTTTAGCTTCCATTTATAAGATTTGTTGTAAATTTATCATGTACGTGTCAATATTCAATTCAATCATATATGCATACATATATAAAGTTCATTATATTCTATTTCCAGAAGGATAGATTTTGGTTTGCAGATGAGCATAATTTTATTTTAATTGATATTTATATAGAACTATATTCATTTTATATATTTTGTTCTATGCATATGATTATTAGTCAGTGCTTATATCATGTACTTGGGTTTGTGTGAATATGTGCATGCATATGTAAATATATTCATTGTAAACCAGAGATTACAATTATATTTTTGAGACAAGATTACTCACTGTCAAAGACAGCGTGGAGGCAAACTGCAAGGATCCACTTCTCCCCACCTCCACAGCACAAGGATTACAAATACATACAGCCTCAGTAACCAAACCAGGTATTTATTTTTACATAAGTTTTAAGAATGAAATTCACATCATTATGCTTCCATAGCAAATAACCAACTGAGCTCTCTCTGATCTTTATCATTCTGCTTTGTTTTATTGACCCCAATTATTTGAAAACATAAGGAACATACTGTTGAACATGTTCTGGTAATTTTGTGACAGGTATTTAGGCAAGTGATAGAAGAACAAAACAAGAGAGCTTGACACTGATTAAATTCTTAATCCATGAGTGATACGTGTAGACAAATATGACTGAATATCCTGTCATCTGTAAAGTGGGAAGGAGATGTTTTTGGACAGGTTAACAGTGCTCCTGCAAACAGTCACATGATTTGTTTTTATCGAAAGACTTAGGTTTTGGTTGTTGTTGTTGTTGTTGTTGTTGTTGTTGTTGCTGCTGCTGCTGCTGCTGCTGTTTTATCTTCATGATTAGTAAATGAAACCTTTTTGGAAAGGAAGAATTTTCTGGATGTCACAGTTAGATGCCTTGTTTATACACTGATCCATTTCCTTTTCTTGCTCTGTTCCCTAAGACCTGTATTTGTTTCTCAGCTGCCTCTGGCATATTGAGCTTCTTGTCCTTTTGGTTTCCCATGTTACTGTTAGAATACTTCTGTGAATATAGCAGAAGAGAAACCTGGCTTAACCTGGCTTTCTAAGTTTCCTTCTTTTAACAATTAGGGTCTATTTAAGGCTTACACATGGATAATTTTGCACATATTGTTTTAGAGAAAGGCAGAGCTTTGATAATTGTTCTTTTGCATAGGATTCTCTGTTCATTGCTGGCAGGATTCTCTTTTTTAACCTCATTGTGGTACAGAACACTTCCCTAAATGAGAAGAAACATCTGTGTAGTGATTCATCGACCATGGATTGAAATGTCCTGGCAGAGGGAAAAGAACATTGATTTTTTTCATCCAAGCTAGAGAGCTATAATTCAATTTCTTACTATAATATAAAACTTGATTCACAGTCTTTGAATTGTGAAAACATTAAATTACAGTGAATTGAAATTGTGAAGACATTACATTACAGTGGGAATAATTGTGACATACACAATGGCTAGCATAAGCTGCTGTAGAGTAAACAAAGAACTGATAAGGTCACTGTTCCTCAAAGTTACCCATTTTCCAACTCAGCCCATTGCCAAAGTTAGCCACATCTGTGAATAAATATGAAACGAATTTTCTAATCTACACCAAGCCTGTCTCATGTGTTACCTAAATTTAAAATTATGAATTAACTCATAAAAAGAAAGCTAGAGTTTTTGTTGGATTTAGAATTAAAATGTAAGAAAAATGTTTTCCACTAGAGGAACTCATTCTCAATGTGAATATAGAGTTAGTAGCAATATGATACATTTACCTGTTTTTCTTGCACCTAGACCCCTATGTTCAACCTCATTTGCTCAAGGGAAAGAAAAGAAATTGAATCCAGCATCAGTGCAACTGGCTCACACACTACAACACCCTTATCTAATTTCAGGTTTTTGACATTCCATTCCATACAGCAAATCCTAATTTTGCTATTAATAAGTTGAATACCTCTTGAATACCTGTTAGAAGGTTTCTAATTGGTAACACCTCCATATGTTGCTTAAGAGTGCATACATTAAATAATAAAAAAATGATGATGTTGAGCACCTCTAATAAACATATACTTTTTTTAGCTTTATTAGTGCACTGTAATTTTATAACATTGACAACAGTGAACATTTTGTTACTTGGTGCTGGGGAATCAAGCTTTCACAGGACCAAGGGCTTCTCCTCCTATTGATGCCAGACAATTCCATCCTCTGCTACATATACAACTGGAGCCATGGGTCCCTCCATCTGTACTCCTTGGTTGGTGGTTTCGTCCCTGGGAGCTCTGGGGGGTCTGGTTGGTTGATAATGTTGTTCTTCCTTTGGGGTTGCAAACCACTTCATCTCCTTCAGTCCTTTCTCTAGCTCCTTGATTGTGCACCCTGTGCTAAGTCCAATGGTTGGCTGCAAGCATCCTAATGGGCTATTATAGTAGGTTCTGGCAGGCAAAGTCACAGGATTGCAGGATGCCTAATTCAGTGTATTTCTACTGTAGTTAAGTTTAGTGTGTACTTCCCATAGCTACTTTGTACACAAACCTAAACAATAATAAAGGGAAATCACTAAATGGTTAGTGTATTAAGTTGCTTATTTTTCACTAATATTTTCAGAACCTTTCTTCTATATGAAAGCTTACTATTAACATGAATGTATCACTATTTACCTTTTTACTTTAATCATTGATTTTATTATATTTGCTTATATAATAACTGCTTTAGTAACCTCAACTAAGCTTAATAAGACTAGGTAGTTACTTTTCTAGAATCGAGGTGCTACTATAATATGGGAACTCAAAAGAGAAAAAAATACATGGGGATTTATTTAAGCAGAAGTATGAAATAAATGATACTAAAACAAATAAAAAGTACATGAAATAATTTTAAACTCATGTATATTACAATTTTACTTCATAAAGAAAATTGCACATATGTTTCTCCCAAAATCCTTACTGCTCTTTCCCTAGTGCACTTTCTTTTTCTACCCTACCCCCAACCTCCTGCTTTCAAGGCACCTGTTGCCTACTGTACCATTGCTGCTTACATCTAATACACATAAGGTTCTCAGCTCTCATTTCATTTCCAATGCTTTGGTGAATGAGCATCTTATATTAATAAATGACCTCCCTGACTGTATTTTCTTTCCTAAATTGCTTAATTTTAGAATGTAAACCACTACTTACTTTCATACTAAGAAAACAATGCCCATTAAAGACTAAACAAGTCATTTGATGAGGTTTTTATTGAGCTGATATTTGTACATATGATATTTATACATTCTGTGCCCAGAGTTAATAGAGAGTAAGAGAATGATGCTGGTAGAAATTGGAAGGATCATAACAGCGACATGTTTGTAGTTTGGAAGGTATTTCCAGAAAGTTCTAAATTTTACATGCATTGGTGTTTAGGGGCTTGCAAATATACAGCATAATATGATTACTATACTTAACCCCTCAGTGTAAGTACTGTTATAATAAAAGAGAGATAAGTGGCCAACAATTCTCTGTTTCACACAGAATCATGATAGAGCATTTTCATATTGATGACTACAACAAACAAAGCAAATAACTTTCTACAGGTAGAGTCTTGGATCCTGGAGATATGGTTCAGTTCACAAAAGTATTTGTTCTTGCAGAAGCCCTGGCTTAAGTAACCAGCACCCATATGGTAGCTCACAACTCATGTGATAAGGATAACTTCAGTTCTAAGGCATTTGATGCCCTCTTCTGACTTCCAAGAGAATAAGATAAATACATACAGGTAAAAACGTACAGGTAAAGCATGCACACAAATAAAGTTAAATTACTAAATTCAATGTTTTTGTGTGTTTCTAGAGTTGTTACGTGAAGTGTGTGTTTTATGTAAATGCAAAGAAAACTGTCATAAATAAAAGGGTTTCAAATAATTTTAAATAAATATAAGCTCCTCTATTTAATTCTCAAAATATTTAGTTCTAGAATTAAATGAAAATGAGAGAAATTTATACAGTCTGTTTTTATGTAGTACAATAATAGACAATTGTTATTTCCGTAATTTGATAGTTTGGCTGATATTAATTTTTGTACTTTTTTTGCCTCTGCTATAATGCCAAGATTTTCCAGGTTACAAACAATATTGGGCTCTCTAATTTTGTTTACCATAAGAGTTTCCCATGCTTAATCATTATAATTAGAATATTTTTAGATCAAGATAGCATACCACATTTATGATACTAGTGTTTAATACCTAGTTTTGAAATAACAAAACTTCTATTAACATAGCAAATGGTCATTTACTGGGGTGAAATAAACAATGTGTCAGTGTGAACACAGGAAAGTAACTTTGGTTACTTAGCTTTCTTTTGTAAAAGAAAAACAATTGGCTGAATCTGTCAAAGGTGAATGTAAAGCATCTTTTAAAATTATGTATGCCCATTGCTTACATGTGCTTCTAAAATTTCTCTCTCACAGGGAACTTGGTCATTAATATTCCTCATGTGAAATGAGAAATTGTGCTCTTGTAAGCACATGCTTTTGAAGTGATTCCAAGGCCTCCCCTCCTCAGCTGTGGCACAGATAATGGTAGAGGGATCTCATATCATCCTTGCGTGCTGATCTTCTAAGTCCTGTATAAATCTAATAAGAGTCTTAGAACAGTTTACTCTGTTTAGGGATCTGTGAAATTCAGGTAACTTCAATAGTCTCTTGTTTATAGGGTAGACTTCTAATAGCCACACCTGTGTGCACAAATATTCATCTAGCAAAACAGTAGCTGTTAATACTTAAATGTAAGTCTATATTAATTAATAAGGAAAATAAACAGCATTTCTACTTAAATAAAAATTAGTGTTGATCATATTATTATGAATTACTATGCAATTTATCTTTATATCTTGTACATTGGTAATTCACATCAAACCATTTGGAATCTCTTCTGTGTGGTGTATTTTCATAATTATGAACCTCATTCATATTACTTTTAAATCTCTGAAGACTGTTTCTATGACTATAGTCAATTATGTTAATTTTAGAAGGATTCTACCGTGCTTAAATTTTAGAACATTTTCCTTGGTACTTACTCAATAATTTATATGAGAAAAGTCAAATCCAGGATTGTATGTTTTCTAACAAAGGCATGTGGTGTTTGAGTTGCTGTGACACACTAATGCAATATTAACTTATACTTTGTAATATAGTCCATGAAAGAAAAGAAAACTAAGATTCTTTTATTGAGACAAAAGATTACTATTTTTCTTAATTGTTTGATTTTTCAATGGAGAAGAAAGCAGGAATAGAATGTAAATAACATGTGTAAACAACACAGGATAAGAATTATGTAGTGTAGCTCATTAATGGAGCTGAGGCAGAAATATTTCTATCAGTTCAATTCCAACCTGGGTATACCTATTTGTAAAAACTAGGAAATTGTAAGTAGTGTCACATAGTTCCTAAACATTTCAGTGTTTCTAAATAATACCAGAAAATAGGAATATACAGAATTAAATCTATAGTAAATGCTGTATCCAAAGACTAATTGCAGTATTCCTATTTTAGGCACTTCCAAAGAAAACCATCTTTGCGAGTGGAAAACCCACTATTACTTTATTGCTGAAGTCTAGAAATTAGTTCACATGAAGAAGTTAGAAATTAGTTTATATAAAAGATTTCTATGTTTTCTTTCTAATTTTTTTAATTCAGTTTGTCAAGATGATTTCTCTTTGTTCATTTCAACTTATTTGATATAACTTTCTATTGATCACCTTTTAGGTTTTAGATCATGCTAGCAACGTTGTTACTGCCTGAGTATGTATGCAGGATTTTGCATTTCGTACCTCACCTGACTGGAATAGTACCCACTAATAAAACAGAAAAACAGGCATCTAGACTAACGAGAAGATGACATTAGTATACATGATACTCTTCCATAGACAAATTCTCTGTAGAGTCATTGGCCAAAACCACCTGTCAATATACTGAAAAAAGTATATTTTGAGGGATAGTGTTGAACATACTCACTGTAATCTGGTCCCTAAAACATAAAAAAAAATTAATCAACTATGGGATTAGTTAAGTTGTTATTTCTTTTAATATATTTATTCATATTCTATGATTCTAAAAATATACATATCTACCATTCATTGTTCCTCATGCTAAATGAGGAACTCACACAATAAACAAACTCTTCCTCCAAGAGTTCAAAGTCAAGTATAAAAAAGTATAAGAAAGGAATTACAAATATAATATTTTCTTGGAAGGCATGTAATATTGCAGCATTAGGGAAGGGGACTAGGATGTTGCTTCCTCAAGAGTTTAGACTTTTTAGAAGCTACTAAGAACATAGGATGGAGGTACTAATGCATTGCATCATCTGTGTCTATAATGATTTATGCTTAGATTGTTTTCTGTGAAGTCATAGCCAACTGTGAAATAAATAGAATCAACACATTTGTCATGGATCCTCAAAGCACTATTGTCTGCTAACTCACAGTCATTCATAGGTATGCATCCAGATTTGCTATTTGCCCACATCTGAAGACTCATGTTCTCTTCTAGTTTTGCTACCTTTGTGCTCCTGGCAGTTATTAGTTATGACAGATTGAAACAAAGAGTGTGAAATAAAATTTCCATGCCAATGTTTCAATAGATCTTCTTATAATATAGTAAGCTATTAAAAAACAGAGCCTAGGGATAATTTGTGAATTTTTCATGTAAAACTACGAGATTAACTTTAAAATATAGAATTAAATCAGAAATCACTCTAGCTAATAAGAATCCAGGGAGAAATGGGAAAAATCTCTACTGATAACTTTTGGTATAGTCTATAAGAACCTTCTTTGAGTTGTCCCTGAATGAGGTTTATGTCAAGTTCAACAGGCCTCTATACCTTCAATAGTTAATCTGATGACGGTGTAGACAGAAAACTGTAAACAATTAATGTCAATTATTTTAGGATACATAAAATCATCTCCCACACCTTTCTCTGGGAAGACAGTCTGTGAAGAGGCATAGGCTAAGGAAATTCCTGCAAGAGTAGGCAGGCATGGAGACAGCTTCCAGCTTAGATCTCATAGTGACAGTGCTTGGAGAGCTGTGATGGAATTGAGGATAGACTGTTTGAAATACTCCTGTCTTAAATTACCTTGACTGTGGGACTGTATGCATGGCTGAAGAGATTATTTAGCTAAGAATTCATTTGGACAACATATGTCAAGGTTTTGTAAACTGCTAGTGTTTCATTCAAGATAAAGGAAGATATCTGAAGGATTTTTTTCCAACTTGTTCTAGCATATGATTGTTTGGAGACACTTTTGATTAATAAGTTTTATTTCTGAAAGTATTTTATTTGTTCTTTAGTTATTCAGGTGATGCTTTAACTTGATATTAGCACAATGGTCTGGGTAAATATGCTTGCAGACAGGAGCTTGGTATGTGTGTCCTCTCAGAGGCTCTGCCAGCATCTGACTAAGACAGATACAGATACTCACAGCCAAACACTGGACTGAGCCCAAGGATCCCAATGGAAGAGTTAGGAAAATAGATGAAGGAGCTGAAGGGGATTACGACCCCATAGCAAGAACAATAGTATCAATTAATCTCAACCTTCAGAGTTCCCAGGGACTGAACAACCAATGAAAGAGTACACATGGCTCCTGCTACAGATGTAGCAGAGGATTGCATCATCTAGGATCAGTGAAGGGGAGGCACTGGGTACTGTAGAGACTTGATGCCCCAGGGAAGGGGAATGATAGAGGGGTGAGGTGGGGTTAAGTGGGGGGATGGATGGAGGAGTACCCTCTTAGAGCCAAAGGGGATAGCGTGGGGTTTGTGGAGGAAAGACCTGAAAGGGGATAAAATTTGAAATGTAAACAAATAAAATGATTAATAAATATAAAAAGCAATAACTTATTTTAGCTTTTAATTTTCTTCCTGATTATACTTAACGATGTCAAATGCAGTAATGTAACTATATTGTTTTACTCCAAGCCTGGTTTTAAAACATAAAGTTTGCTTTACTCCATGGTAATATCACACTTTATAATGAATAATATGACTATTATAAACAATTATAACAACTCAGGAAAGGAATCAGGATATAAACTGGTAAGAAGTCCCATCAGAAAATAATGAGTTTCCCAAGCAAGATTCTACATGTTTATGTAAAAGACAGTATTGATTGCAGTCATTGTGAGAATGGATCCTGACTACAGATCTGGTTTGCTTACTAGCAATTTTCCTTAATCCAAGGTAAACATTATACCTGATGGTAAAAAAACCATGTGTGATCCTGAATATGAAGTTCTTTAATTTGCCATGTTCATTTAACTGGTTTTATGGAATTTGTCACTTGATTCAGTGGCCTGCTTTCTCCTCCTGAACCATTCCAGTAGCTTCCTGCGCCCTCTCAAATTCATGTGTTCTTTTTATTATTGTTACAACATACACACACACACACACACACACACACACACACACAAATGCAAACTCGGAATCCATTTAATGTTGCTTATATGTATGTGTTTTCATGAATGACTGCTTGATATTAGACACAATATTTAGGAGGCTCCTGCCTGTGAGTAGCAGATTTTCTCTCTCTCTTTCTTATCAGGATTTAACTTCCTCTAGCTCTTCATCTATGGGTGGGACTTTGTAAGAATGTCCCCATCCATGTTGGCATGTCAATATATTTTTGTATTTTCTGGGTCTTGTTTATGCAGTTCTACTGTTGATCTTTTATGGTTAGAGCTACACTGTAGTATGTGGAGGCAAAATCTCAGAAAAGATTCCCTGATCTAAGAGGGAACACAAAAAATGCAGAGTTAGAAAACCAGGGCATCTTCTCTAAAATAGCAAAACTTGTTTCTCAATGCCACAGTCTTTCCCACTATTTATTTCAAGATTACTTTGTACCTGCTCATTGAACTTAGTGTTGCTGATTTGAAAATACAGTGGGCCATACACTAGAATGTAGTTGAATTACTTAAATTATGAGTATCATGTAGATTTGACTTGTTCTGTGAAGGAATCTAAACATTCCAAATTTAATGAGCCCCAATTTCCTTCTTGGTCAGAGGAAACAATCAGACTTTTGCCAACTGCAGAACTGGCATTGGCAGTAGGTAGCATCTTGTAACAACTTTTTGAGAGGAATTTTCATGCTCATTTCATGTACACATGAAGGTTGGTGTGATCTATTTTCAGTGTCTGTGAAGATGAAGAATGTATGTGGAGAAAGGCTTGCTTTCAGTATATGTATTTTAAGCTTTGGGAGTCAAAAATATCTATTTGCTTGCCTCAATATTTGGAAATGAGTCTGTTATAGTTTCTCATTTTATTGTAGGTCTCAGAAGCTAATCTTTATGATTGTGTGTATGTGTGTGTGTACGTGCACGTGTGTGTATGAGTGAGTGTGTGTCCATGTTCGTGTGCTGTACATCTATGTGTGTTTGAGCCTAAAGAAGACATTAAAACATATTGTCAGAAACAGTTTATGTCAATAGTTGAGTACAACTTGAATCCAAACCACTTAACAACACATTCAGAAGCAATTATAACTTGTATTGACACTTGATATAACATAAAGAAAATTGTCTTGTAAAGCAAGCTTCAGTAAGGAAATCTCTTTTGATATCACTGGTGAGTTTTATAAAATTAAAGACCAAGGAAGGTTAATAAGAGAAAAGGAAATAAATCCACTATAAGTTGTAGTAGTGAGTTTTCTAATAATAAGGGTTAAATCACAAGGTGGAAGCAATAATAAAGAAATAGTCTGATGTAAATTCATCCCATATTTTCAGTTTTGCTTGGTAGAGGAAAGAATGCAAACCTACGGCTGGAATAAGCATCATCCTTGATGGCCTAAGGAGAAAGGCTGAAGGATTTCTATGTGTCTAACTAAAGAGCTGTCTGTGATCTTTTAAAAATGAAATAAAAAGGGGAGTGTCATTTCTGCTTGGGACTCCTGTAGTAATATGCTGAAACAATTTTTATTATATATTTATACCTGCATAAGGAAAACTATGTTGGGAGCAGAGTAAATTTTATATGCATTTTAACATTGGTAAAATTCAAAATAATTTCTCTGTCTTCATGGTGGCATTCTCCAAATATCATATTATCCAGTCACTTGTAAATAGAATGGTTTGTTTTATTCATAAACAAAAGTTACACATACACACACACACTCACACACACACACACGAAGAGAGAGAGAGAGAGAAAATCAGAGAGAGAGAGACAGACAGACAGAGACAGACAGAGACAGAGACAGAGATAGAAAGATCTCAGGAATCATGTAGGAAAATGTTTTTTGAGGGTAAATTTAGATGACTATATATACAAGTAACAACATCATAATTATATAATAACACATTGCTAAACTAATGTCCTTTCCCACCAATCTGTTTTCTTCAATAATATTTCTGATACACATATGTTATAGTACAAATGACTCATACAAATATATGCAAATATAAATATATGTATGAACACTTAATGGGTTAATATAAAAATGATATAATATAAAGGTTAATATTTATGTATCTAATATATTGTTTATTCTTATAGGATATATTTTAATAGAGTAAAAGCAGATTATACTTATATCTATATGCCATTGTTAAAGACCAAAAGGAATGTTTTGAATAAAGTGAAAAAACTGAAATCTTCATTCATGGATTATGTTTGAGATTCATTTTTACCTCTTCTCTCTGTATTCTTATCTATAAATCCTCTGGAACAGAAGCACATTAGAATCTGGGGGAAGAAAGCACAGTGTTTGTATACAAGAAAACATTAGAGATAAGTAGGACTGTATGCTTTAAGGATACAATTCGGAATTAGCTTCTACCATAATATGAATCACATTATCACATGCCCTCTGCCAAACATTTCATATTCAATAATTTCCTGCTTCCCAAGTAGTCTAAAGCTCAAACTACAGTGGTTATTTTTAAATAAAGAACAGAGTAAGCATCCACTTAGTGATGTATCTGAACAGAGTCTTTCAAGTACAGTACAGAAACATTTACACTAATCTCACCTAAGGAGAATAAGAGCAGGTCTCATATTTTACCTACACACTAGCAAAGAGACCAAATAGAAAATCACAATACAGGAAATCTTAATGCACAAATGTAGCCTTGACTAAGTCTACTCTATTGTATTTTGCCATAAAGTCTGCACTTATAAGGCAGAACTCAGAGTTCTTTATGAGTGGAAAGTTTATGGTTATTAGTGGGTTTACAATTCCATGAACAACTACTACTATCACTTGTTTTGGTAATTAGAAGCACTTTTACCAATTAGGACTGTGCAGGATATTAGACCACACTGTGAACTCTGAGATTGTTATTTACTAGGAAAAACCTCTTTCTAGTTATTCTGTGGCTCAACCTAGCATTCAGCTTCAATCCAAGAGCTTTATCTTTATTGTAAACTGGATTAAATAAAGTCAACTATTGGTCAGAGATGGTGCAAGCAACTAGTTGACAGGGAGTGAACATTAGAAAAACACAATAGAGAGTAAGAGGATGTCAGAAGGATGGTTAGAGAGAGGAATGGGAAGTAGAATGGAAGAACATTCAGTTTGAGGGCTTTTGAGAATGTGGGATGAAAGAGAGCTATCCGTTTTGTGACTTCTGCTGTCGAGGAGGGTCAGCTTGGTGTTTTCCCTGCCTTTCTGAGCTAGCAGGCTTTCCTCCCAGCAATGGGCTCTGATTCTTTCTTGGTAAAATTGAATATTTAAGATTTTGTAGAAAAACAAGAGGGGACAAGGAGTCTGAAAGATGTTATTAATATCTGTAGATGGAATGATACACATTCCCTTAGCCCTTGATGATACAAGTTTTACATTCCAATAAAAGTATTGTATTAGTTAAAGGTCAAATTAAAAACCTCAATTAAATTTCTTCAACCTAGAAACAGGATACACCTGGAAGTGTTTCTCCTGTGGCCCATACAGAAGATTTCCAAAAGGATTTAATGAAGAAAAACATAGCTGTACTAGTCATGGGCTAAAGGATTATAGTGGAATAAATGGGTTCACTACAAAAAAGATCCCCACTACTGACAACATTCAGAAAGTAAACAAGAGAATGTAATGAAAGTCATAGTGTATACAACCTCAATAAATATTCTAACATTATGAGTAAACAATGCAGAGAGTAATTAGGAATTCATAATCATTTGGAAAGAGATGTAAAACACTAAGCTATCAGAGCTGTATTTGGACTTTGCTAATGACAAAATAACTGGACAGCTGTTAAACCCTGGCTCATCATTTCAAAGTAGGAATTAATTAAATAATGCCCATATCTAAACTAAGATGTAAACAAACATGACAATCTCCATAACGAATATACACAGAGCAGGTACATTAGTGAGAAACAATCTCATTCATCAAATAAATTCCAGAATTTGCACAGCATAATAAAAGAATGTATTAATGTCTTGCTCATGACATATTTGGGTTGTAGATTACTTTCCTTAGTTTGACCCCCAAACTTCCCCACTCTTGATTTTTTCCATTATTAGAACCTCAGACCCACTGCATGTAGATGTCAGACAGTGAGAAAAAGAAAAAATATGGAGAATAGATCTTGAAAGTCATGGTTTGGAAGGAGCACACAAGACTCTTTTAAGAATACTTAGGCTCTCTAAAATATTTCATGAGCCCACTTCCATTCTGTGACACCATTCTCAGTATTTCTACTGTAGTCTACTTCTGGCTCTATTTCATCATGTTGCTCAAAAATAATATACTTATTCTGTTCTCAAATTTAGCATTTCTAGGTTCAGTTTTCATAAATACACTTTTATCTCTTCCTTTGACAAAAGCAGACAAATAAACTGTGATGGAAAACGGATCTGGGGGTTAAGTAAGAAGCTAATTTCAGATCATCAATAAGCAGCGAGTGCCTGTAAACCTAGAACCAGAACCAAGAGACATAATTGTGGTTATCTTCCACCCAAAGTAGTCTAAGGCCCCAAGTTCCAAGCCCAGTGAGTGACTTTCACTTAAAAATTAAGTGAAAACATCTGACTCTGACTCCAACCTGTGGCCTCTCCATACTATACATGGGTAAAAACACACATGTTTATATACCACACACATACACACACACACACACACACACACACACACAGAGAGAGAGAGAGAGAGAGAGAGAAAGAGAGAGAGAGAGTGAATTTTTAATTAAATTATAATTAATTTGAGAATGCATATAATATATCATATGTTTATATTCTGCTCAGCATAAAAATACTATAAATATTTTGCTATAAGCTTTTAATGAAATAAAAGGAAGGTTAAAACTCAAATAATCAACTTTTACAAGATATGTGGACCAAATTAAAGTTCCTAGAAAGGAAACCCTGTTTTAACTAGAAAATATTGAGCAAAACCACTAACTAAATATGTCCGGTGTTGTCAGTTTTCCCTCTGATTCCCTAAGTGTCTCTATTCTTACTCACCATGCATAGTTCTAGCTTATAGTATTAGGAAAGAAAATGCCTTGTCAGCTCAGCTATTTTGAATCTGTTGTCTCTGGAGGTGCTGGTAATTGGACAAGATGATATATACATAGGGCTTTACCCATGGACAGTTTGTTTAAAATTCCTTAAAAGGAGATCTTTTAGACTACATGAAAAAAAAGTGACCACATAAAAATACCATACTCAGCTTCTATATTCGCTGTCCTGGAAGCTATTTTAGAATGTGTTACTTCAATGACATTTTTAAAGTCAATATTCAAGAGATAAATTGGATGCTATATATTTTTGAGGTATATTGAACTATATGATTTTTAAATTTCAGAACATATATTAGAGAAGTTATAGGCTTAGAAGTACTTTCATGGAACCATCTAGTGAATATGATAGTGAAATCTCTTTTGTTTAAAACAGTAGAGATGCAAGTTCACTTTTCATGCCATATTGAATTTAGCATTTTATAGTGAAAAAGCTGTAGTTTCCCTTAAATATGCCTCTTTTATGCACACAATGGCTTCTTAAAATCGGGACAACGTTCTACATGGTCACTATTAGAAAATGGTAGGTTGCACGTATTTTATACAGCATCTTAGAAATAGAGCGCTCTAAGATAAATAGCTCTGTCATACACATCTGCTGGCATTCCCTAATAGCCACAGACATGCAATCACTCAAGCCTTGTAGGAAAGGAAGAGTGGGTTACAAAAGTAGCCTCTTAGATCCTAAGGGTAAAACCTTGTAAGACTTTCTGGAAAGTTCTGCTGTAAAATGACTATTTGTCTCTCTACAGAAACAGAATTATAAAATATTTCAAAAGGTAGAAAGATGTCAGTGGTTAGTGGATTATAGTTAAATGATAGCAGCACAAATCTACAGGATAATTCAAGGTTAGAAATATTTATTTTCCATGCAATGAACAATAGTGCTGCATCAAATTATTTTTAATAAATTTCTGAAGAGTTACCCAGTTTTATTAGGATCACTAGTATCATATTCATGACTCAATAATAGCATTTAAGTAAGCAAAAAGCCTGCAATCACCTTAAATTTCATCTATATTGTCTTCATACTTAATTATGTAAAACTTGCACAGTCTATTTTATAATTGTATTAAGAGTCTATCATATAACCTACTTTTAAAATATTTATTTATTTTCATTTGAATTATGTGTATGTTATAGAGGGTGTCACATAAATGAAGTATTCAAGGAGGTCAGAAGGGCTTTAGAATTCTAGAACTGCAGTCACAAGTGGTTGTGAGCCACTCTGTGGGTGCTGAGATCAAAACTCAGGACTTTTGGAAGAGCAGTGTGTACTTATTTTCTCTGTGCCATCTTCCTCCCCCAGTGAATTTCTCAATAAGGATTTGGTCCATGCATGTTTATTCACTGTCTACTATGTAAAAAACCCTGATGCCAGTTTACATCTGATGCATTCCTTTATGGATTCTCTTCTCTAGTCTGCTGTTGTTTATTTCTCTACAAACTCTTTGTATGTTCCCCTAAGAAGATGCTTTGAAGTATGAGCATATTAAGTTGACCTTCTGGGCACTGAAATCTTCTACATTTATGACTGGAAAAATTGTATCAGATATCAAAATGTGAGACAGTGAAAGGGGCAAGGCAAATTTTTGATCTGTGTTTAGACTTAGAAAGCTACATCTTGTCTTACGTTCATTCCCTCTTCAACACCTGCCCAAAGAATCTTACAGGTCTTTGAGAAGGTGCTCTGGTGTGTCCTCCATCATCTCTAGTGGCAAGAGAAAAGCAGTAGGAGACCCATGACCCCTAGAGACAACCCTTTCTGCGTATTTGGACTGACACATGACTGGGTGAACATGAGATGGCTTGATGCTTCTTCCTTGAAGATTCTTCCTTGAGAACTGCCGCTCTTGAACAGCTTCTTTGGATTTCAGAAAATTGTCTTGCCTGGTTTCGCCTTAAGTAGTGCATGATTTTTTGTAGACTTATCCATAAACACATTTACCCTTAAAATGGATTATTTTTTGTTTTAGAATTTTACTTTATGCTTTTTAAGAAGCACTCTTCAGACACTTAAAGTATTATTTCCATTACTATGAACTTTTATTACTTCACAGATGGCATCATAAAACAAATAAATGAAATAACATACTCCAAAACATCTACTGTTTTCATTTCCCACATTGTCTCTTCTCTCCCTTTCTCTTAAGCTATATTAAGTATAGAGATAATTATATTCTTACAATTACAGAATTGTACTAGGTGTCTTTCAAGTATATTGCCACTTAGTGGAACACATATATTGGCTGAATATGCCCTTTTTTTCATTTATCTGCTACAGAATATAGGTTGCTCTTACTAGCAATATAGCCTCAGCTCTGAACTTAGCAACCTGGACAAATTAAACTATTCAAGCCCTGATTTTTCTCAGTGAGGTGGAATATTTTCCTAACATACATATCCAGAGAGTCAATGTTCTAAATGAGGGTTTCTGAATAACACTTTTGTAACCCCTCAGATTGAAAGAGATGTCCAAAGTCATTGATAGAGGAATTGTATTAAGAATATACAATGAGCCTATATTTGAGATTAATGGCTTTGTGTACTAATTCAAAAATTAAAAATAAAAACAATCATATGACACAAAGTGCAAGCAGTAAGAATATTATATATTTAAAACAAAACTTGAGAAACTAAGGATCCACTGTCAATCAACATTAATGAATCTAGTTTTACATGAGAAGGAAAGGTCACAAAGAGAGAAAATGTTTGAATTGATTAGGCATTCCCCATGACCTATTATTAAATTGTCAGAGTGAAGACATCCTCCCTATATGAGCGCAAGCAGAAGCAGAAAATGGAATGGACTCATCATGATGCCTTACAAGAAAGCTTTACTTTTCATTTATAAATGTAGGGCTGTGTAGATTTGATATAAGCTAAGATTGGTGTTCTTTTGTATTAAGTAGTTCTGTTGTACTTGGATCTTTATTTTACACCAAGTACATACTATACTAAGTATTCACAAAAGCAAGTTCTAGGCTTAAACCATAGCTGTCTATCTTCTTGACATATTGTATCCAATAGATTTCAGAAACAATATTATTGTCAAACCATTTGCAGCAGAGAAGGAAACTGTCATAAACTGTAATTTTTAGAGAAATAATAGATGCAAAATATCAGACCATTCTATGAAATATAAAAAGTAAGGCCAAGCTGGTCAAAGTTTGTTGAACTGAAACCTTTGCTCTTCCTACCACTTTATTGTGTAGTGCCAACTTTCTTAGCCCAGCAAATGACTGTGACACAGTTAGCAATGTTGTAGGAAAGAGATGCTTCCCTCACAAATTGAGATGTGAATCCTGATATACTACCATCCCTCCCACATTTATGAAAACTCCTACCTCTATTTTGTAATTTTAATATTGTACTCATTTTTAATAATTCAGAAATATTTCTGTTCATCTTTCTTCCCAAACACATTTTCATGAACTGATGGTTATAAAAAAGGTAGGAAAGAAGGAAGAAAGAAAGGAGGGAAAGAAGAAAATTCTGAAGAGTTTAAGCATTCTACAAATTAAAAATAAAACACCTTACAGATGTAATCACAATGAACACAGCACCTTTCCTCCCTCCAGTGTCTGTTCTTGTTTAAGTCATTTTAGTTTTTACTACACTACCAAACACAGAGGGGAGGGTAAAGCTAGGGTTTGCAATAACTTACAAGATCACATAGTTGTTTCCTAGAAAGATGTTAATATGAAGGGCCCATGAAGCATCCTTGTTGTTGTCACTCCTGGAATTGTGAGTTTGACATCTTAGAGCTATATTTAAGTTTGTGATTGACAATTCCTGATTCTCTGTTTGTGATCTGCACACTCAACTCAGATGGGAACAATGATCATCATACAGGGACTCTCTAAGGAAACAATTCCAAATATGTGAGGATTAGGGAGCTGTTGACTGAAGCAGCATAGATAAATTATTTGTTTGTTTTTTGTAAACCTGATTCACAAGAGATTTCTGTGTCATAAGACATAAATATTTTCACTCTAAAATATTTCCCTCTTGTTTTCTATTCTTTTACATTGAAATCATAGATTTATCAGTGAATAAGTATGGGTTATGGTCTTGGCTTAGGAAAAGACAACATGCCATAAATATGTTAGCTTTTTTTTTTTTCATCAAAATTAATGGGCAGAAAGTAAATTAAAAAATGGGGAAAATCTATGGCAAATTGGGTTTGAAGGTGTGGTTAAATGCTTAAGAGGTCTTACTGGTCTTGGAAAAGACTTGGATTTCATTCTCAGCAACTATGGTAAGGCAGTTCACAACTATCTGTAACTCCAGCTCCAGAGATTTCTGATACACTCAATGACTTCAGTAAGCACCTATACATATGTACACATATACACACAAATACACATGTGTATTCACAAATAATATAATAAATATTTTAAAATTCTACTATAGGTAGACTTTTGAATCAAGCAGCATTTTAATTTACTACAATTTTATTAGAATACAAGTTTTAATTAGCTAAAAATAAGTTTTATAATATTGGTTTTAACAGCAAATTCAGAAAGGCTGTCTATTTCATTATCTAAAATGTAAAGTGTTCACAACCATATTTGTGTTATGTTTCTTAGGTCTCATTCGCATAAAAATATTAACCCTATTATACCTAATTCAAAAATCTTTGTGTTTACTAATAGCTCCTGAGTCTAGTCTACATGTTCTCCTTGATGGGTGATCTATGTCTAATAAACCATCAACTGAACAGTGTTCTCTAGATAGCATACTTACAATTGAATTCAAACTGATGTCATTTTTTTACATTTACCAAAGTATATTTCTTAGCCCTCCCTTGATCATTGATTTTTCTTGCTATTTAATTGTTTTTCATTCATCATGGTACCCAAGAATAGCAGTAATATTTGTCATATGTCATTTCTTTAACAGACATTGTCAATGGTCTTCCAAGTTATAATATTTTGTCAAAACAGGTCACCTTCATTCCTTTACTTTTGTATGGCATTTGGTCTGATTAATGAGTAGTAGTTAAGTAACTTCAATGCAATTAGTCTTATTTTCCTCTAATTTTGTGTACATACCAACAGGTTGTTCTCTTAAAATAGTATAGACTGGAAGGGGCCACTGCTTGAGAATTCCAGATGAGGGGCTAATGCTCTTAGAAAACAGATAATTTTAAAACATTGCCAAAGATCCACTCTTCCACTACCCTGTTAGGTCCTTTTACTGCAGAGCTTACATGAAACACATCCTTCAGAAAAACAAACCTCATCAAGTTTTACACCATCCTTTGGCTTCTCCACACAAAAATGCTGCCCTGTCATATTTGCTTCTAAGCACATGCATCGTTTTAAAAATACAAATAAAATTTTATACCTCTTTATTCATTATGGGTATCTCTAAGTTATTATTTTGTTTTTGTTTTTGTTTTTTTACATAAAGCTATTTGCAGAAACAATAGTTTATAAACCCAACTCTTTCTTTCTTTCTTTCTTTCTTTCTTTCTTTCTTTCTTTCTTTCTGTTTTTGACATCAGAAGCTAATTGCTTGTCTTGTGACTTGCAAAGAAAAGACACAGAGCATACGATCTTCATGCATGTAGTGAGTTAAACAGGTGATTCTGTATGTTAATACCATTTTATTTAAGATGATTACAAGTAAAATCTATAATAGGTAGATTGTCATTCATTCTTAGAAGTATCACACATTAAACAAAATCATAATTTTCATAATTTTTGCCAGTAAGTTATACTTTTCCTTTTACTGTAAAACAAAAATGTAACTACAGAAAGGAATATTTCATGACTATATTATAAACTATATTGCTTTTGTAAGTTTTCTTTATGTACTTAATAAATAAAATTAAATAATTTATTTAATAATATTCCTTTATTAAAATTATAGTTCTACATCCTTAGAAAAAGAAATGAATTAAAATTCTAAAAGGTAAAGTCTACGATATAGATGGGTAAAATTCAAGATTAAAACTTTCATACTTGATAAAGTTGTAGCTTGATGCACATAGAATTTAGAAATCCCAACTGTATAGATCTAATACACGACTGTAGAATTTATGCTCTAAGGATGGGGAATTTATTCCTCCAAATCAAGCAAAGATACCTGGAACTTATAAGAAGAAAAATAGAGCTAAACTCACTACATTCTTATTTCATTGTGAAAAACCTAGTATTAGTAATTGAAATATATTAGAGATGATATTTCACATGCTAAGCTTATAATAATAAATAATTTGAAGATAAACTCTGTATTTGTGGACTAGCTGTAGATACTTTCTTCTTTATAAATTGAAATACCTTATTTGACACCTAGAGATATGCTTATAATTCAAACATAGATTTTGATCTATGGTATAATTAAATGTTAAATGCATTGGTTATTAATTATGTTTAATGTGGATTTCCTCCTCTTAAGCCTGCTGCAGGTCATATACACAGCTCTTTTTTTGTGAGACAGCCCTGATTACCCTCCTTTTCAGACCACCATTTTTCTCTACTGTGATCATGCACTAAATTTCTAAGAAAGAGAAAACTAGAATTTAAATTGGTGAATTAGTAAAATTAATAATTCTATTTATTATACCAAAATTATAATTTTCATGTTTCCACTCAACAAATGTTTAATTCTAGCCATCTCAACAACAAAATTCACTTGATGGAACTGTAATACAGCAAAGAACCAATTCCTTGGTTTTAAAAGCATAGAAATTAGTGTATTTGATGACGTCTGCATATTTCTAATATAGCCATGTGGTTATCTAGAATTGAAGCTGGAAAAGTGTGGTACTGAGTCCTGAAATGAGTTGTTAGGACAAAGTACCAATTTTATAAAACACATATTATACTATAATGAACAGTTCCACAGACATCTCCGTGTGGAAAGGAGAACTCCCAGCTGCTGAGAATTCTGAAACATAGGCAAGCAAGGGCAACAATAAAGAACAACTCCCAATCTTATGCAGAACAACTTCAAAATAAAGCTTTAAGAAAACCATTTCAGTAAAACATACCTGGTTCGCAAACCTGTGCTCACCCCACCCCCAGTCTAGAAGATTTTCCCCCACCCCCAGCAATTCAATAGGTTGAGGAAGAAAGGGCAAAATTAATATCATAGCCTTTACCATTCTCTGAACAATTGAAGTAGAGAAATAGAATGTAAGTGACAGATTTTCCAACTTGATCTTGGATGCTTTTTCCAGATCTTTACAGTTACTTTAAGGATCAAATTTCATTGTGTTCTAGTAACTAAAAATGATCACATGTGTTTTAATTGTATGTTATTGCCAAGCTAAACTTAGGTCATTGTAAGTCTAAAACAACACTTTAATAGTAGACTTGTTCTGCATTTCCTACAGACATAGAAAAGATTTCTGTTTCTGTGTTAGGTGTTGGTATACCAGGCAGTATCTGTCACAGCAGTGCTATGCAGATATTTCAATAGAAATATTAGCACCTGTGATGTTAGAGACTTTCTATCTCACTGTCTATGGGCAAATAACTGTCCATAATAATGCTTCTCAGACTTTAATCTTACCAATGTTAAGATGAATGCCATTACATTATACATTCTTTAATGTCCACTTAAGAGTTTCTACTTTAGAATGATGGCGGGATCTGTTCAACATTGGTGGTCTATCCTCTACTAAGGAGGAGTTACTAACAATAGTAACATAAAACACCTATGCAGCTGCTCTGAAAAGAGGTTTTATTTCTTGTAAACCCCAGGAAAGCTAGTTAACTTTAAGCTGCTTTCAATTTCTTCATTAATGATTTATTGAGTGTTTCCTGTGTGCTGCACAACCATCTGTCAAGCAAACATCAGCAATATATTGGCACTCCGGTCTAGAAGCACAGTCTCCACCTAGAGAAAAATAAAATTGATGAACAGTAACAAGAGCCTCAGGAACTCACTAAATTACAATTCATAGCATCCTCTGCCCTGGTGTGAGAAACAGATAAAAAGCATACCTGCTTCTGTATGTCTAAATTTGAGATACTATAATGGAATATGATAGACTGTGTAACTTAAACCTTAGAGGATAATTTCCCATAATTTTGGAAACTACCAAGTCCAGCCACAAGGTTTCGGCAGATTTGTTGTCTGTTCTCACACTTCTCATAAGAACATTTACTTAATTAATATAAATTGTACAGTTATAGTTTAATCTCTATGTGTATGTATGCTTTCTTCTCACCCCCTCAAAAGATACATGTAACCTAATTACATCTATATATAATCTCTAAGTTTCTACAATTATATATGTGTGTGTGTGTATGTTTGTGTATTTTATAGACATGCACAACATTTCATCTGCTTTTGAGTTAATATGGATGGCTTTATATATTTTATCATATGATAGCAAATAATTAATGTAACTAGCACACTGTACTTTCCTTTATCTAGATTTTATTTTATTTGTATTTATTTGTACTATATGTGTATGATGTACTGATGACACATATATAAATGAATCACATATGTATCTTGTGCTGGAGGATGCCAGAATCGGGCAATGGAGCCCCTGAACCTGGAGGTACAGGTTCACCATGTGGATACTGAGAACCCAATCCAGGTCCTAAGAGCATCCAGTGGTCTTAGGAGCCATTTCCTTGAACTACAACATACATTTTATACATTTATAGAAAGATGATGTGAAATTTGAGATATTGTATAGAATATCTCTTTTATAACCTCAAATGACAATAAGGATCATGAATGATGGGCTCGTTTGATAAGACATACTTGTTAGGTATAGAAGAAATGGGTGTGGAAGCCTGGTGAAATTTCCATAGTTTCTTCACTTTGGTGTGTGTGCCTTTTTCCAATTTGGTCCAGGTGCTTACTATAGTTTCACACTCATTTGGGTTGAAGTCTTAGAATTGTAGATTCAACACCCACCAAATCTGTTCAATTTCATAGAATAGAAAAAACAATCAACAGAATCTACTGGGGAGCGACTGGTGGTAGGAATTTGTTTTCCAAGAAAGCCTAGGCTGCAGTGGTTACTGTAAATATCTCTTCATAGTACATTAAGCTCCACTCTTTGCCTTCGTCATCCAGGCATTCCTGAGATCCTGTACATATGACTACTAAGAAAACTACAAAGTGGCTTCTACTCCCAGCATTTGAAAACCACTTCAGTTTCCTCACCATTCCTGTTTTTTCACCTCTACACTCAATTGGCTAAAATACTTAAAACAAAGATAATAACAGGTCAGATTTGCTACGGTCAATGCAGATAATACAGTACAGGAAAGGGAAGTATTTGCAGAAAAAAATTCCCCCAAAATTTCATTCAATATTTCACCATTTAAATTAACAACTGTTACAGTTTGATTTTTCTTACTGTTTCCTTGTTGTTTTAAAAATTTTGTTTCTAATGGATAGAATTGTTTTATATACTTATGGGGTGCCATGCATACTAAATGAATCTAATGAACATATATATTGACATTCATTAATCACAATATCTAAAATATAGAAGCAACCACAGTACAGTCTATGAAGTATTAAGACCTCCAGCTTTTCAAATTGATATTTTATATTTCTCTATGAAACTATTATATATCTTTTTGTTGTTATTATTTTCAAGATAGCATTTCTTGGTGTATGTAGTCCTGGCCACTGTCAAACTCACTCTCTCTCTCTGTAGATCAGCCTGGGCTCAAACTCAAGTTATGCTTGCCTACGTACATTGAGTACAAAGATTAAATGTTTGTGCCACCACTGCCTGTCTTATATTTTATGTTTTACCCAAAAAAAAGCTTTATTTTATATTTTGCATATTAATTTCAACTACTTTAATATATTTAATACTAACTATATATTCATCATTTACTGGTGTTGAATGGACTACAAGTATGAGGGTCCAGGAAAAGCCTCACAGACCACACAAACACTGATATTAGTCGTATGGAGATAGTTTATTGAGCATATATGCCCCAGGACTGGTTGACCAAGGCCATCACCCAGATTCGGAAATGACTCTCAGATAAGAAATAACAAGATTTTAAGCCCCAAATCTGCCAACATCTGTGCCAAGTTATTTCATGTTAGGATATAGGGAAAGGGAATTTTCTTAGAGACAGCTTTGTTGTACATTTATCCTGATCTCATTTGTTGAGGTATTCAACTATGGCAGGGGATTTGCCTTGTCAAATATTTATGTCCTAACTTCTCTATCAGGATGGGACTTTTCTAACATTCATGTCTTAACTAGCCAAACAGAATGTAAGTTACCCAAGTACATTTCATTTTCTGCTAAGTAGGAGGTCAGTTTCCAAATATGTCTTGGGAATTTCAACCACTGGACCTCTACTCAAAATGGAAGTCTTATTCCACATAGACTCTTGTATTGGTGCAGGTATCCCTCATATGTTGACGTTTATAACATAAAAGCTTATACATAGAAACAAGAAGCAATATTGGGTGGTTGGATTAGGTCTGAGCTTATTGTAGGTAACTATACACAACAGTTTTATTGACTTATATTATTGTTGGTTTCCAGGGCCACAGAGCATATGTAACCACTCTTGCCATTAGAAAGTTTCCTAGTAACAGCGGAAACATATGAGAAAATTTCCTTATAATGGTAGGCTATCCAAGTAACGGTTACCTAGGCCTGAACATTCCATAGGTTTAATGTTTTACCTAGACCTTAACAACATACTCAATAAAAACCTTTCTATTTTTCACACTTTACCAACATTTTATTATAAATAATGCTGTGACTAACGTCTTTATACTTCATGTTTAACAATAATTAATATCATTATTAAGATGATTTTAGCTTTTAAAATCCATGTTCTTTGCACTTTTCTCATTATGAAAGGAAAATTCCTCAATGGGAGTTTGGTGTTGGGCCTTATGTTCCTTTAACCATTCCTATACTTACCATGCAAGGGTCAGATCTGCCCTCATCTGTGCTAATATTTGTAACTTTGAATGCTTTTCAATTCCAAGCCAGTGGGATTATCTGATATTTCTCTTTTTATTCCAAGTAGCTATAAGATATTACAGCAATGTCACCTGAATTTAGCATCTTAAAAACACAATATATATATATCACCTGCTCCAGCTACAGACCTAAAACTCTAATGGGAACTGGGTTTGCTCTGCCCCTTAATCTTACCCCTGGGATGAAATCTTTGCTAACAGACAGGCACATATTGTAGCACATGTAGTCTTGAAATTGGAGATGGGTGTATACATGTGATGTGCTTATTTACAGGTCTGGGGAAGATGCTTATGGCATCATAGTTGGAAGCCAAAGAGTAGGGCAAAGCCAACCTAACTGTTTCATCCAAACTTACTGAGAAAGAAGTTCATTGTAGGTCCATGGTGGTCCTTGCATCCTACTTAGGGAAGCCCCTTCCTGAACCTACCTCTTTCTGGGATATACATCCTCGATACTTTCCCCCCTCAAAATGCAAACACCAAGCCTCTGACAATAAGCATGTGAAGGACAAACTACTTTCAAGTGCACCAGGTTATGACTATTACTCAAAATTTACAACAATTTTAATCATCACCTCTCTAGTTATCTGTTTGAGGTCTTTTCAACTTTATTTTCTCGGTGTAAATCAGTGGACATTAATCAAATGTATTAGTATTTGTTCATTCAAGATAAATATCGGCTTAAAGGGAACCTGATGGAGATTAATGATTGTTGATCTCTTGGTTCTTCTTAGTGTTTTGCAGGCAGCCATTCTCAAAATTAGCTAAATATCTGTGGCTAGAATCAATTTATAGTTGTTTTTATCATTCCAATTCTATTCATAAATGGAAAAATTAAGTAGTAGTGTCTTGGCATATTCAGCAAAGCTTTGCTTACCCCTTTTCCTTGGATGTATCTGTTAACTTCTGAGTCCCTCTGCAGCATGAGACAAAGTTCTTTTAGAATTAGGTTTTGTGCTCTTACTGACTGGCATTTCTCCTAAACTGTGTTAACCTCTGTCATTTTTTTTATGATCTATAATCTATAAAGAGCTAGAAAGGAGCCACATTGTCTTGTTTCTCTTAAATATTATCACTACCTAGAATTCTTTTTAAAACAATACTACTGTTAATACAGGTAATTTGAGGTGTTTCTTTGAGAATAATGAAGCCATTCCTTGTTCTTGAGCAAAATTTAAAGTCAGGAGTTGGAGTACCAGACTCTAACCACTGCACAAAACTTCAGTAGAATCAGTGGCCTTCAAGTTCTTGTCTCAGACATTTAGAGAATGAAATTCACAAGTCATTAAAGAATGAGTGTATGGTTTTATAGAGTGCTTAACAGGAAAAAAAAAACACAGAGCTGCTGACCATCAAGAGGGTCACCTCCTGGAGAGAGGCCTAGGAAGGGAGAAGGGCTTGGTCTCTCATTCATCTCCAACTGTGGTAGTGTCCACTGTTTCAATCACAAGAAGAGAGTACTCCTTTAAGAGAAAAGATAAGGAAATACTAGGTAAGATCCATTTCTGGCATCACTTGCCTCTGCCTGGCCAGGGGAGAACCAAAAATTTATATGCTAATGTCATTTCCAACTTTAAACCAGAGACAAATTGTGAATTTTTGAGGAATTTTGCCCTAAAGTGCCTATGAAATTTATATCTCTTACTCTCATCACTGGGACCCTGGCCTAATGTTCTGGACTACTGTTTACCATATGAGGGGCTTGGCAGCACTACTGAACTCTAGAATCTGAGAAGTGTTTTCCCTCTCAAGGGGATGTGCAAATGCAGAAAAAAAAAAAAAAAAGACATTTCCAGATAAACCTAGTGGTGCTGAGATTAAAAAAAAAATAGTTCCCAGTAAAGAAGCAGGGATCTAGAAATGCCTATTAGGATATCACTCTGGGCCGGGCAGTGGTGGCACATGCCTTTAATCCCAGCACTCAGGAGGCAGAGGCAGGCGGATTTCTGAGTTCGAGGCCAGCCTGGTCTACAGAGTGAGTTCCAGGATAGCCAGGGCTACACAGAGAAACCCTGTCTGGAAAAACCAAAAAAAAAAAAAAGAAAAAAAAAAAAAGGATATCACTCTGTAGAAATATTTTTAAAGTATTTGCTATATATCAGACAAACTGATATGTTATACACAGATAAATTATAGTGTTATTTCCAATCTTAGGTAGCACAATATCAAAATATAATTTATGAAAATAGATAAACTTTATAAGATAAGTGTGAGGGCATTGATGTATATACTTGATGCCATAAAAATGGGATATGACTGGGACTGTACAAAAAAAGAGATCTTAAAATGAAAATTTGCATAGCCTATTTTTTCTTAAATTAAAATTATATCATGTTTATCATTAATTATTCATTGGGTTGCAGAGTAGTGTGGCAAAATATCTTTCAAGACATAGCAATGGGATGTAACCTTTGGTTTTGTTTTGTTTGTTTTTGGTGATTTTTGGATATTTTGTTTTTGTTTTGTCTTTTGCTATTTTATTAACAATGCTTGTTGTTTGTCTTTGAAAAGCCTTTAAATATATCCAGAACATCTAGTTTTTCCCAGAAATAAATGTTATTAAACTATTCCTAAAGACAGAAAGGGCAGGCTTCAAGTAGTAATTCTTAGTTACTGACCTGCTACTGGCTCTTACTCTTGTTACTATTTCTCACAGACACGGTGAACCACAGGCCACTTTTCCATGGTGATGCAACTATGATATTTCAGCTTTAAAATTACATACCCTGTAGCTAATGTCAAAAGTTATATGGAGAAATAAAGAATTAAATACTGAAATAATTAAGGAAGGAATGGACATATTCAAGGAAGGAGGAAGGGAAAGGGGAGGGAAGAAAATGGAGAAGCACAAGAAGGGATCAATCTATTCAGATGGCAGAGGAGATGAGCAAGGGGTCTTGCTGATCTCAGTCTAAGGAGCCTCATACATATTATAGGGTTGGAATTACAAATCTGCTCCTGAATCATTGTAGGTTTGTTTGTTTGTTTGACTGTTTGTTGTGTGTATTTGTTTCTTTGCTTTGATTTTGACACAAGGTCTCCCTATCCAGCCTTCCTGTTTTGAAACTTGCTCTGTAGTGCAGGCTGGCACCAAACCCACAGAGGTCCACCTGCCTCAGTCCAACCTTCTCCCAGAGATGGCAGTAAAGATGCATTCAAACATACCTGCCTGTGGTAAAAGACACTAACCCCACCTAGAAAATGAAGATAATAGAGGATTTAAATTCCTAGATGGGCACACAAGACAACATATGCCTGTGATGAGTCCTAACCTACTGTCCAGCATGACTTGTCAAGAGATCTATTTTTATTCCCACTTCTTTCCGTAACTAGAAGGTTAAGCAACTGTGGACTGATAATACTGTTTCCTGGTTAAATAAGAAAGAGATGTGGTCATGCAACACAAAACCATCTCTCTGATGGCTTTATCCTAATAAGACTTGCATCTGTAGCATGCAGATCCACACCAGTGAAGTACAAATCTAATCTCATGGAGATATTAGCGTATGTGAGGGAAACAAATTATACATTGAGTAAATGTACCAAAAAAAATAAAAAAGAAAAAATGAAGTGAACAAGACCATTTACTGACTTTCGCAAATGCCTAGGAAATGTCTCTTAGGGAGAAATAACAATCAGTTCAGCTAAAGCATGTTAAAAACAGCAGATCAAAGAACCAACTTAGCTGAGGGAGGGTCTGCAAGCTAAAACAAAAACAAATACTGAGAAGAATCTCAGAAGTGAATGCCTATGTAGGTATTTTCTTTTAATGTAATGGGTTGTCTCTTCTCAATGATAATCATTATTTAGCAAATGCTTTCTTAGCTAGATTTGGGGAAAGACATCTGCAAATCTTCAACACTTATCTTTTGCTTATCAATGAATGTAAAATATTCCAATTGACATAAATTTTCTGCATGTTTGTTTTGGTTTTGTTTGAGTTTATACTACATTGTGGTTTGGAATTCACTATATGATCCAAGCTGACTGCAAAATTGTTGTCATCCTTCTGCCTCAGCTTTTCATGTGTTGGGATAGCAGGCAATATCCAGCACACCAGGAAAATCTCATATTTTATGCATTTGTAATCATGATATCCATGACAATTTTGGAAAAAGAAAGACAAGTTATCATAGAATAAATTTGCCATGGAACATAAAACTGTCACATAATTTACTTTCAGCATCCATATTTCTACCTGGTATCAAGTTGTTTATATGATTCCAAACCAAATGAACTCTCCCTGTGCCCTTTAGATGGTGTCTTTGTCCTTAGCTTTGCTGCAGTGGATCCTGATATCCATTTTTTCCAATTATGCCCATGATGCTAATGCCCGTAGGCACCAAATGTCCTGTAAATCTTTTCCTGGCTCACCTCTTTAGACAATCATTGCATCTTTCAGCTTCTATTACCACCATCCATTTGTTATTGCTGCTCACACGTGCTGTGGTGGAAAGACCTGCTTAGCTCTCTCTTCTTCACAGGCATTATAGCTTATACCTGACCACTTTGCCTTCTGTTCCCATCACAAAACCCAATAATTAATACAACAGTACTTGATCAGATCTAACTGAACCTATTATTTTCCTCATTTTGCAGTCACACACATCTGAGTGATGCTTTTTTGCTATAATTTTTCTTTGCTTTAGTTTTAAATTTCATAAAGCTAATTTTCAAGTGTATTTCTATTTAACAAAAGCAATTTATATAAATTTGAAAGTGATAAAGATATGCTTTAGATCAACATGAATTCCATCTGATTAACTCAATTTAATTGATTATATTCAATTGATTAACTTGATTCAGTTGCATATCAAATACACAAAGCTATTTTCTGTACATGAGGAATGAACCATGCCACTATGCAAACAATTGTTAGTAAACTTAAGCAAGGGCACAGGTGTGTTTGCTTTTGTATTATTTCACTTTCTTTCTCTTTTTTTATTTACATACATGAATAGTGCAGTCACATCATTTTTACACCTCCCTCCTGTCTCTGACTTTTTCTGTGCCTACCACTACTTCTCAAACTTATTATCTTTCCTTATTTATTATTGTTTTGCTCTCTCTCTCTCTCTCTCTCTCTCTCTCTCTCTCTCACCCATGATCCCATGCGCACACAAAATTCCAGCCTGCTAAGTCCTTTTAGTGATGCTTGTATGTATGTTTAGCATTGATCTCCAAGGAATAAATAACAGATCAGAGGCTTTTTCACAGAAAATAATTTTCTCTCTCTTAGCAGTCCTTAATTGCTTATAGCTCTGCATCTAGACATGGGGCAATATGTGATTTCCCCTGTCTATATTGTTATATTTGTTGGTGTCATTACACAAGTCTTGTTGGATGCTGCTTCCCTATTATATCTAGAAGGATCTATCTCATAGCAGATTTTCTGTTATTCTAATCCTTTCCATCTTTCTACCTGATATGTCACAGTGTTTCTTGAGCCTTGAGTATACTATACGTGTTGTAGATGTAGCAACTGGGGAAGGGTAACCCATAGTGAATTATTCAATACATTTTGACCAGCTGTGGATTCCAGCCATGATTTCAGTTTGCTTAAAAAAGAAGCAACTTTAATGATGTATTGAGCTACACCTGTGTGTGTGTGTGTATAAATATTTATAATACAATAAAAAATATATACTTGTTTGGTGAAAATAGCATAAATACCTTCTACTCAAGAGTCCACAAGATGGCTAGGTGTATAGTACTAGTTATTGATACCCATTTATTAATAGAATTTTAAGTGTCCAATTAGCCAACTGTTTCCTATTACAGAAATATGTGTCATTATTACACTAGGAGGATGACTTGTTGAGGTGGTCATGATTGTTATTCATAGGCTTTACAGCTTGCTTTGACAATAAATTACTTTATTATTTAGCATATTACTTACTATCTTCAGTTGATATTGTAGGCAACACAAAAGGAGATGGAGGGATATATAACACTAAGGATATTTGAGGAAACATATGGAAAAATACAATTTTATGTTTACTTACACATTTATGTATAATATACATTATATATAATTGTATGTACATGTTACATAGACACAAAAACACAGAGAGACAGAGAGACAGAGAGAGAGAGAGAGAAAGAGAGAGAGAGAGAGAGAGAGAGAGAGAGAGGGAGAGAGAGAGAGATTAAATGACCCCTGTTAAATCTTACCCCAAGAGCTATGGACATTCTAACAATAACCCCAGTACCTGTCATAGGAAACCTTCCTTTGAGTGTTGGTCAGGGGAATCTACGAGACTCCCAAAACAATATAGGATATTGCTGTTGTACTTGGTTGCCTCTCAGAACCTGAAGGAAAAGTCCTGCTGCTGATGGCAGCATGAAATTAGACTCATGATTTGGAGAAATTAAATTGGGATTGGCTTGGAGGTAAGCAGTACTTTTTGAATCTCTAAGTCTTATTCTCATGACAGTCTCCCATTCTGCCAATTTTACCATGCATTAGTTGGGGTTCTTTCTCAACAGGATGCTTGTTATTTTGTTTGTTTGTTTGTTTGGTTGGTTGGTTGGTTTGGTTTGTTTCTTTTTGCTTTTGTTTTCAAATTCTGCTTTTCTTCTTTATCTGTCTCACAGACCTGGTTACATCTCGGCCTGTTAGGCCTGCTCTGCAGAATCCCCCTCACAGTGCATAGCTTAGCCTACTACTCAGTGCACCTGTAACCCTTCTGGCCTCTAATTTCCATGAAGCTTCACTTGAAGCTAAGATTACATCATTGAAAAGATGTATTCTTGTGTCTTTTTGTCTTTCGGATCTAATTGGCTTATGCAAGAAGCTCATTAGTCCTTTCAGTGGGGGTTATTTTTACAGCATAAACATAGGCATGGAGCTATTAGAGAAGAAAGAGGAGGAGGAGGAGGAGGAGGAGGAGGAGGAAGACAAATTCAAATAATGAGGGCTGAAGATGATGAAAGTATCTTGTAGCCATATCTGCAAAGAATAACAGAACCCATTGTTTAGTACAATAAACTTTGGATAATCAAATAGCTTGTTTATTTTCTTTTGTTACATTTCTTTAAAGAAATGAGGCCAGAGTTTTTGAAAAGAATAACTAATTATACTTCAGAGAGAATTAGGATCTCCTGTGTAACTGTTCAAACCAAGCTTCTGAAGTCCTGGGAGAAAATGGAATGCCATTTCACTAGAAAAAAATTCCCAAGGTTACCAACATGTCTTAAACCCAGTTTTTCCCATTCATTTTTCTCACTGATTATATTTAGAAGTAGTTTTCCACTGCAATCCATAGTGAGAGGAATCTATGCTCAGTAAAGTAAGTACTTCAAAGGATGGAATGCAGGCTAAAATTAATAGTGCTCAAATGGGGCAGAGACAGTATTTGAACTGCAACCTTGATTGTGAGATACCCATCACAGATATATTTCAATTCATACAATACTATCATGGTAAAGTCGTCCAATAAACCCATGTGTTAAGAGCTTGGGAAGGTGCTATTATGAGGTAGTAATATATTAATGAACTAGAAACATGGGGAATTCCGAAAGTAACTAGAGCAGAGCTATAACAGGAGACTGTGTGTCCCCAGCCCCTTCTTCTTTCCTTTTCTTTCCTTTCTGACTGAATTACAATTCTGACAGTATTTATAAATAATTAATAAGAAAACAAATCCTTGTTAATTCTTTGTTTATGTTGCCCTTATAATTACAAAATATTGCAATTAAAAATGTAATTTTTACATCAATTACATTTAATCATAATGCAACCATACCTATAAAATAGGTTATATTCAAATTGTTCAGTTTAATTACCTAAGTATTCCCCTTTGAAGTCCTTTATTCTGATTGGGAAAGTTTTTTCACTTTCTTTGACACCTTCTTTTGAAAGATTAACACATTTTGTCTTTTATTGTAGGTTACTGAGAATCTTCATAGACTGGCATTAGATGAAATTGAGTGCTTAAAAGGAATCTTCAGTCCACCAAAGAGGGCTTAGGAATGATAGTAGAGACAATCATCACTTTTACTACTTTCTGTGTTATGAGCATGCTCTAAACAATACATAAACTATTTAACACAAATTAGAATATTATTAAGGATGAGATACTCTTACTAGCTACATTTATACTTGAAGATACCAAAGGATATAATAGTCTTCTGAGGGGAACACAGCATCTGAATGAACAATAGTAATTGAAATAATTTATGTAAATTGTTTAACTGAAGTATAGTAAGAATTGGTGTGTGTTTGTATGCATATATATTATTTACATGAATACAAATATATTTGTATATTCAATCACAATATAGTATTTCACAAAATTTGCTTTGATAAATATATGAATAAAAATATAAATGTATATTCACTTCACAGTGAAGAACATGACAAAAGTCACTTTGAAAAGTACTAAATGTCAATAAAATTCTAAACAGCTTAGGAAAGATTAGTTCAAGCATATTTTGTAAAGATATTAAACAAAAATGCAGCCCACTAGAGGTTTAGCTATATTTCGATATATCATTTATAGTTTCAGCAAGAGTAGATTTATTTGGGGGATCAAATTAGTTCCATGTGAATTTTATTAAAAAATTCACAGTTGTCATGATATATTCTAGAGTGCATTTTAAGCCCTAATTATACATGATACATGAATAATAAATATATTTTTAAATAAAGCATTTTATTGCAACCTTACCTCACTCTGGCACAGTTACTTTTATACTTAAAACACTAGAGATTTTGCAACTATTAATATATTCACCATTGTCCATAGTTTCTAGACTAAGAGAAGACATGTAATCCCCAGCTACCTAATGTTGTAAGAGTTCATACATGATGCATCTTATGTCAGGATACTGAAGCACTATTATACACACTGAAACACTAATCCATGATTTTCACAAGGCATATGGATTATATACTACTTCAATTCTTTCTCACCGTTGCACTTTTCACTTCTAGTTAATGGGTATGTCAATTTACTATTGATAACTTGTCAATATACTCATAATAAAGAACAATGATGTTTGGTTATTTTTTGTGGCAGAATTTTCAGATCTGTCTATACTCGATAAACCACAATAGTATGTCATTTTTTTCTTGGTGAATACAGTCTTTCTTTTTAAAATCTAGCTTAGTTTTAAGGACTAAATCATTTCTTGTTGGATAGTTCTTCCCCTATACTCAGAACTTCTTTCACTGTCTTACCTCTGATGGATCTGGTGCCATGTCTAACTTTGCAAATGACCTTTGTGTTAGAAGGCAGATAGATATATTAGACCACATAGTAAAATATACTGTATAAAACAGCAGTTCTCAACCTTCAGTTATGACCATGGAAAACACATATTTCTGATAGATATAGGAATTTAAATCATAAATTTATTTCTTTTGCTACTTCATAACTGTAATTTTGCTATTAAGTGTTATCTCAGTTCTTAAGACTATCAGAAATAATTTTGTCTCTAACGGTCATGACCCACAGGTTGAGATCCGATGGTATGAAGATAAGAGATAATAGAACTAGCAAATGTCTGATGGCATTCTAATTAAATCATTGTGCCTGATATTCCTAGTTTGAAATGTGATTTACAGATTTCAATAGTGTTTCTCAATGTCAGTCAATTATGTAACATGCTACCGTGAAGACTGCACTTTCCAGACAGTTCCATGCTACTAGGTTTGTCCATTAGCCTGTTTTCAGTATAATGAAGCTTGAAAAATATCAGTTATGCCTAGTATTATCTGAGCATCTTAGATTTTACATTACACACTACTTAGATATTCACTTAATAAGAAAAAATCAATTTACATCCATAAACACCTGACATTCCTTTTTCTGTAAGTCATAGATAGCTCAATGGTTCTCAACCTTTCAGAGGGGATGCATGTCAGATATTTATATTATGTCTTATAACAATACCAAAATTAAAGCCATGAAGTAGAAACAAAAATAATTTTATGATTGAGGGTCACCACAACATGAGGAGCTCTATTAAAGGGTCACACCATTAGGAAGGTTGAGAGCCATTGTCATAGCTGAACTTAAGTATAATACTTCTTAGAGTTGTCACTCTTAAAGGGAAAAAAATAGTGTGATATGTACAACAGAGTTTAAAGAAATTTTACATCTTTAGGTTTAGCTATTCAAGATGGAGCTAGAAATGTTTAAAACTGTACATTTAACGAATGTCAAGGTGATTGAAAACTGTTTTACTTAAGCTATAGGTACAATAAAAATTATTTAGGGTACATCTGTCACTATAACTCTGTGACTGAAATAATTGTAAGGTAGGTTGACATAGGACATAGTGAACTAGAGAGGCT
This sequence comes from Rhynchomys soricoides, assembly GCA_019843965.1. Lineage (NCBI taxonomy): Eukaryota > Metazoa > Chordata > Mammalia > Rodentia > Muridae > Rhynchomys > Rhynchomys soricoides. Next base: position 5,460,809 of record JADRCH010000076.1, on the reverse strand, counting down.
TATTAACACATGTACTTGCTGTGTATTATCCCATAGAATGGAACAGGTTTCAGCCTCAGTTTCCAGTATATTACAACTGAAGTTTCTGTTAAATACTGCATGTACATGATACACACACACACACACACACACACACACACACACACATACACACACACACACATATATATCAGAGCTTTCAGTGGGTGGAAGATAGTTCATCTTGAAATTGAATAATGCTCTAGACATTATATAAAATAATAGATGAGTAAGCTAGGTTTTATATGGCATAGGCCAGAATAAAAGAGAACATTCATAAATTATAGAAGACACAGCATCAATAAGGTCATGTATGAAGAGAAGTGACATTGATGATATGTTATCTCTCAGTCTTGGCTCCATCCTCTTTCTCTGTTACTTGTAGATAGGATAAGTTTTGGGTAGAGAATTTCGTGGGTTGGATAGTGTCCCTATTGCCCCACTGGAATTTCTACCTAGTTACAGGAGATGGCTTCTTCAGGTTCCATATCCCCAATGCTGTGAATCACAGCTAAGGTCAGCCCCTTTGATTCTTGGGTGCCTCCCCTATCCCAGTCTCAGTCTGGTCTTCAGGATGCTCCACATCTCCCCACCCCTGTCAGTTGCAGATTTCTTTTCTTTTCTTTTTTCTTTCTTTCTTTCTTTCTTTTTTTTTTTTTTTTTTTTTTTGGTTTTTTGAGACAAGGTTTCTCGGTGTAGCCCTGGCTGACCTGGAACTCCCTCTGTAGACCAGGCTGGCCTTGAACTCAGAAACCAACCTGTCTCTGCCTCCCAACTGCTGGGATTAAAGGTGTGAGCCACCACTGCCCGGCTTCAGTTGCAGATTTCTATTCATTCTCATGGCCATTTTCTCCTTTTGTTGCATCCTCATATATAGCTTCCAGACAGTGGTATATTTTCCTTTCTTGGTGTAGAGGAGAATAAGAAGTGATGGGCCTAAAAGAGCTGGAAGCAAAAGCCTCCATGCAGGGCAAAACCTAGGACTAGAATCTTTCGAGAACCCAAACAGTTACTGTCTCCTGTTCTCATCACTTGCTGGTGTCCAGAGCTATAACAAAACTCTCATCACTGGATTAAGCACATGATTTTATATTATCTTCTTTTCCTCCCTATGGTGTCCATAACACAATCAGTGTGAAAATTATAGAACTTAAATATTCAATAATTTCTTTTCTTAAAGTTTCTTCAATCTGTTATGCATATTACTTCAAAGAAGATACCTCTGCTACAATAATAATAATAGAGTTTTAAGAATAAATTTTGCGTTGGCAACTTAAAAAGGACTTTTGAAAAATGTTTTCATAAATACTATTTTTTGACATTTTAAATTTAGGAATATTCTTCAGTTTTGTATCAGTTTACAAATTGCTGCCAATATGTGAATGTGCTAATTTTTCCTCTGATTTTATATCATTTGCTTTAAGACATTACTGCATCTCCATGATAATTCTCAGTTTAATTATTTGTCTCTTCCAGACAATCTGCAAGTTTGAGCTAGTAAACAGATTCTGCTCGGCATTCTTCCTAGCCAGCTACACACAAATACAAACACACACACACACACACATTAAATTTGGTCTGTGAGGTGTTTATGTAGTTTTTTTAACTCTTCAACAAATTTTTAAGTCAGATATACAGATTAAATTAACTATCCTTCAGGCTCAACTTAGATGCTTAAAGGTGCTTCTTTAGCTAAGAAAATATTCTCTCCTGTTTCTTCTTTGTGTGGTGTATCAGTTACTTTCTTGTTTGCTGTACTAGTTACATTTTTCCTTGATTTGATCTCATGCATGACAAGAAGCAATTTGAATGCATTTATTTCACCTCAGCTTTAGAGAGGGTAGAATCTATCATGGAGAGGAAAGCATGGTGGCAGAAGGAATAGTTGCCAGTCACGTTACATTCAGAGTGTAGAAAGACAAACAGATATGATGTACAAAGCATGCTTTCTCCTTTTATTCAGTTGGGCATACCAATATGGTCCTATCTACACTTAGTGTAGGTTCTCCCTCTTCATGTGAGACATTCTGGAAACACTTTCATAGACAGCTATAGGTATTTGTACAGTGACTCTAAATCTAGTGATGCTAAGGGTGGAGAAGATTTGTAGATTATTAGGAAGAAAAAGTTTATAAGCTAATTCAAGGTTGCTAAACCTTCCCTTTTATCGATCATTAGATGGGAATTCAAGGACTGTTCTTACTCTCATGAGCACTGATCATGAGCATTCTTAAATACGGTTTAATGGTAGCAGGGACTCTAACTTTGATGCTGTTTAACATGCCTGGTTGTTTCTTATCCCTTTCTTGTTTTACACCCAGATTGTTCTTCTTGCTCAGATAACAAAGTAATCTGAGAAGCCTATCACTTGTGATGATAACCTAAGCACTGTTGTTCAGATGAATGCCTTACGTATCTGAGGGTGCCATTTCATGTTGTGTTCTCAATATTTCATGTTGCAGTGAATCCTGATGCTGTGTTTGTATAGCACTTGGCTATTTTTTTCTACCAATGTTTTCTATGAATCAGAAACCTATCTTGGCAAGGCTAGTCATTTTAGAAACCTCACTGGAAATAGTTCAGAGTTAATTTTGTTTAGGGGAGGATTTGTATAAGATGATAAATGTTTCATGATGTAATAGCCTCTTCCTTTCATTTATCATACTGGTAAATCAAATTGCAAGTGTTTCATTAATGTGGTAAAATGCTTTCTTCTTAGCTTTTATTTTAGTCATTTAAGAACTGAAGTCAAATGAGAAAATTGGGCCCAAGTAAATGAGATTGCAACCGTTTAATCTATAAACCAATACATTAAAAGCAAAGGCTTGATCATATATCTTTGAAGTCTTTAATTGTGCAAACAATTTCAACACTATTTAACATGTAGGTCAACTATGAGAGAATGGCTAACTCTGAAAGTGGATTCAACTCTTTTACTCCTTTGCCAACATCAATTGATTGGGAGCTTAGTTGAAGAAACTCTCACTGATCTCATCACTAACAAGAAATATTGTTCACTTACAGTCCACCTGTCTCCTACCAGTGTACATGTGCTAGTAATGCACATGAAGCTATTAGCACCTGTCAAACTGAAACCATTATTTAACGAAGGGGCACTGAGATGCAGAGTTCTAGTAGGAATCATTCTATGAACCCTTGCTATATACTGCTCTCTCCACTGGGAATGGACATGGCAGTCAAGCGTCTATCTTATTTAAATAGAGGGAGGTAATGCTCTCCAGGAAATGATTTAGTCCACAGCTTCATATTGACCATCTGTTAGTAGGAAAAATAAGGAAGGAAATCTCTGTTATGCAGTTCACAAGGCATCTAAACTCCCAACACCATACTTCACTGGTGCATACTCTTGAACAAAACGACCCACGTAAAAGCCAATAGTTTTAATTTATACCTATATACTTTCATCTTTACTTGAATTTGTACTAAAACTACATACTTTTCAAGTTTTTCATCTATAATTACAATCAAACATGCTGATTAAAAAAGTATTATAAGGCATATATTTTAAAACCACATTATTGTTCGGTCAGCTTATATTTTCTAAATATTAACCACATGAAGATAGTCAAGTGTCATGTTTGAATATCCTTGGGCGATTTGAAATGGCACTATTAGGAGGTGTGGCCTTCTTGGAAGAAGTGTGGCACTGTGGGGGTGGGCTTTGAGGTCTTATGCTCAGGCTCCACCAGGTATAGAAGAAACTTCCTCTTGGCTGCCTGTTGGAAGAAGAAAGTTTCTTCCTATCTGTCTTCATATCAAGATATGGAACTCTGGACTCCACCAGCACCATGTCTAACTGCACACTACCATGCCTCCAACAATGATGATGATAATGGAATGAAGTTCTAAAATTGTCAGCCAGTCCCAATTAAATTTTCTTTATTATGAGTCTCTTTGGCCATGGTGTTTCTCCAAAGTAATGAAAACCTTAACTAAGACAGAAGTTGGTACCAGTAACTGGAATATTACTGTGAAAGGTTTGACTGTAGTTTTGTTTGGAGAAAGGTGAAATTTTAGGCTTTGGAAAGCAGTGGAATTCTTTAAATGGGGCTTAATGGGTCACTCTAGTAGTAGAAGAATGAAGACAATGGTACTAAAGGTTATTTAAACTTTGGGGGTCTGGCTCAAGACCTTTTAGAGGAGAAGAATTTCAGTATGGTTTTTGTTTGTTGGTTGGTTGGTTTTTAATATTTTGGCAAAGAATGTGATTACTTTTTGGTCTAATCTGAAGAGACTCCCTCAGGCTAAAGTGAAGAGATTTAGATTAATTGCATTAGCAAAGAAAATCTCAAAATAGCCTAGTATAAATTATGTTGTGTAATACTTAAGTTAACTCTTATGAAGAACATTTTGATAATGAATAGCAATATTAAGAGAGGAAAAATGCAAAATATATGGTTTAAATACTAAGAAGCACCAGGAAGTGGGATAGAGCTTTATTCTGAGTTTAAAGATATTCCATGAATGAAAGGAATGGTGACCCCTCAGGGAAAGACTCCACTTAAGTAAGCTTATTGCTTATGTGTTTTCAGATGAACAAGTGATAACTATATCATGTTAGAGGTCTTAGGACCTTGTTAATGTTTTCATTTGGACATTAGGTGATATAATTATGTATCACATTGACAAGGAATGGATTGTGATAGCTAGTCTTGGTTTTCAACTTGACTATATCTAGAATGAACTACAACCCAGAACTTACAAAGATCTTGTGAAGAAGTAAAGAAAAGCTTAGGTTAAGGTGAAGTAGTACATGTCTTTAATTCTAGTATTCAGGAGAAAGAGACATACAGATACCTGAGTTCAAGGTCAATCTACACATACAGTTACAGGCCAAGCTTAGGTAGTGAAGGAGTTAGAAAACAGAAAGCTGGTGATGATGTATTAGAACAATGGTGTTATGTTTCCTCCACAGCAAGCAGCAGAACTTGGTAGCTTTGTCCTTGTGGCTCTGGCTTTAGAGCCTAGAGTAGAAGGGGTTACTGAGACAAGTGATGCTGGTTAACTGGAGCTAAGAAATTATCAGTAGTTAAGAAGAGACCAGCATCACAGAAGTGAAATCTTCTGAGAAGTACTTTCTTAGAATACAAAGGAGCTGTATTCCAGGGTTAGACATTATACTGGCAGGAAAACTTGGTAATATATAAAAATCATCCAGGTAGTACTGTTTCTGAAGGCTTGAAGGGGTCTTAGAGGGTTCAGGCTGAGCAATGTAAGAGGCCAGGAAAGGCTTTTGGTGACAGTGTACCTTCAATTACAGTTAACTGGCTAGGACTGAAAGGGTCATATAAAGATTTTGAGGCTTGGCAAAATGAAGAGAGTGTATGAAAGGCTATTGGTGAAATCTAATCGCAGCAGATGACTCCATCTTATTAAATATGCCAGTACCATGGGATGATCACCAAGAACAGCAGCAGCAGCAGAGCCTAGAGTTATACAGAGGCCTGAGCTGGAGATTTGTCCCAAGACCTTTTAAGGAGCTCAGAAGATCATGGATAGATCTCAGACATTGAAACAAGAAACTGTGAAGTTGAAGTTGCCTTGGATACCCCAAGATGTTAGAAATGCAAGAACCATTGGGACACCTGCCAAGGAAAGCTGCTAACATGAAGGGGAACCTGACCAAGAGAAAGAAATTTATTAGAGTCAACAAAGATTAACATTGGATATCTGAGGAGCATTTTGACAACAGACATAGAGATGTAGAGTTTGGAGTTTGTCCAGCTGAATTGTTTGTTTGTTTGTTTTGCTTTAGTCCAGTATTTGCCTAATATAAAGTTCTGGAATAGTAACATATATCCTTGGATGTTGGAAGTATGTGATCTATCTATTGATTCATATTTTATACAGGATTAGAATAAGAGATAGAGTAAATATCAGAAGACGTTTAACCTCAGACTTTGAAATGTTGTTGAGACTGATCGACTATGGAGATTTTATTTTTATGTTGAAGATAATTTATCTTTTAGTTATTTATTTATTTTATTTTTGTAATCATTCCATTTGTTTACATCTCAACTGGTATCCCACTTCCTGGCTTCCCCTCCACAAACCTCCCATCTCACATCTGCCCTCTCCCCTTTGCCTCTATGAGGGTGCCCACATACCCTTCCAGCCTCTTCTGCCTCACTGCTCCAGCATCCCCCTACATTGGGGCATCAAACCTCCTCAGGACCAATGCCCTCCCCTCCTACTGATGTCAGACAAAGCCATCCTCTGCTACATATGTATCTGGAGTTATGGATCCTTCTATGTACATTCCTTGGTTGGTAGATTAGACCCTGGGAGCACTGGGTGGTCTGGCTAGCCAACATTGTTCTTCCAATGGGGTTGCAATTCCCCTCTGCTCCTCTAATCCTTCTGCCAGCTCCCCTATGGGGGTTCCTAAGCTATGCCTGATGGATCAGAAACTGAAGGAAGGGCCACCTATAGACTGCCTCACCTTGAGATCCATCCTGTCTGCAGACACCAAACTCCAACACTGTTGTTGTTGCCAAGAGGTGCTTGTTGACAGACACCTGATGTGGCTATTCTTTGGGAGGTTCTGCCAAAAACTATGGAAAACTTTGAAGTTGTATTAAAAGTATTTTTTCATTATTCAATGGCTAGGTATGTCCCACATAGTCTCATGTGTTTCAACAAGCCTATAGTGCAGGGAGGAGAATGTGATGGCTTGAATATGTTTGTTCCATGGGAAGTGGCACTATTAGGAAGTGTGGTCTTGTTGGAGGAAGTGTGTCACTATGGGGACAGGCTTTGAGCTCCTATGCTCAGACTGCACCGAGTATGGAAGAAACCCTCCTCTTGATCGGCTGTCTAAGGAAGAGAGTCTCCTCCTGTATGCCTTCATATCAAGATAAAGAACTGTGGGCTCCACTAAAACCATGTCTGCCTACATACTACCATGCCCCCAATTATGATGATGATAATGGAATAAACTTCGGAAATTGTCAGCCAGCCCCAGTTAAATGTTGTCTTTTATAAGAGTTGCTTCGGTCATGACTTCTCTTCATAGCAATGGAAACCCTACCTAATACATCAATTTATCATTCTCATAGAATTATTTATATGTAAAAATCTACCAGTCTTCCCAAGGAGGCATGTGTGAGAACTAACAGTGATAAATGAGATCTATAAGATACCACCTAGGTTCAGGGTCACAGAGGAATACTGATTCTACATTTCCCTCAATAGTCAAATGACAGAGAGCAAGTTTTCTATTCTAGTGGAAGATTATACAGTTTTCCAATCTAAACCTATAATACAAATTACTCCATCATATATCCAACAGCTTTTCTTTGTTATTAAGCATTTTTGGAAAGTAAAAACTATCCTATGCAACCTTCCAAGGATTGAGCAGGTCCACATAAATGAAGACCTAAGACCTCATATAGAGAAATATTTACAAACTTTTTGAAGCTCAAGAGAGATGTCATCTTTAATGCTTTTGGGATAGCCTTGTTCCAGAATACCTGGAAGATATAAACGAAGCAGAATCTTTCAACACATTTGGTATATTGCATGTTATCAATCTCCTTCTCTTACTACACATGGTCTCTACTTTTATGCAGGCATGGTAAAATAAAGATAGGATAGATAAAAGGGAAGGAAGGGTTTACTAAGACAAAGGTTATAAAGGAAAAACAACCTATGAGTTATAAGAAGAGTTAAAACAAGAAAATATTTAGGGTAATACCTTTTTTAAGCTGGTGAACTAATTTATTATTAAAATGTTACAAAATAATCTGTTTTATACCTTGAGATTATAATTTTATTTTCACCTTTTAGAGGATGGCTTTGTTGAACATCAGTGGAAGGAGAGACCCTTGGTCCTCTGGGGGCTCAATGCCCCAGTATAGGGGAATGCCAGGGCAGGAAGATGGGAGTGGGTGGGTGAGTGGGGTAGCACCCTCATAAAAGCGGGGGGGATGGAATAGGGGGTTTCTGGATGGGAGACCTGGAAAGGGTATAACATTTGATATGTAATTAAAGAAAATATGCAATAAAAAAGAATTTAATTCCCAGATATTTCTCCTGTCATAAGCAGAAGGTTCTCTTATGCAAATGCATATCTATAGAGTGAAATTATTTTGTATCACTTCCCTTAAATAAAAAAAGAAAATAGAATTTTTTCTCATACCATATATCCTGATTAAAATTTCCTCTCCCTCTACCCCACCCAGTTCCTCCCCATCTTTGCTCCTATTATTTTCTTAAGTAAGGGGATACTAAATTATTTTCTAAGATATATGGATCTGACAGAATGTTTTAAATTGACTAAGAATTAATTATCATTATTTGAGGGTGTCTACCATTGCTTCAATGAATGGGGAGTTATTCTATATCCTTATTAACACTCCCAGGGATCACATTTATTATGTCCATCTCCAGAACCGAGTTCGGAGCTGATCTACATTAGTGTTTCTTTGCACTTGGTTGTCTACTTATTCATAGTAAAACAGGACTGACAATTTTGAATATTTTTTCTATTTTTTTTTGTCTTAAAATAGCTCTATTTCTCCTTCTTATGTCCTGTCTTTGTCATCTTTGTTCACCCCTTCATTTTTCATCTCTTTGTCACTATTCTCCTTTCTCAGCAGCCTGCATGTATGCTTCAGCTGAGTCCTTGAGGAAAGGCATGGCAGCAAATAAACTAAATAGTTGCAGCAGCATATCCTCTGCTTGTATTAGCTAACCCCCTTTAAATAATAGGTTGTGCTTATTTAGTTATTTTAAACAGTCCATGAAAGAAGAAATTTTAGGTGAGAAAGATTTTACATTAACTGTTTAATCATCCAAATATTATTTTCCTTTGTTGCTCTTAAGTTGCCTGAACACAGCTGGATCCTAACCCTACTTCATGAAACAAAATCTTTGCCTACAACTTATCATTGCTCTGCTTTTCCTAGGATTTTCAAGGCATAGTCACTAATGTGTTTAGAATCTCATTTCTCCATTTAGGAATGATAAAATGCATATTGTTTTAAAAATAATGAACAAAAAATCAAACAAGTCTTGTGTATTAAGTAGTACCTGAAAATTCATAGTTCAAGCATGTAACAGCTATGAGGCAAATATTCTTCTTATACTTCGAACACTATTATAATTACCTTTATTCTTTATTCTTATTTGCAGCAAAATGAATAAAATATTTTGGCTAACCACAAAAGCTAATATCTGAAAATCTGGCATGTGTTGGAGAGCCTATTTTAGGAAGTCATGTGTGACATTGAAAGACTCATTTCCACTTTACTGTGTAGAAGGGATTACTGTTTACAGGCATATATATTCCACAGATTATTGCCCAATGATTTCTCCAGTAGTTGAACCCATTTTATTTATCATTGGAGTACAAGAGTCCACATGTTTGCCCAACTTTACATTGCTTTGCTTTGTATCGGGGTAAAAAGATGTATGTGGAAATTTGTAGTTTTATACATTTACTTACTTTCTAGTGGTTTTAAATTTCTGCCTTAATGTAAAGCTCTTTCACTTTTATTTCATCATCTATAAAAATATTAATTACTAAAATTATGTGTGGATTTTTTTTTACTTTAGATATTCCAAATACATATTTTCTACTTTTCCAATCATTTGCTTATTGTTGGCCATGACACTTGTTGGAAACACTGTATTTATTGTGCAGTCACAGTTACTCTGCAGGTAAGATACTGATAGTATAGGACAAATCTGAGTACATTTTGATTGTATCACACTTTCCATAGAGTATGTACCTTGAGTGTAATACATATTTATAATTTTTGTTATTTTATTTCAAAGAATGAAAATTTATAGATCAGTTACATGATTTTTTTAATTAAAACTATATATTAATTTTACAAAATACCATTTTCCTGCTCAAATGAGATGGACATCTTATTGGCAGAATTTGATTTATTAATATAAGTATTTTATTTATGCATAATAAAAACTAGCTTATCTTGAATTTCTGCATAAAATATGTATCATTATAAATGCCTCAACAATTTTTCTGTTATAATTTTGAAATATTATTTAATTAATGAAACTGATGCATTATTTCTGTGCTTTAATTTGCTTGTACTATTTATTTATTTAGTTTGTTTGTTTGTTTCTTTTAGGATATGGATTCTCTGTGTAGCCTTGGTTTTCCTGGAACTTGCTCTGTAGTCAGGTGACCTTGAACTCACTGAGATCCTTCTTCCTCTGCCTCCTGAGTATTGGGAATGAAGTTCTATGCTACCCCCACTCAGATTGTATTTTATTTATTAATGTAAATGTTATACTATTAACTTAGTTATACATATTTCTCTCTTTCAATTTCATGGACAAATTTACTAATTGCAGTGAAGTGTGCTATTTTTCAGTAAAGTCATCCACAATATATCTCCCTTTTCATCCAGAGTTTTCCATACATTTACTGTGGAAAGTCTTTTGCTACCTGCACAAAGAACACTGAGGGAAGTCCAAGTGGAGAGGGTTGGCACAGATCAAGTAGGCTGAGTCTTCTCTCTTTAAGAGTTAGCTTTTTCATCTTGATTAAGTTTTCCTTTTGGGAACAATATACTAGTATTCCAAATACATAATATAGCAGTATCATGACTAAGTTATCTGAGCAATCAGCAGCAATGGAAGAACTATGCATCACCAGAACAGTATAAGAGTATAGACAAAACAAATAACTTTGCTTTGCTGGATGCTTGCTCTTTATAAGAATGTGCTTCATAACATGAACAAGAAAATCAGATTTCACAGGAGCTGGTCATTTACAGAGATGGCTGTTGTTCATAAACACAGCTGAAGGTCTCTGCAGCCCACTCAAAGCAGATCTCCTCCTAACCCTTGTCACTATGCAAACATAATCACTTGTATGATTTATGTGTTTGTAGAAAACCTTTATTAAAGATAGCCATTCCAATCACTTTTATTATGTATCTGTCAAAGCACTCTGAGTTTGACATCTATTTCTTAATTACTGGATTTCCTCTTGGTTAACAGGTCTGATATTGAAATTTTTTATCAAGATATAAATAGATATAGAAGATATACCAAGATTATATATATATATGTGTGTGTGTATGTGCATGTTTATGTGTGTGTATGTGTGTGAGAGAGAGGGAGATTGCCAGTTTTTCATCTCTATATTCTGACCAACTTTCTGAATAATCTGAAATGTTGATTTGGATTATTGAAGTGCTTTAATGATGTCATTATGTCCTGGGGTGAACAGCCATCATTCTTCTGTAATACCTCTCCCTGTAGCTCTTTGGCTTTGTGAATAGCATGGTTCCTTTACCATCTTCTTCAGCCAGTGAATAAATAGACTTCTATACTTAGACTGGGCTTCAGTGTCTGTAATACGCATAGGCTTTGATATTCTGAAAGTATAATTTAGGCTTCTACCAAATTATCAATAGAATAAAATATAACTCATTGAAGTGTTTTGATCTTGAGTTGAAAAAGTTTTACATAGAAATTTTATTTACAAGTAAAAAGGTTTAAATAAAATACTTGATTTACATGTAATATACAAAATTGATACGAACAATTCTGTTAACTTGAGTAAGGAGTATTTAAGGTAATACAACAATTTCTACTTTTAAAAGGAAAGCTCTTGCTTTTATAGCCATTACTAACAAATGAAAGAAAAGCTCCTTGACAAACTTTGTTTGTAATGCATTGCATTTAAAAGGAAGAATGCCAAGCCATTTGCTGCCAAGCCATTTGCTGCTTAGTTTTATGTGTACTATTATTCTATTTTCAACCCAAAGTTTAGACATTGTAGAATGTTAATAAAGGCACCTTTATTTATACTTTACCTTACCCATGTTGAGCATTTCTTCTCTATTTTGTGTTTCCTTTCCCCCCTTGTTTTTGAAAAAAAGTAGTAGTAATATGTAGAGTAAAATATTAACTATTTAAGTGCCACATAATCAAAGCTTTGTTGTATATTTTAATTTGTATTAATTTAATGGATTGCTCTTAAATAATGTACAAAAATTAAAAATTCAACCCAAATAAATACATATATTAATAAAACAAAATGGAAATTATATTAAATTTAAAAAATGAAAAAATCCTGGTATGTTGAGACAAGGAATGTCCAAAGATAACATTGAGTAAATTTTCTTTAGGCTATCAACTGTGTGGTATATAGTCTACTCTTAAGAGTAGTTTGTTTCTCCAGTAAGAATCCCTTGGAGAAAGCTCAATTTTCATTTGAATGCATTTATCCTTTGGAGATAGTGCCTGCATAAGGAATGGGGCAGGTGTCTACTTTTTCTTTAGCCCTTGTACCCTATCTGATGCAGACTCATACAGACCCCATACATTCTGCCACCATCTCTGTGAGTTCTTATGTGCAGAAATCTAGTTAATTTAAAGAATCTTGTTTCCTTGTTGTCCACAATCACCTCTTGCTCTTGCTTGGACCTTTTCCATATTACTCTGAGCCATTAACGAGGGGCAGAGGTGGGTGAGTTTTTTGAAGATATCTCATTTAGGGCTGAGTATTCCAGTTTTTCTTGCTCTGTGTATATTGTCCGTTTGTGTGTCTCTGCATTTATTCTGATCTTCAGATGGAAATTTCTCTGATTATGGCTAAGCAAGGCGCTGTCTGTGAGAATAGCAGAATGTCATTAAGATTGACTTTATTGCTACATTCTTTTACTAGAAGAGTCATATTTTGTTTTACTAAGGTCCATGCACTATCTAGTCTGAGGTTCTAAGTCACCCAATCAGGGTTGAGTATGGGGTCCAGCTTGTGGAATGAGTCTTAAGTCATATCAAATCTTATTTGTTTACTCCCTCAAGCTTTGTGCCATCATTACATTATCATATCTTGTAGGCAAGACAACATTGTAGATCAAAGCTGGGTTGGTTTTTACATTCTCCTTTGGTAGAGAGCAGAATATGTTTCTATGCCAAAGACACAATCGCATAGAATTGAAGCCTCAATGTAGATACCAGTTTCTCCATGTTCAGTGAGTCCTGTAGGTGTTGTCTTCAGCAGTCAGTGTAGGAGCCTATTGTTTGGCAAAAACGTGGGCTATTTGTGGTACCCATGGTACTCCCTTGGTGAACAAATCATTTAAATATAACCCAACAACAGTTCCTGGAATCTTTCCTGTGGCAAGATATGGCCAGTTAGTGCTCTGTCTCCCTGTTATTCAGAGGTTTCAGTTAGATCTATCTCATATATGTCTTATATTTTAAGAGGATTCTACTATATTAGGTGTTCAAACTACTCCTCAACTGGATGTTATTTTTATCTGTCTTTCACCATATATACTTCTTTACCCCCTCTTTCCTCCTTATCCTCACTTGATCTACCCCTTCCAACCTCCACTGCATCTATCAATAACTATTTCTCTTTCATTGTTTTAGACCTATATGCAAATTTCATAATGTGAATTTTTAATGACTAATTAATATTCCATTTGGTAAACGTACCCCATTCATCTATGTGGGATATCTAGGTTGTTTTCCATTTCTGACTATTATAAATGTAACAGCAATGAATATTATTGTCTACCAGGTAGAATGAAACATCTTTGGGTACATACCCAAGAATGTTATAGATGGATCCTGGCTTAGACTACTTCACATCTTTCTGAGAATATTTTTCTCGTTATTTATCCTACAGGTTCTTTGACTATATATATTAATACTTTTACTTTAGAGTTCCAGGGATTTTTTTTTAACCCAGATTTTTTTGTTTGTTTTACTTTTTTTACTTTTATTTACAATCTAGTCATTACTTCCTCCCAGTTTACCCACCCACTACTGCACATCCCATTCCTCCTCACCCCATCTCCAAGATAATGTCCCCACACTGCCACCTCACCCTACCAACCTGCCAGATCTTCCCACTCCCTGGGACCTCATGTGTCCCTAAGGTTAGTTACATCTTCTCACACTGAGGCCAGACCAGGCAGTCCTCTGCTGTGTATGTGTCATGGTCCTCTTACCTGCTAGTGTGTGCTACCTGATTGGTAACTTAGTTTCTTAGTGATCTCAGGGGTCCGGGTTAGTTGAAACTGCTAGTCTTCATATGGGGTCACCCTCCTCCTCAGCTTCTTCTAGCCTCTCCCTAATTCAACTGCAGAGGTTCCCAACTTTAGTCCATTGGTTGAGTGTAAGTATCTGCATCTGTCTCACTTAGCTGCTTGTTGGGCCACTCAGAATGCAGCCATGCTAGCCTCTAGTGTGTAAGCAAACCATAGCATCATTAATAGGTTCAGGCCTTGGAGCCTCTCATTGAGATGGATCCCAAGTTGGGCCGGTCACTGGATCTCCTTTGCCTCAGGCTCTTCTCCATTTTATGTCCTTGCAGTTCTTATTGACAGGAACAATTCTAAAACAGAGTATTTGACTGTGGGATGACAACACCATCCTTGCACTTGATGCCCTATCTTTCTACTGGAGGTGGACTCTACAAGAATGAGGTAATTCAGACACAAAAGGACATGCATGTGGCACATAATCTTTCTTTTCCCTCCCAAGTGGGATTGAGGAATCCTCATTTGGGCCCTTCAACTTGTTAACCTTCTTGAGTTCTTTGGATTGTATCCTGGGTATTCTGTACATTTTTGGCTGATATCCATTTATTAGTGAGTACATACCATGCAAGTCCTTTTGGTCTGAGTTACCTCAGGATGATAATTTCTAGTTCCAACCATTTGCCTGCTAAACTCATGATGTCCTCGTTCTTAATATCTGTATAGTGTTCCATTGTGTAAATGAACCTCATTTTCTGTATTCATTCTTCTGTTGTGGGACATCTATGTTGAATCCAGCTTGTGACTATCACATATGAGACCTCTATGAACATAGTGCAACACAAGCCCCTGTGGTATGATGGTGCATCTTTTGAGTATATGTCTAAGATTATTTTGGGTATAGCTTGGTCTTCAGGTAGATTTATTTCCTCTGGTTTAATTTTTTTTTCTTTAAGTAATAAAATCTTTTTGTGGAAAAAATGTTCTGGACAGTTGAAGCTATTTTTTAACTGAGAATTGGAAAATAAATGTATAAATAACTGAAAATTTGAGAGAGCATGTAGATTATAAAATTTTTATGGCTGTTTTGTTTTGATGTCACTATTAAAATAATATTTTTATTTCATTAATTTAAAATTTATATTTGCACATATTATTTTGATCATATACAACATTAACATTGTCCAAATCCCTCTAGTGTCCCCATGCCATATTCTTTTTTTGTTGTTGCTATTGTCATAAATATACCCCGAGTCCCCTTGTAAATGGCTGTAGGTCCATCTACTAGATGAAGGCCACCTATCAGGGGCCAAGTTCCGAATATATAATGAATTCCTCATTCATAGCTATCAACTGCTACTAGCTCCTCTGACAAAGATGAGGCTTCACAGTCCTCTCCTCCATCATGCTGGTGTATTGTCTGTGGGTCTTGTGCAAATTTGTGAAAATAATAATAGATACTGAGTTGAACTGTGTATCTGCCATGTCATGTATATTCCTGCATTTCACAGCCCTAACCCTTGGATAGGGAAGGTAAATAAAGATGATTTTCTAGAGCTAAGCACTCACTAATACTTCTGCTTGATATATTGCAAAGTTATGGGACTTCATTAGCTACTACTCACTGCAATAATTAAATAGATAGATAGAAGGATGATAGATAGATAGATAGATAGATGATAGACAGACAGACAGATAGATAAAACTTTTCTGAACAAAACAGAAGCAACACAAATTTGTGACATAATCATAATGTTTGTGAGTTAGTTTGACAGCATGACCAGTAAACATAACCTTTGATCTCCCCAGTCATGAGATTTTGAGTAGATATGAAGGACCAAACATGAAATCTCTCCAGTAGATCAGGCTTTGTATCCAATTAGAAAAGGATGGTTACCCGTAACCATCTCCTGTTGAGCCTATGATTATATCTTGCCTAGAAGGTTGAAAATATAACATTCTCATTGTTATAAAAGAGAAATTGATAAAAAAAAAATTGCTTTTAGGAACCACTTTGGAAAAAAGGACTGTGTTAAAAATAGAGAAATTAATTGTCCAGTCCCCCACTCCCCCCGGCTTTTTGAGACACAGTATACCTGTGTAGGCATTGCTATCCTGGTACTTGTTTTGTAGACATGTCTGGTCTCAAATTCAGAGATCTTCCTGCCTCTGCCTTCTGAATGCTGAGATTGAAGGTGTACACCACAACTGCCCAACTGTTCAATATATCAATAAAGTTTGCTCTAACAGCTGAGTATCTAAGCCTAGACCATTGTTGCCATAATGAAATAAATGCAACCATGCATGTGATACTCTTATGTTCCATAACATTATTGAATTCTCCACACATCTACATTCCTCTGTGTTCTGTCAAATACTGAGGTTGAACAATGTTTCTCTTGCATTTTGAAATGTAAGAACACCTACTTTTATATTTAAATTCTATATTTCACCTCTTTGAGTGAGAGATGAAATTTATAGCCTATGTAACTTTTCTATGAAATAAAAGAGTTTTAAACTTTTATAGTTAGCTATTGAATTAGTATATGACAGCTCTGTTTTCTTTTAATAAATACCTTTAGCTAAAACACTTTATATTGTAAAATGAAAGATTAGAGCCTTTTCTTTCTTTTCTTTTTAAATATGGAAGACACACTACTGCTGTGGCATTTCCAGAGATGGAGAAGCACAAAAGATGTCATTCTTGTGATTTTACTGTTAGATCTCTACAAAGCTTCTGAAAGGCAAATGTTAGAAACAAGAGCCCATGCAGCGGAAGACCTCATAAAGGATGTGGCTGACTCCAGAAGCTGTGGAAACATAATTTCTCCTGCAGATAAGAGAAGAGATCATTACATAGATATTTTAAATAGCAGTGCCCAGCTCAATGAATGTAGGATTTTTAAGAATAACAAATAATAAATGATCTTTTATAATTTCAAGATCTACTTCTTTACCTTTATTGTTTAATAATTATCAGAATATGGGTGCAATGATCAAATGAAAGTATAATTTTAACTACATACTTTATCATAGTTAAGTGTGACTGATGTTTTCTTATGACACATGCAGTGACATTTTTGTAAGTTTTATACTGATTAATATTTCTTTATTTGAAATAAAAATAAATAGAATTTTTGCTTTCACTCCCTTTCTCCATGAACATGGATGACTATCAAAATTAGGGCTTCTCTCATAATTTCCCTGAAACAACTCACAAATGTTGAGTTATGAACTTTATCTACTTTTCTCAAAAGAAAAATTATTAGGAGCTATGGATGTGAACAAAGAATAAAACTAAATTTGAAATATCATAAATCGATTGTTTCCTTACACCTAGCCTATCCAAGCTGACAATAAGGTTAACTTGTAGGAATTGTATCTTTCTAGGATTAGAATTTATGAATAGGAATTGAGTTTCCTTTAAAATATAATTAAAAACTCTTTATAGGATGGTATCTTTAAAATGATATGTAATATTTCTGATATGTGTGTGAATATCTGAAGGTTGTTATTTTTTCACAGTTGTGTTAACAATCCTTTTATGTAGCCAAGATTGGTAGCTATTACCTGATCATACAATTTTATCTTTCTATTATGTCATTTTGAGGTTTGTCCATTTTCTTGGTCCTGCCAGTTATGATAATTTTGAATTAGCATTATGACACATTAATTTTAGAAAAAAAAGTCCATAGATTTATAGATATTTAACCACTGTGGTTCATCTGCCATTCATAATATGTATGTAGATTTTATAGACATATCCTTGAGTCATCAAAACAAGTCATTTCAAAGGAATGACCTTTGAGGTAGGCCTTCTATCATAGCTTCTGTGGAATATTAGAAGGTTAAAGCCTGCCTGGACGATAGGATGAGTTCAAAGCCAGCTGATGTAACTAGTGAGACCATGTGAGGACTGAAGACTTAGCTGAGTGGTAGAGTACTGAACCATCATGGCTAAGACTCTTGATATCAAACACTATTAATGCAAAAACAATGTTAAATAGAGTCATTGCATTACCATTTCACATTAGTCTTATTTAGATGAGCATTGATGGATTAAAAACAGTGTAACATTGTAAGTAACTACATTTTGCTGTGGGTGCTCAAAACAGTGAGACTGAGATAGCTATCGTTAAACACTCCAAATATCACTGAAATTCCTATCTGCTTCCTGCCATATCTATATAGTTCTTAGTCCAGTGTTTATTATGAAAAATGTCTCAATTTATAAAACTAAGCACCAGCAAAATATAAATAGCCGAGAAATTTGGTGATTTAGATCCATAGGACTGTTAGATTTAAGTGACTAATGAACATTCTGAAAGTGAATAATTTGTTTCAACTTCATTTCTATAAAGAATTTGTTTTAAAAGCAAAGAGCTAAAACAGTAGTGTTATAGATTTCATGAGCATTTCAAGTACTGAAGAAACAGACTATTCTATACTTACAAAATATGAATGAAATCAGAACTGTATTATGAAAATGAAACTATTAAAATACTACATCAAACCTGTTAGTGTATGGATAGAGATTCTGACCTAGTAGAGTACCACATGCCCCCAACCTCTGCTTTATTTTAGTTGTGCACATTAGCACCACGAGTTTCTTGAAAATGTGTTATTTTTATCTTCTTCCAAGAGCTAGGGAAGAACAATTCTGTTTGCTCCCAGGTGGCTTAAATTTGATTTGAACTCGCAGCAGAGTTTACGCTGATGAATAGCTTTTCATTGAACATGAATAAATTGAGAAATTCAGATTAGTCAGCCACTTTTTCTTCATAATTTAAATTCCAAAGAAACATTTAGCAAAAATAGAACAAAGAGACCTGTGCAGTTGATGAATTGCACCTGATGACTAGCTGAATTAATAAAAACATTACTGCACTGGGCAACACAGCCACTTTCCAGCATATTTGTGAAACTGACGATCGCAAGAAAACAAACCAAAAAAGGCACTTTGCCTTCAAAAGAAAAATGACCGATCTTTGGCAAGTCATAAAAGGCTGATGTGAAATACATACAGACAGGCTTATGTGACAGACAGATACAGGCTTTTACAAATATTGCTGTCAGCAATGTGAGCAATTTTTCTTTCTTCTTTTTAAGTAACTTAATTGTACAGTGCAGTATCTATTTAAACAATGTTGGAAGTTTAGACATTTCTAGATTTAAAAAAAAGGCTAAAGACATGAAAATAGTGTATATATATATTTCATGTACTTTCAGGACTTATCCCTTTAAAAGTTCATAATTTTATGAAGATGAAATATTGTGCTTAGTTTGGCATAATCACTTCAGTGTGTTTTAGTTGTATTTTCTAGGAAATATATGAGAATTCTATTTGCAAGGATGCTTGTATAACAGAAGAGGGCATCAGATCCAATTTAAATGGCTGTAAGCCATCATGTTGGTGCTGAGAATTTAACTCAGAACCTCTGGTAAAACAGACTGTGCTCTTAAATGCTGAGCCATTTCCCCAGACTTTGGAAGTATGCTTAATACGGCTTCTAAAAAGATTGCTTATGTAAATATAATTCAAAATTATCTTTAGTATACTGCACATAGTGAGAATCCTAGATGCTATAATATTGACAATTTGCTGTCTGGTATTTGTTACTCAATTGGAAGAGCTCAATCCTTTAAATGCTAAAGTGTGACTAGCTTGGAAGCAAACCATCCCACTAACCATATTTTTACATATGAAAAAATTATGGTATGCTAAAGGTAATAACTTTTCAAATGTGTTTTTATTTGAATACAAATTTTTCTATAAATTACACAATCCTTTAACTTTGAGAAAGCCTTGCTGATTGGACAGCTTTGACTTTTGAATATCAAGGATTTCACATGTAGAATTTATATTATAACTAACTCAAATCACAAACATAACTTGAAATCTAATATGATAAGATTGCTCTTTTCCCAGAAAATATTAGTCCTATGACTTATGATAACTCTAGAAAATGAGATTTCTGGGGATGCTTCAAGCCATCTTAACAGGAAAACACAAAAATTGATAAACTAATGGCAGAATTTATGCATCAGAATACAAAATGGCCATCCTGAACATTCATGAGTATAAACTATAAGTCATCTCAGCTGAGAAACACTAAATAACAAATTCATAGTTAGTGCAGTGATGTCATTTCCATTTCTGAAGTGTTTGACTTCCAATCTTCTTGAAGATACTTAATGAAAGAGATAAAAGTAGATCTAGATTTTACATAAATGAATGTAAAATGTCACCATAAATTTTCCCTTTTATACAATATAATCACTCAATATATTCTTGAATATTAATTGTCATTTCATGCACACATGTCAGAATATGTATATTCTATGTTACATATACACATCAGTTAATCATTGTTGTTTACCTCCATTTTCCCTCTTGGAAGTTTAGTGAGACCATTCTTTTGGCCTTTGGTTTTGATTAGCTATATACATATATATTTTTAATTTATGTGCACCTGTGTATACACACTTGTGTGTGTGTGTGTGTGTGTCTGTCTGTCTGTCTGTCTGTGTGTGTATGCATGCTTGTGTGTATATTAGATCTATTGACATTAGCCAGCATCAGAATAACAATATGTGGACAGACTTGATTTTGTACGATTTTTAAAAGAATATTTTGAAACTATGACATAAAAATTTATTGCACATGGGATACTCACCTTGCTTAATACTTGTAGGAATTATTGTAAATTGTGTATCATTTGAAAAACAGTGAGTTGATCTCAATTTTACATTTTGTTCTATATATTAAATATAAATTACAAACTTTCAAATGGAACATAGAATAAAAATTATGTTTTTCACACATAACACTATCAAGAACCTTATTGGAATTGTAGCTTAATGAACTATATATTTCTTCTAGTCAGCACAGAAATTCAAAATACATTCAAATGGAAAAATTCTTTATTTAGTTCTTCCTTTAATTTTGTTTCCAATTTTCGTCACATTTAAAGGATGTCTCTGGTTCATACATCTCACAATAGGTGGTAAAAATGTATTCTAGGTAATATTCAGCACACCTTAAAGATGATATTTACAATCATGTTGAAATGATTGGCAGATGTGGTACAATGTTCTATGGCAGTTTATTAGGCTACATATTTATTTGATTTGGTGAATGCCTTTTCTTTCACTTTGCAGTTATTTTGGGTGCTCTACATTAGTATTTTGTGCAAAGGAAATAAACTTCCATAGAACATTGTTGGAATTGGTTCAGTGGGGAAGAAGCTATTTCTGGGAGTTAAAAATAGTGGAGTAAGTCTGAATAGGAGCTGGAAAGGGCAGCAGCATGGAGAGATATCTGTTTAACAAGAGGCAGGGAAAGTTCAGAGAACAGAAAAAAGATATGAAGGTAAAGGACCTAAATGGATTTTTCAACAGACAGGGAAAATGGGATCAAGAAAGCTGGCATACTGGAAATGAAGAGGCAATGTCAGCTCTGAGACTAGACTGGCAGGAACCAGTCTAATATTCTAGCACAAAAATGGTCTCTATAGTCATATCAATCAACACAAAGACTGAGATTCAAAAATTTCGAGCAGCAGGAAGGTAAATTAATAAGCAAAATAGAGAGTTCCCAATGGCTTACTCTTTGATTGGTTAACCAAAAAGAAATTAGTTATTTGATTCATGCTCATTTCCATAATCTAGATAGGCAATAGTGAATGCTCATTATACAATTTATGCAAATTTTTTTAAAAATCAAGGTACTTAAAATTTGAATTTTATATTAAGTCTTTATTTGAGTTTTTTTTGGATTGCTTAGAAGCTTTGATTAGAGAGTTAGTCAGTAATATCAAAATCGATTCACTACTGACATTTATAACTTAAATTTTGATTCATTGAATTGGGATTTTAAATAAATGAATTAATTTCTACATGGAGCATGTATAGCTCTCTATTGTTGGGATTAACAATCTTGTAAATCCACAGACTATGGATTACACAAAAAATAGACTTTTTTCAGGTTTTATTATTTGTGGGTTAATTTTGCTTTCAGTTTACTAAGCACATAAAGACTTCTGGTTTCAAGTAGGTAATAGAATTGCTAGAAGGATAACTGTCCCTCCACAACTATGAAACTATGACAACTGTGAAAATATTTTAGCTCTCACTGATATATCCTGTCTTGGCAAGTTTTATTTTTGTTCTTAAGTATGATAAGTAACAAATATTCTCCGAGTAACACTTAGGATAAATATAAACATTATTTAATCTTAACCTTCAACAAAAAACACACTATCTGAAGAAATAATTATCTTTAAATATGTCTTTTTTTCAATTACTTTTTTATTCCTACTCCTAGTATCTTTTGTGTGATTCAAAATAGCACCAATCAGGAGATGTTATTTATGAGGAAGTACTTAAGACATTCTTTTAAGCAACTTAAGCAATAGAACATTAATAGATAAATACTGAGAGAATGCAAATATCAATAAATGGTTAAAAAATGTAGACAAGATAATAAGGAGAAAGGAATGGAAGTTACAATCTAACAAGATCAGCAGTGAAAACATCACCAAACAGATTTAAGTGAACCTCACTATTTAGGTCAACTGAGTAAATTTCCTGAGAAGTAAAATGACAAACATATAAAAAGAAAAACTATAGTCTGAACTCTTAAAGATATTCCAACATCCAGTTAATATCATGATGTATTCTACAAAGACCTCATGAGAGAAGTCATAAGACACACCCCCACACACATATCCACCCCCCACATAGGAATATAATAGCTAAATTATATATTATCATTATGTATAATTATATATATATATGGTTTATATTATACATATATATATTTAATTTAATATAGCTAGATAACCTTAACTAAAACCATGATATGAGCTATTAACTCAATATCAAATCCAGAGAGATAGTTAAAAAAATTAGTGCCTAACATCCCTAAGGTACATGAATAAAAACTTCTCACTTAGTTTTAGTAAACCCAATACAGCTGTCTATTAAAAATGAAACATGCCATAGCCAATAGGGCTTATCCCAAGACTGTAACATTGGTTAAACATTGCTTAATATAATTACTGTAATTTATACCAAGTAAAACTATATTAATACCTCAATATTAAGAAAAGTATTTTGATGTACATGTTTTTATTATTATAATGTTTTATGTGTTTATATCCCATTCACTGAACCCCTCCTTGTCCTCTCTTCCCACAATCCCTCCCCATCTGCCCTTTCATTCTCCTCTGAGCAAGTATGGTGCCCCTGAGTAACCTGCCACCCTGGCATAGCAAGGCTCTGTGAATCTAGTCTCCCACTGATACCAGACAAGGCAATCCAGCTGAAAACATATCCCACATATAGTCAACAACTTTTGGGATAGCCTTCATTCCAGTTGTTCAGGACCCACATGAAGACCAAAATGCAATCTGCTAGGTATGTGCTGTGAAGCCTAGGTCCAGCCAGTGTGTGCTCTTTGGTTGGGGCTTCAGTCTCTAAGAACCCCAAGGGTCCAGGTTAGTTGACTCTGTTGTCTTCCTGTGGAGTTCCTATCCCTCTTAAGAGCCACAATCCTTCCACCTATTATTCCATAAGAGTCCTCAAGCTCAATCCACTGTTTTTCTGTAGATATCTTCATTTTTATGAGTCAGCTACTAAATGGAGCCTCTCAGAGGACAACCATGCTAGACTCCTGTCTGCAAGCATAACAGAGTATCATTAATAGTGTCAATTATTGGTGCTTGCCCATGGGATATGGGTCTCAAGTTGAGCCTGTTATTGGTTGGCTGTTCCCTGTGTTTTTGCTCCACCTCCAGTCCCTTCAATTTTTTGTAGACAAGATAAGTTTGGGTTTGAAAGTTTTGTGGGTGATTTAGGGTCCCTATTGTACCTCCATGGCTCCTGCCTCCCCAGGATACATATCCCCAGTGCTGTGAGACAAAGTAAAGGACAACCCATTGATTTTTGGGTCCCTCCCCTATTCCGGGTCTCACTTTCTTCCTGCAGATGCTCCCTACCCCTACAGTCCATTTAGTTGCAGAATTCCATTCATCTACATGGCCATAAGGCCACCCACCTACTCAGTCTTATACCCCTAAAGGACATGCATAGTATGCACTCACTTATAAGAGGATACTAGCCATAAAGTATATGAAGGCGATGCTACACTCCATAGACCTTAGGAGGATAGACAGGAAGGAGGACACAAGCAAGTCTCACTTGGAAAGGAGAATAGAATGGTAGTGGATGGCAGATGGAGGTAAGGAATTATGTAGGAGAATAAAAATTATTTTTGTTGTTTTTTTGTTTTTGTTTTTGTTAAATCCATTTGTGTAAGTCACTCTTACTTACTAATGTAACTGTGGTTCTAATGCACAAGAAATCAGATAAACATACATATATATTCAAAACTATACACACAAAGTATAAGATGTAATTGGAGAAGTTATGACACTGAATGGTACAGGACAGGGCGCAAAAACTAACTGGGTTTCCATAGATGAGCAATAAATAATATACAAATAAAATTGCAAAATACTACACTTTAGATTAATGTTAAGATTACCCAAGGTATATATAATCTCTGTATGAACATAGTAAAGTATTTACAAGATCAAAATTTGATCTTAAAATCAAAATATTAAATGAAAAATAAATCACAAGATGGAATTGTAAATGTATTACTTCTAAAATCTAAGAATGTAAATTCCAAATATTATGTGGAAATACAAATATATGGTAATAGCCTAAACATTTTTTTATATTTGTTTATATAGTGTATGCGAGTATATATTTGTGGGCACAGGCAGCATATGTGGGTACATGTTAAGGTCATAGGACAAATTACAGGGGAGAGTTATCTTCTACCACGTAGGTTCTTAAGACCCAACTTCATTCTGTAGGCTTGGTGGCCTGCATCTCTACTCAAGAATTGATATCTCTCTCATACACACTCTCACACTCTTTTCCATTGAAAATTTTGAAATTAAAACATAGTTATATCTTTCTCTCCTTCCCTTCCTCCAACCTCTTCCAGTCCGTGTCCCATAGCTTTTTCACAGACTCTTTTTTATAAATGTGTGTGTGTGTGTGTGTGTATGTATACAAAATATATAAATACAGAAAAATCAGTATGTTTACTGTTATTTGTATGTATGTGATTTCAGGGCTGATGTCTTTATACTGGAAAACTAGTTAGGGGCCTCATACATAAGATTGTTTCTCCTGTATTCAGCACCCCCAGCATTTCTTAGTTTCCTGGACTTACTTTTAATAAGACTGGGGCCTTGTGAAATTTCTGCATTGCATGTGAGCATGTCTGTTGGTGTTGAACTTATTCTGGTCTTTTTTGGCAGTCATATTGTGAAGATATCAAGTGAGAAGATTTTCAGTCACTTCTCAGAGGAAATTTCCTAATCATCTAGTTCTTAAGATTTTTTTTCATACTTTATTTACATTTCAAATGTTTCCCCCTTTCCAGATCTCCCCTTTGGAACCTCCCCATTACCTCCCCCCTCGCTCTACCAATATGGGGGTATTCTCCCACCCACCCACCTTCCTACTCTTCTTCCCTCCTTGGCATTCTCCTATACTGGGGGATCTAACACCCTCAGGCCCAAGGGCCTCTCTTCTCCCAATGCCAAACAAAACCCTCTCTACTGCATATGTGGCCAGCACCATGGATCCCTCCATGTGTATTCTTTGGTTGGTGGATAAGTCTCCAGGAGTATCGGAGGTTCAGGCCAGTTACCAATGTTGCTGCCTCCCTGGGGATGCAAATTCCCACAGCTCCTTCAGTCCCTTCTCCAATTCCTCCATCTGGGACCTCACACTCAGCCCTACTGTTGCTGTGAAGTGACTCTTGGGTATTTCGAACTTTTGGGCTAATAACCACTTAACAGTGAGTGCATACCATGTTCATTCTTTTGTGACTTCATTACCTAGATCAGGATGATATTTTTAAGTTCCATCCATTTGTCTCCGAATTTCATGAAGTCATTGTTTTTAATAGTTGAGTAGTATTCCATTGTGTAAATGTACCACATTTTCTGTATCCATTCCTCTATTGAGGGACATCTGGGTTGTTTCCAGCTTCTGGGTATTATAAATATGGCTGCTATGAACATAGTGGAGCATGTGTCTTTATTACATGTTGGAGCATCTTCTGGGTATATGCCCAGGAGTGGAATAGCTGGGTCCTCAGGTAGTATTATGTTCAATTTTCTGAGGGTCCACCAGCCAAACTGAATTCCAGAGAGGTTGTATCAGCTTCCATTCCCACCAGCAATGGAGGAGTGTTCCTCTTTCTCTACATCCTCACCAACATCTGCTGTAACCTGAGTTTTTGATCTTGGTCATTCTGACTGGTGTGAGGTGAAATCTCAGGGTTGCAAAGATCTTTACCAATCCTACATCCAATAGAGGGCTAATATCCAATGTATACAAAGAACCCAAGAATCTAGACTCCAGAGATCCAAATAACCCTATCAAAAAATGGGGAAGAGAGCTAAACAGAGAATTCTCAACTGAGGAAACTTGAATGGCACCTAAAGAAATGTTCAACATCCTTAGTCATCAGGGAAATGCAAATCTTATGATTCTTTTAAAGATTTTTATAAATTCAAATTTCCATTTGTTTTTGGAAAAGAAACAATTATGCCAGATTCAATATATCATCGTTTATAAGATTTATTACCCTTTGAAGTTCAATATCATACCACTATTTAAAGCACATGATCATTTTATGTCTTTAGTGAATGTAAATATAGAAACAAAACTTTGATAATCATATATATGATAAAT
This sequence comes from Rhynchomys soricoides, assembly GCA_019843965.1. Classification (NCBI taxonomy): domain Eukaryota; kingdom Metazoa; phylum Chordata; class Mammalia; order Rodentia; family Muridae; genus Rhynchomys; species Rhynchomys soricoides. Next base: position 5,434,005 of record JADRCH010000076.1, on the reverse strand, counting down.
GATTCATAATCACAATACATACACGTTTAAAACTGAAACTTAAAACAAATGATTTTCTTAAAACGTCATTGTGTTTAAACAAACAATGTAGACATATAAAAACCTTTAGGGAATTAAAAATGTTCTGGGTGTAAATTTAAACTTATTTCTATAGCAAAAATGTAGAATTCAATAAGAAAGTTTTTTTTTTTAAATTATGTACATACACCTAAATACTGCACTTGCATTATACCCATTCCCACCTGTGATTATTCAGTCAGGATTGATGACTGTCTAATGTCAAACATGCTATTGTTTAGCTTTCATGAGCAAATATAAAACTTTGACGATGATATTGTCACTTAACCTTCTGAATTTGTGACATGTTTTTTAAACATATTATCTTACTGTCTGCAATGAACCATGTTTCTACTGAGTGTTCTGTGCTTATTTTTATTTCCTTCCTTAGTGTTATCAATAGTTAGTTTAATGCTGAATTTCTAGATTCATTTTAGAGATTATATGTCCTGAACTCTGTGTACAGGTTAACTGTTACTCAGGTATGTTTCCGTGATTAATTTTAACAATTGGAATAATACATAACTGCTAATACTTCTAATTTACAAATATGATTTACATAAAATATCTGCAATCATCCATATCATAGTCAGCTGGAATCACAATCAAGTAACTAAGTATCCCCTGAACATGATACTAAAATCAGGATTCCAGAGAGGTGAAGCCAAATGAGCCATGTCAAGTGAACAAACAGCAAGTTGATTGTAACATGTTCTAATATTTGCTAAAGAGTGTGACTGCCATGTGTGAACACTGACTGAGCTCATGAAATATCCTGGAACACAGAATTTTTTGTGTTATCTATATTACATATTCATATGCTTAGAATATATATGTGTGCATGCTTGTACACACACACACCCACACACACACACACACACACACACAAAACCTATCATCTCCTAAGCAAATCTGATTCATAGACCCCAAGTTTGTTCCCTCAAAGAGAAAAGTTTCTGACACATATTTCAATAAAATCTTAGCGAAGTTTTTTGAAAGTAGATGACACAACATCAAGAAGTGCCTGAACTGTTTTTCTTCATAAGAATAATGTTAGTGTCTGTACAATTTACTAATCCTGGGTAAAACATGCATATAGCAGTTATTTGTCCATGCTGTATGGTCATAATAGAAGTACATCTCTACTTTATGTGAACAGTCTTACATTTACTCTCATTCTATGAATAAAGTGTTTTGTTGTTGTCAGTGGTGGTGGGAGGGTGGTTTGTTGTTGTTGTTGTAGTTGTTGTTTTGTATGTGTGCATGAGACAGACAGAGAGACAGAGAGAGAGATAAGACAGAGACAGAGAGACAGAGACAGAGAGACAGAGAGAGACAGAGAGACAAAGAGACAAAGAGAGAGACTTACAGAAAGTGCACTGAAGAAACCGTATTTCTGTCCTTGTAGTCTTTTCCTATTCAGACCTAGGGTATATAAAGGAGATAAACATAGAACAGCTTTTGGAAAAATTTTACTTAATAGGGAAAACATGTGTCAGAGGTAGAAGTATTCAGACTATCCTGCACATAGAGGTACACATGGAGTTTTAAACTATGCAGAAACCAGGCTCCTACCCCCAGAGGCTGAGCTATAATTGGTGTTTCTCTATCAAGATATCATGCTTGCAAAATGTCCTCCTTTGATTTTAGCTTTCCACCAGGATGGAGAACCATTTGTCTAAGATGTGATTTACAATACAGCATGAGACGTAAAAGACCAGATTGAAGAGCATATGTATGTATTATAATTTTCATAAGCAACATTCCACATTATATTGTTTTTCACTAAACTTTCTCTTTTGTTTTTTTATTTATTAATCATTTTATTTGTTTACATTTTAAATGTTGTTCCTGCTCCTAGTCTTCCCTCCATAACCCCCCCACTCCATCATCCACCCCTTCACCTCTAAGAGGGCACTACCTCACCCACCTACCCACCCACTCCTGCTATACCCCACTAGCATTGCCTTTCTCTGGGGCATCAAGCCTCCACAGGACCAAGCACCTAACCTCCACTACTTCCAGATAAGGCCGTCCTTTGCTACGTATCTAGCAGGAGCCATGGACAGACAGAGCCATGTATACTCTTTGGTTGGCATTTTAGTCCCTGGATGTTCTAAGGGATCCAGTTAGTTGATACTATTGTTCTTCCTGTGGGATTGCATTCTCCTTCAGCAACTTCAGCCCTTCCCCTAACGCTTCTACTCGAGTCCCCAGGCTCAGTCCAGTGGTTGGCATCTGTGTTACTAGGGTGCTGGCAGACCCTCTCTGAGGACAGCCATACCATGATCCTGTCTGAACTTTCTTAAGAAAAGGCTGATAAGTATCCAGACTCTTTTATTTGCAACATTGATAAGCTGCCTGTACTCAATAGTTTTATGTCAACTTGACAAAAGCCATAGTTTTCTGAGATGAGGAAAACTCAAATTAAGAAAAATCCTCCATAAGATCAGAATGGATACAATCCTGTAGAGAAATTTCTTAATTAGTGATTAATAGGGCAGGGCCAAGACCATTGTGGGTGGTGCCATATGTGGGCTGGTGACTCTGAGTTCTATAAATGATTAGGATCCTTCCAACAAGTATCACCCATCCATGGACTCTACAACAGCTCCTGAACTTCATGAGTCCCTGCCATCACTGCTTTTGATGATGAACTTTTATATGGAGCTGTGGGTGAAATAAATCCTTTCCTCCCTGGTTGTTTCTGGTCATAGTGCTTCAAGACAACAATATTAACTCTAAGTAAGATACTGTCTCATCAAGTCTGAAGAGGTGAAGTGAGATATGAATCTCCTTCATTTTCTAAACTATAATCCCTCTGAAGTAGATACCTTTGTCTCTATTGCCTGTTGATAGCATCTAGAGAAAAACAGAAATCTGTGGAGAAATGACACTAGGCTCATTCATATCCTATAGATTGCAAAACAAAACTAGGTAAATGATAGAGAAAACTGTGAATATGGTCTTTCCTTAAAAATTTTGGAGCAACAGTGTCAACTGGCCACTCCACTCCCCAGAGCTCCTGCAGACTGGACCACCAACCAAAGAATACACATGGAGGGACCCATGGTGCTGACCACATATGCGGTAGAGGAGGGCCTTGTTGGCCATCAGTGGGAGGAGAAGCTCTTGGACCTAAGGGTGTTAGAAGCCCCAGTGTAGGGGAATGCTAGGGAGGGAAGATGTGAGAGAGTGGGTGGGTAGGGGAGCACCCTCATAGAGGCAGGAGGAGGGGGGATAGAATAGGGGGGTTTCAAAGGGGAAAACATTTGAAATATATATAAAGTAAATATCCAAAAATAAAAATAAAAAAAAAATGGAAACTGGAGAACAAAAGTTATAAGCAGCTTCTCCAGTATCTGTGATATTTGCACTGCTCTCAGTTGTTCATGTATATCCTTGTCTTTTAAGTGGCAAAGAAAAGCAGGGTACATAAGGAGAATGATGCTGGTTGAAAATATGTTTCTGTCTTTACTTCCAAATATCTAAAAATATCTAACGAATGCAACTTGTGTCAAATACCTAACCATCCTCTTTACTCTTAGTAGTCAGCTCAATCTTTATTGGTACTCTGTTTACATAACTAAAACAAACATAGGTCTGAAATCTTTATATCTCATCTTCTTTTTCAACCTTTTATTCTGACCAAAATAAAGAAAGAAAAAGAAAGAATAGAACTGTCTGATTCAATAAGCTAGATCATTTCTTCTTGTGACTCCTTCAGTGTTAGATTTAAATTTAATCATTAGTATTTACAGTCTTCCAGTATTCATCCTTAAAAATGTAGTTATGTATTTGCATCCCAAACGCCACATATTGTCTAACTCACAGGATTTCTCCCTGCCCCCATCCCTTCTCCTTTTATCTCTGTTAGGCTGTCCCCCACCCCGTGTATTGCTCCTCCCTGGTGTATCAAGTCACTGAAGGATTAAGTTCATCCTCTCCCACTGAGGCCAGACGAGGCAGCCCTGTGTTACATATGTGCCAGGGATCTGAGACCAGCCCATGTATGCTCTTTAGTTGGTAGCTCATTCTCTGGAAGCTCCCAGGGCTTCAGGTTAGCTGGTACTGTTGGTCTATCTGTGGGGTTGCTATTGCCTTCAGGACCTTCAGTCTTTCCCCTAAATCTTACATAAGGGTCTCCATTCTCCATAATGTATAGCTATGTCTATCTGGATGTGGATCAGTCAACTGTTAGGCAGAGCCTCTTAGAGGATAAATGTGCTAAGCTCCTGTCTGTAAGCACAACATAGCATAACTAATTATGTCATGAATTGGTAGCAGACAGTGGATGGGTTGGGCATTCAATAAGTCTTTGCTCAAGATTTGTCTCTGCATTTCTTTTATCCAGGACCAATTTTGGGTTGAAATTTTGTAGGTGGGTTGGTATTCCCATCCTTCCACTGGGAGTCCTGTTTGGCTACTAGAGGTGGTCTCTAAGGACATGCATGGTATATATTCACTGTTAAGTGGATATTAGCCAAAAAGTTCAGAATACTCATGTTACACCCCATATACCCAAAGAAGGTAAGCAAAAAGGAAGGCTCAAGGGAGAATGATTGAATTCTATTTAGAATGGGGAACAAAATATTCATAGGAGGCCACTGGAAGGAGGCCTTGATGTTGCAGAGGGGATGGGGATTGGAATAAGGGGAAAGGATCAGGTATAGGGAGAGATAGAAGAGAGGTCCAGTAGGTCAAGAGAATGAATAGCAATACGCAGATGCCTTGGTGTGGAGTGGGGCAAAATCTCTAGAACTCCCAGAGATCTGGGATGAGTGAGGTTCTGCAGAGTCAATGTGGCTTGCCTTAGAGTAATGCCCAACATTGGGGATATGGAACTTGTATTCCTCTTTAAAATGATTTCTGACTTCATGGGGATGTATGTTCCCTGAATGAACAACACAGCAGAGTGTGTTAGAACATTCCATGGGTCATCCTCACATTTTCTCTGTGGTGACACTAATGATGTTGTCTCTTGGCACTGGTAGTGTGGAAACTATTTGTTTTCAGAATAGAAGTTACCACACACACTTCAAGTCCTCTTAGGCTTCCCATGTGTTTTAAGTACTTATAAGGACTTCTCTGTGCTCTCATGAACAGCTCAAAGTAAAGGATTTATGGAGACTAAGATCTGTAACACTTAAAAATTACAAATTTTCTAAACTTTTCTTTCTCTTCAAAGTACACCAAGGCTAGGGAAGGGGTACATAAAATGTATGTGTTCTTATGCAACTTTTCTCCACCTACTCTTTCAAGACCCAAGGGTTTGAGCTTTAGAAACTCCAGCATAAATAACTCTAGGATATCTTCCACCTGCCAATCTATGCACATAGAGCATCCTATTCTCACAATTCTCACAAGTACAAGAGTATTCTTTGATTCTTAGGATCCAGTCCAATTCTGCCTTGTCCTTTTCTCAAGCCATAAGATCAATCTGTTTAAACATGGCTGCCTTTAGATTAAATGCATTATTATTATTTCAAGTGATTTCTATTTTCTAGTAGCTTTTTCTTTCCTCCAAAACATGTAATTAAACCATGATATATATTTTTACTAATCTTATAGATGTTTTTATTAAGATGGAGCTCTTTATCATTTACATAGGTAATATAATCAAATCATTTTTTGTAAAGTCAATAAATGGATAATTGCTCTACATTTTCAGTCATAAACTATAAAAACAGTTAATTAATGGTGACATAAATAGTGAGAAATGAAACTGAACAAATTTCAAACATTAAAGAAATTCTCTGTTCAGCTTGATATTTGATAAGATATTAAATAAGTTATAAAATATTGGATATTTGAAATAAGAACATAAAATTTACATATATATGATTTATAAGCATATTTGCTAATTTAATAATTTAATTAAAATATGAATTTAAATATAAAATGTTATATTTAGATATTTTGAATCATTGTTTTATCATTTTTGTACTATTTTTGTAGATTTTTCGTGTTGTATTTTATCTTATATAATAATATAATAAAGATCAAAGAACATGATAACATGTAACCACACACACCCACACGACACATACAACAGATTTACATTTACCATCAATTTTTTAAAATTTTATTTATTTTTTCTTTTTTTTATTGAATGTTTTCTTTATTTACATTTCATATGTTATCCCTTTTCCTGGTCCTCCCCCCAGAACCTCCCTATCTCATCCCCACCCTCCTCCTGCTTCTATGAGGGTGTTCTCCCACCCACCCACCCACTCCTGCCTCCCTGCCCTCAAATTCCCTTACACTGGGGCCTAGTGCCTTCACAGGGCCAAGAGCTTCTCCCATTGAAGCCCAACTTGGCCATCCTCTGCTACATATGCAGCTAGAGCCATGGGTTGCTCCATGTGTATTCCTTGGTTGGTGGTTTAGTCCCTGGGGTTTTCGTCTAAACACTGAGTTGTAACTAAAAGAAATCCTTTTGAAACTTGAATATTAGTTATTAAAGACTAAATTTTTAATTTTTTTAAAAATGTGACCAAAATCCTCTCCTATTCTTTTGTATCATATAGATTTTGTAGATACTGTTTTGAATAAGAATTTCATATGTATCAAATGAAAATAAGTCTCAGTGAAATACACATGTTTATTTTCATATTTTCTAAGATAACAAAGTTTTGATAGTTCTGTCTTTTGTAGATGGCCTGATTATTCTCATATTGTAATATTATTTTCATTAGGTTTTGGCACAGTTCTGCAGTTAAGATGCTGATTTTGTGTTCAGTGGCAGTAATCAATGAGAGATTACTGATCTCTCATTGATCTCTCAGTAATCATTACTGATTACTGAGTTTGAGAAAAACTCATCAGGATCATCTCAGAAATAGATAGATCTCATGTCACATTCCATTCTGCATTGAACCTTTTGCAAGCATAGTATAATCCATTAGAGATGGAAAGTTATAATGGGAATGCTGGCAGGCCACTCTACAGCTGGAGGAAAGATTTTCTTTGCTGACTCATTAATCTCTGCAGAAGAAAGTCCCCATGTCCTTTACAAATCAAATCCTTCCTAATAGTGAAGCCTCCCAGACCTCTTGAGTAGTAAAGAAATAGATGGTGCTGACACTTCCATTGGTTCAAGCAGAGTCTGAAAGCAGAGAGCTGTAGATGAAGCACTCTGTGAAAGTGGCCTAAGGGCTATTTTTAGGCAGTGTGGGTTGCCTTTTATCCATCATACCTAATAGCAGGGAAGAATACTGCAAGCTCCTCAGCACAGAAATAGAAAGACAGGAATGAATACAGCACAGATAAGATCAGCACCTGAGCCCACCTGAGTTGCAATAGTTCTTCATCTTACCTTAGAAAGCTGCATACATTTTGATTTCCTCTGGCTTTTTGTTTCCTTTTTTTCTATTAGGTGACTATCATGGTTCTTTTATTTAGTATATCAGCAATTCTGTCCTGATCTCCATTAAATGACTTGTTTTCAGTTCTTGAGTTTCAAATACTTTACAAGGAATGGAGATAAGTTAGACAATATCTTATCAGTTCTGATAAAAATTGGTATTTTGTAGAGATTTCAAATCTGTTAAATAACATAGCAATTTGCTTATCTGTAGTATATGAAGCAACAATTTACAATGCACGTGATCAATGACATATATTAGGTCTCCTTTTTTTAATTTGTGAATATATGTCATATTATTTTACAGATTGGAGATTTTTTACTGTGTATGTAGGAAAGTGAAATTCTAGCAAAGTCATCAGTATGCTCAAAGAGATGTACACAAAAAGATTCTGCCTTGACTCAGTTTACCACATACAAATGAGTGTGATCCTTCAGAAAGAATTTGGCTTTTGGTTTTCTTAATTGCTGAAATCGAAACAATTGTGCATTAATGCAGGAAAGGTACTTGTGGTAGTTTGAATATGCTTGGCCCAGGGAGTCAAACTATTAGGAGTTGTGAACTTTTGGACTAGATGTGCCTTTGTTGGAAGGAGTGTGTCACTGTGGAAGTGGGCAATGAGATCCTCCTCTTAACCACTTGAGAGTCAGTCTTCTAGAGGCCTTCTAATGAAGATACAGAACTCTCAGCTCCTCCTCTACCATACCTGCCTGGATGCTAGTATGTTTCCACCTTGATGATAATGGAGAGAATCTCTCAACCTGTAAATCAAGCCCAATTAAATGTTCTTATGAGAGTTGCCTTAGTCATGGTATCTGTTCACAGCAGTAAAACCCTAGCTATGAAAATTCTTACAACCTGCACATTTTAAACACTCAAAAATGTTACCCTATTAATTTCAAATTAATTTTATTTTTCCACAAATTATATAATTAAATTAACTTGCAGTATGACTCTTTTGTACATTTTTTAAATTTTATACTCTACAAATGTTTTCCAAATAAGCACTACTAGTTCTAACTGCTGATTGCTATTATGAATTTTCTCAAAGATGACATTTGTCTCTTTTTGCCTGATCTGTATTATTCTGTCTACAATAATGAATGCACTAATAAAAATTGTGATTATAATAGTGTACATGATAAAAAGCAAGGATAGAGCAAAATCATTCTTCTCTATTGATTACTTTTAAATATAGCATATGTTGTTAAATATAGCACATTTGAAATTTCAATTGCTCCTCTGTATTTTGGTGTTAAACAAACTATAGAAATAGCCTTAAGAAGCTATAATTACTGGATAAATGATGGGCAATGCTTGTAATCTGAAACTACTTTTAGCAAAATTATAAAGCAATTGACTTCCTGCACCTTCCTACTGTGATTTTTCCTATCTCACACCATTCTTTACTTTACTTTTCCATTCAGAAGCATTTATATTGGATAATAGATCAAATTTGGTTATGAAGAACATTGCGATTTGAAGAGTACACCTGATGAATTACACACTTTTCTATATAAATTTGTGAAAGAATGGGAGGTAACTGGTATACAATGGTAACCCAAGTATCTCTGGGCGTAAGAGCCTCCCTAGAGTGTCTAAAGCATGACATATTTAAAGACTAAAAATAATAGCTAATGCTTATCAAGTACTTAACAATGGAAGCTTTGTGTGAAATACCTGACTAAAAAACTAGATGTTCTACTTAGTGTTCTTTTAGTGATACTTACTTTAGTGCTGCTATTGTTTAGATTATATACAGAAGTAGCAGCATGAGGCTTTAACAAGTTCATCTTATGTCATCTATGCGCCCCCCCACCTCGGGGACACTAGTTTGAAAATAAATGTTTCTGTCTGTTACTTTAAAGCATTGGTTCTAAATGCCATCAGATATTTGCAGATGAACCAAATTAAAATACAGCCAGAGTTTTACTGAGAATTTTGTTTTATTCCCCTCTTTGTTTTCCTCATAGAAAGCACAGCAAGCATTGTGTGACCCTCCAATGCAGCCCAATCACCAAAAAATGAGTTCTGCTTGCCCTTGTTTGTGCCTCTTGACATCACTCTCACCTCTCCTGTTCTTTATCTTCAGTTAGACGGTAGCTTACAGAGCTTTAAAGGGTATGTTCTTCCATTCTTTTCTGAATGCCTGTACTCCCAGTCTTTTCTTTTGGAAAGTACTGACCTACTTTGTACATGGCTTTATAAAGAAAAGTCTGGGAGTCTCATTTCCCAGGTCCAGTTCCTCTGTCAATGCTAAAGTCTGGTCTGGCTTAGAAATAATGAACATATCAGTTCTTTGTTGTTCAGGATTTCTTTGATTTTGGTCTTTCTCAATTTTCTTTCTCTTCCTAGTCTGAAGTATTACTATTTGTAGCATTTCTGCCACTCATGAAATATTTAGTGGATGAATATTTATTTTAGATCAAAAAGTATTTGGCCATATTTTGAATTTTGCAGCTATGGCCAAGAACATCAGTCTTAGTTGGCAAATGTAACTGTATTCTGCTAATAGATGCATTCCTGTCACACCATGAAACTGGTAGTGTCAGAGAGTGTAGGTTTCTGACTTGAAGAAACTCAAATAGAACACTATACCCAGGCATTGAGGCAGAGAAATGTTATTATTAACCTTTAATGAAAAGGAAAATATCACATAGACAAAGAGGGAAATATTGTTGAAGAATTGGGCTTTGTGCTAACGATGATCATGGAAATTAATGGTAGAAACAGTAGAGGGAAGTTAGTACATACGAGAGAAGCATCTTCGTGAAAACATAAATATTAACGTTGTACACTAAAACAGATATCTGTGTGTATGATTAGTAAGTTAGTGCAATGGAAACTAAAGCTTTATAACCTAGTGGAGGATAAATAGTAGAAAACTTAAAATTGGATATAAATCTATAAACACTAGTTGAAGATTCAAATGTAAAAAAGACAAAGGGCCACTGAAAGTTTTCAATCAATAGTTTTCAATAGCCTCACAATAATCCAATAAATACTGACTTAATGCATTAATTTAAGTTAATTTTCCACAATATTATTTTTCTGTTAGGATCAAAAGATCATGCCACCAAATTGAAGTTATGTAAAACTCTTGGGTCATATCCACTACAAAGCCAAATAAAGAATATATAGTGTCAGTTTATGATTTAGCCTTTTAATTGGTGATGTCATTTTAAATAATTTAGTATGATAGGATTTGGAAGATGCTGCATAACTCACAAGAATACTATGCTATTATTTCTAATGAACAAATCTGTGTAAGTTGAATAACACCTATTAGAATAATAGTTAGTGTTAAGCCACAATTGTTAGAACAAACCTAGCATGGTGGAAAGAACCCTGACTTCTCTGTCCAGGGTGCTGCAGCACTGGGTGGGACAACAGACATGCAGGCAGTGGCCGTGTATCTTCCCACACAGTCTGATGGGCAGGTGGGAGCTGTGGGAAGCTTTTGCATGCCCTGCCCATGGGTGAGGGGAGGGGGCCATTCTAGTGGAACTTCCAGCAGCCGTCTTTGTGGGTTCTCTAGCTGGAGGCACCATAGTCGCTGCAGGGTGCTTCAGACGGGCTAGCTGGAGCATAGCTGGAATTCCCACTGGGACTAGACCAGGTTTCGGTGGCTTGGGGAGCCAGGCTAGCTGCTTAGGCTTGGGTGAAAGGGTACTATCTGGGAGCGCTGGGAAGCCCTTCATGAGAGATTAGATGTGGCTCCTTAGTTGAGGACCAGATCCCTTGCTTCCCACTGTGGTTCCAGATGAAGAGACAGTCCATAATTCTAAGATGTTTATTTTCATTGTGGAGAGTGGCTTGGATGGAATTGTACTCCCGTGCCTCTGGGAGGAGAGACAGATATAGTAACTGGGAAGGGGCATGGCTAAGTCTCTGGGTGTCTCATTAACCTGAGGATGGCTTCGGGCTACATGGCTATGCCTCTACCTGAGGAGGGGTGGGTCAGGGATCTGACCACAGGTACTTCCCACTGGCTTGGTCTGAGAGTTTACGGGTACCTTATCTGCTTGTGGGAGGGATTGCTGTTGCTCCTACTTGACAAATCTCACATGACAGGCCTTTCTACAGGGGACTGTGGAAGTTGTAGCTGTTTGACAAGAGCCTTCTGGTTGCGTTTGCAAAAACGTTTTCGGTCCCTTGCGAATTGCTCCGCTGAGTCGCCCAGAGTTTTAAGCGTGTGCTCAACCGGGTGCCAGACTGCCTGCCACAGACCACTGACACACACAAAATAGTAAGGTCAAAGAGAGCAGTATAAAATGGTAATATTTATGGAGCAGGCCCAGAAAAAGTTCGAAGTCCATTCTACAAGGATTGGCAAGGTTTAAGGGGCTCTCTCCTCACACTGAGAGGAAGCTCAGCATACAATGAGAGGTACAGGTAAGAAAGAGACTCAGAATATCCACAGGATATTTTGAGTAATAGACATTATATGAACAGCAAAGAAATAGGAGAGAGGACTGCGTGGTTGTAGCAAAATAAGAAACATTTGGTATTTATTGTTTTTAATTTTTTACAAAATAAATAATAATGATAATAATAATAATGATGATGATGATAATGATAATAATAATAATAATAATAATAATAGGAAGAGGAGAAACATTTGGTAAACTCCATCCTCTCTTCCAGTTGTCCACAGAGCAGCAGAGAGGTGACATTTAAAAGGTGCAGTTACGGTCCTAGATTTCAGTTAACCACAGTCATGAAAATTTTTATAGCATGTGCCATAGGGCCATACATTGAAACCAAGCATGAAAAATAACTCTAGACTGTGAAGAAGAAATATTAAAGCAAAATTATGCAGTATTCAGCAAGTTAGAAACTTGATCTGAACCAATGTCCATATAGACTCCAAGATAATGAAGATGTATAGAAAGTCAATGATAACACCAATTCAGATCAGAGAAACAAAATATTTCTCAACAGTATCTTTAAAATATAGGGAAGCTTTAACTGATGTATTTTAATCTTTGAATCTCAACTCTCCTACAGCACAAATTACTGTATTCAGAAAAACTGTCACTGGTAAAAGTGTAAAAGTATCCCCACTTAAAAAGAAAGGCTAAAAGATTTTATTACCACTAACTAAGTATTGTGCAAGAGTCTGTAAGGTATTCTTTGGAATACAGAGAAACATAATGACATCTAGCAGGTTTCCAAAAGAAAAGTACCAGCTACAACAGTAGCTAAACAAACAGAACCAAAAAATTAACAAAAATTATATCAGACTTTTGGATACTTTTAGAGCTATAACTGAATATTACTGCCCCAATTCCCCAGCCAGAGACAATCAAGTTACAAGATTTGATTTTCATTTATTGTATTTTATTTTCATAAGTTTTATTAGTTTATTTACATACCAAATGCTATTCCCTCCAGGTACCCCTTAAAGAATACCTTGCCCATCCCTTATAAAATTTGCCTTTAAGAAGGTGCCCCCTACTATGTATCCACCAACCTGGTATTCACCAAGTCTTCAGGATTGGGAAAATCTCCTACTGAGACTAGACACAGCAGCCCTCTGCTACATATGTGCTGGAGGCCTCTGGCCATCCTGTGTGCACTCTTTGATTGGTGGCTCAGGCTCCAGAAGCTGCCAGGGTTCCAGGTTAGTTTACATGGTTGGTCTATCTATAGGATTGTCATGACCTTCAGGGACTTCAGTCTTTCCTCTAACTCTTTTATATGGGTCCAAAGTCCAAAGGATGGGTCCCATCCTCAGTCCAAAGTTTGGTTATGGATTTGTGCATCAGACTCATTCAGTTGCTGGATAGAGATTTTCAGAGGACAGCTATGCTAGGCTATGCAAGCACAACATAGCATCACTAATAGTGCCATGGGTTGGTACTTGCCCATGGGATAGGTCTCAAGCTGGGTCGGTCAATGTTTGGCCATTATTTCAGTCTGCTCCAACTTAGTCTATGTATATCTTTTAGACAGGACAAATTTTGGGTTTTAAGTTTTCTAGGTGGGTTAGTGTCCATATCCTTTCAATGGCAGTCATGTCTGGCTCATGGGAGTAGGCTCTTCAGGTTTCATATGTCCACCATTGGGCATTTAGGCTAAGGTTACTCACATTGACTGCTGAGCCCCTACTCCACCCCAGGTCTTTGGGACTTTCTAAAGATTCTTCCCAGGTCCTACCCCTGGAAGCTGCATATTTCCATTTATTCTCCTAGCTCCCCACGACTCTCTTCTGTATCTCCCCATACCTGATCTTTCCTCTTTCCTCTCTTCCTCCTCTCTCCCACTGATGTCCCTGCCTCCCTCTGCCTCCCATGATTATTTTGTTGTTCCATCTAAGTGGGATTGAAACAGTCTCACTTAGTCCTTGCTTCTTGTTTAACTTGGTTGGGTCTGTAGGATTTTATTATGGGTATTCTGTATTTTTTGGCTAATATCCACTTATCAGAGAGTACATACCATGTATATCCTTCAGGGTCTGGGTTAACTCACTCAGGATGGTATTTCCTAATTTCATTTATTTGCCGATAAAATTCATAATGTCTTTGTCTGTAATAGGTAAATAGTATTCCAGTGTGTAAATGAGCCACATTTCCAGTTTCTGGCTATTATAAATAAAGCTGCTAGGAACTTAATGGAGTGGGTGTTGTTGTGGACTGGTGGAATAACTTTTGACTACATGCCCAAGAGCACTGTAACTGGGTCTTCAGGTAGAACTAGTTCCAATTATTGGAGAAACTGTCAGATTAATTAGCAGAGTTCTTGCACAAGATTGCAATCCCACCTATAAAGCCCTAGACCAAAAGAAGCAAAAGCATGTAAGAGAAATAAGTTACAGAAAATAGCCAAACTGTGGGCTGAAAGCAATCAATTAGAAACAAAGAGAACAATATAAAGAATCAACAAAACAAAGAACTGGTTCTTTGAGAAAATCAACAAGGTAGCCAAACCCTTAGCCAAACTAACTAGAAAGCACAGAAACAGTATCCAAACTAACAAAAGCAGAAATGAAAAGGGAGAGATAACAGAAACAGGAAATTTTTAAAAATCAGTAGGTCTTACTTCAAAAGCCTATCTAAATGAAATTGATGATTTTTCTAAACAAATGTCATGTACTGAAGTTAAGTCAAGATCAGGTAAACTATATAAACAGTCCCATAACCACTAAGGAATTAGAAGCTGAAAAAAAAAAAAATTTCCAGGTCCAGTTGTATTTAGTGCAGATTTCTACCAGACTTTCAAAGAGCGAATACCAATACTCCTCAAACTACTCCACAAAAGAAAAGAAAAAAAGAAAGAAAGAAAGACTACTAAATTTATTTAATGAGGCCACAGTTAATCTGATACTTAAACCACACAAAGACCCAACAAAGAAGAAGAAATTCAAATTAATATTGCTTATGAATATCGACACATAAATTCTCACAAGCAGAATTCAAGACCACATCAAAAACATAATTCAGCATGGTCAAGTAGGCTTTATATTAGGTATGCAGGAGTGGTTCAATATATGAAAATCTATTAATGTTATCCACTATATCAAATTTAAAGAAAAAAAATCACATAATCATCTCATTAGATGCGGAAAAATTTTTCATCAATATCCAACACCCTTTTGTGTTCAAAGTCTTGAAGATATCAGAGATTCAAGGCACATACCTACTCATAATAAAAGCCATTATAACAAGCCAATAACCATCATCAAATTAAATAGAGAGAAACTTGAATCAATCCTACTAAAATCAAAGAATGTTGCTCACTCTGTCTATTCAATATATTACATGAAGTTCTAGCTAGAGCAATAAGAGAACTTAAGGAAATCAAGGGGATACAAATTGATCAGGAAGAAGTCAAGGTATCACTATTCACAGATGATAGGTAGTATGCATAAGAAACCCCCAATAATCTACAACAACATTTCTAAGGCTGATAATCAACTTCAACAATGTGGCTAGATATATAATTAACTCAAATAAACCAGTAGCCCTCTTTTATATAAACGATAAATATTCTGAGAAAGTAATTAGGGAAACAACATCCTCTATAATAGTCACAGATATTATAAAATATCTTGGCTTAACTCTACCCAAGAAAGTGAAAGAACTGTATGATAAGAACTTAAAGTCCCTGAAGAAAGAAGTTGTAGAAGACCTCAGAAAATGGGAAGATCTCCCATGCTCATGGATCGGTAGTATTAACATACTGAAATGGACATCTTACCAAACACAATGTACAGGTTCAATGGAATTCCCATCAAAATTCTAATACGTTATGCAGACTTTGAAATAGCAATTCTCAACTTCAAAAAAACCCCCCAAAAACAAAAAACAAACAAACAAACAAAAAATAAAACACCCTCCCAAAAACAAACAAACAAACAAACAAAACCAGGATATCCTGTGGAGGAATCATTATCCCTGAGCTCAAGCTGTAATTTAGAGTAATAGTGAGGAAAAAAAAAAAAACACCATGGAATAAATTAGAAGACCCAAAAATAAAACCTACAGACATTTGGTTTTTGATAAAGAAGCCAAGACCATACAAGGGAAAAAGATTTGATTTTTAACAACACAGAATTTATGTACTTTTTGCTACTAAGAAACACGTATTTCTATCAACAACAAATGCCACCCATGTAGAAAATATGAACAAACATGATATAAGCAGATGGAACTAAAGAACAATTGAAAATCACTATTCTAGTATCTAAGAAAAACAGACCACAGGCCAACCTTGAAGGATGTAAATTTAACTATAAAGGTAGTGAGCATTGGTTCACAGTTTCATAAAACAAACAGTACTATACGTAAAAATACAGATTAACCTCAACAGGATAATAGTGGATAATTCAGTATTCTACTAATACCAATTGTCAGGTCATTCTAATACAAACTGGAAAAATACTTATATCAACTGGCATAAAAGATAAATTGACCCCAATGAACGCTTACAGATTATTATACCCAAATAAATACCAGATAATACACATTCTTCTCAACATTGCTCAGAATTTTCTTTGAAACATATCACATAATATGACATGAAGTATCTGAAAAAATGTGTAAATTGAAAAGTAGAGTTTTATATTCTATGTAAAATCTATATCACAAAAGAATAAGAGTTGATATCAACAATAAGAGGAACTGTGTTAACATACACAATCATGGAGATTGAACAACATATTATTAAATGATGAATTTTCCAACAAAGAAATTAAGGAATAAATTATAAACATCTTAGAAACAAATGGAATTAAGGATATCTATTAGCAGTAAGTCAATTTAAAAATAAATGTTTATAAAAATTAAATAAAAATGTCCTACATGGATGCACAATATTGATACCAGATACATGACTTATTAAATGAAAATCTACTGTCAGGCATTGACTTACTGGTCAAGGAGGTACCAAGGCACCAGAAACAATATAGGATGTTGAAATTGTGTTTATTTTCCGATAATAACTAGAAAGTAAAACCCTGTGTTTGAAGATACAACTAATTTTGGATAGAGAACAGAAAAATTAAATTTGCATTGTCTAGAAAAATCCGCTGTGGGGGATTTTTGCTATGCAGAATGCTGGGGGAGAAAAGATATCACTAGTATCACCAAGTAGTTGAATATTGCATGCTACTATACAGACCTTCCTGGTGAGATGTGCTCAGCTGCATAGTAGTGGCATGTCAGTATGGGGGCTCTATACCACTTTCTAATTGGATATGAGCCCTGATCCATAGAAAGGATTTTATGTTTAATATTATAAACTGTCAAAAGCTTATGACACAGGAAACCAAAAGGGCCAGGAGAAAAGTCTACTGAGATTTTGCTAAACAAACATGCTGTTAATCTGTTCTAAATACTTATGTTCATACCTGTATATTTGTGTTGCTCTTGACAATGGACAGTGCCTAATACATAGACTTGTAATATCAACATGTCAATTATAAGTATATGTGAGTCTTCAGCTGGGCGAGAGTCATCTATTTAAAAATTTCCCCTAGCCTGAGGAAACATCATGAAAAAGGGAGATAAAGAATGTATTATCTAGCATAATGTCAAGAGAACAATGAAATGCTAACTTCTGGATATGGCAAGGCTGACAAACACATTGATTCACAATATCTGTGACTACCTTTACAAGATTTTCATAACCTCTGTTTTACCAAATTAGTAAATCCCATCTCTTGTTTAGCAGTATTGGAAATTTTTGTTGCTGAAGGAGTATCACTCATCTATGAGGACATACAAACTGATAAGTGTTCAAAAAATCTGACTGTGGATGGATACAACCCAGGCACATAGGAAGAATGGTAATTACTCTCAGAATGTTTTTCATAACAGTTTATTGAAGAAATGAATTGGGGTAGGGGACAGTGAGATGACCTAGAGACAACTGGTGGGAAGTAGTAGTAGATGAATATGATCAAAACACATTGTCTAAATGTATGAAGTTTCAATAAATTTGTAAAAACATTTTAAAAATAATCAAATGAACATCTGAGATAGAATGAAAATGATATGTATGTACATATGATAAAACGCTAAATGCTAGTAACATGAGAAAGGCTCTAGCTTACCAGGCATCAGTGAAATCAACTTAAAACTGTGTGTGATTCTACCCCTGGGTATTTAGCCTGATGGTTTCATTTTAGCATATTACAGAAATACTAGCACATTTGTGCTTACTGAAGCATTATTATAGCACCCCTTACCAATATCCCATATTTGTAACTGAACATAAGGCCTTGTACATGTTACTAATCCACTCCCCCACTGAGCTACAACTACAGAGTACCACAACAAATAAGTTGTAGAATATATCTATTTTGGAGTTAACATAGATATTGGTTAATTTTCTATTGCTTTAATGGCACACCATGACCAAGTAAGCTTAGGAAAGAAAGAGCGTATTAATGCTTCTGATACCAGAAGTTTAGGGTGAATTATGGCAGGGAAGCAACAGGCCCCATAGGTTAGAATAGCCAGCTGATAGATCACCACTTTTTGAGCTTTATGTACAAAGCAGAAAGTGAACTGAAACCATCTTAAATAGAGCCCACAGTGACCTATATCATCCAGCAAGGCCACACCTCCCAGAATTTCCAACAGCAGCATCCAGGACTATTGTGCAAATGCCTGAGCCTAAAGGGAAACCTCTCATTGAAACCACAAGAGTGTCTAATAGCAGAAGAAGAGAAAGAGAAAATGTGTTGTATATATACAATGCCATGTCTTTTCCCCATGAAGAAGAATAAAGTTATGTTATCTAAAATAAAATGTATGAAACTATATATTATAGCAATAAATAAATTAAATCAGCCTCAGAAAGAAATATATTTTCTTTCATTCTGGGGTCTTAAATTTTACACCATGGAAAGTTAAATTTTACCTAATAACATAGAATAAATTATATGAATATATGACATGAAAGTAGAGGCAAGGCCATCTCCAGAAAGAAAGAGATTAGTAGAAGGTGAGTAGAAAAGGAATTAAGGGATGTAGGGAAGAGAATAGACTCATAGCCCATGATATAGTCTTACAAAAAAGACTTGCTAACACAGTAATATACACTCCTTAAAGTTTTTTTAAAAGAGCAAAAATAACCATAACAAAAGAGAATTATTTATTTTTTTCCAAAATGTAACCTATATAATGATTCAAATTATAATATTTGAGTGTCAGTGCTGATACATTGACATCATACGCAGAAATTTATTTTAGCTTCAGCTAGGAAAATAATTATAATTTACCAATTTTGGAAGGCAGGAAATTGCTATACACATAGGTATAGCATCAAGCTGGAAAAACGCTCTTAGAGCTTTTTTTTTTTTGTATCTGATTCCTTGAGAATTGGCGAGATGATAGTCAATGAAGGGGATAGCCAACCATAGAGAAGTAATGCCAGAGAAGTTAGAAGCAGAGGCAGGGGAAAGAGACCAATATAGAAGGAAACACCATGAGACAAAGTGGCTAAGAGTTTGAACACATTTGATGTCAAGTAGGGATAGCAATGGAAACATTATTAGATATTTAGATTAAGAAGTCATGGAAAGCCATAAGAAACATATTCTATAAATTCAATGATTAAGAAAGGCTTCCTAAGAGCCCTTGAAAATCTGTGCATCATGAAGTCTGTCACATCTAATTTTCCTGTTCTGGTGAAACAAAAATAATCCACACAGTAAGAAGATAAATATTACCAAAATAGTTGACAGCAGAAAGGTCAAATCACTGTCTGTCTCAATTCATATCAGGAGCTTAAATGCATTCTGTTATAGATTTTTTTTCCAGCTATGTTGATATTAAATGCTAGTTTATCTCCATATCCTCCCCCCTTATCTTTGTATAGCCCTTATGTTATTTATACAGTGGGAGCTGCTACAGATATCCAGCATTGACAACGATAGTGATAGCAAGTATATTAATAAAGATGTTTTCATACATTTATTAAGTACTACAATGTTTTAAAACAAAAATTTTGCTGAGAGGGAAGTTGATTGAAGACAAAGGAAATTAAGAAAGTCATGCTAAATTTTAAAGTGAGAAAGCATTCCCAGAGAAAACATTGCAAGGATAACAAGGTTTTTGAAATGTATGGGCAGGTATGCTTAGATGCTGTTAGACTGTTAGGTTGACCTAGTGGCTAAAATTGAAGGGATTTGTTGATTCATAGTGCTGGAGTCTGAGGGAAGAAAATGTCAACAAGATTAGTTCCTTCTAATGAGGGGAAGAGGAAAAAGTGTTATTTCCACAGGCGTGTGGCTTGCGGCTGGCCCTTCTAGGCTTTAGGTTTTGACTGCCTGGCTTTCAGGACAGCCTTCATTACATTGGCGTGTTCCCTGTGGGCTCACAAGTATCCTCATTTCTCCTTTATAAAAAATAAGCATATTGCTTATAAATGTATTAATGTGCTGTCATAATTTAGTCACATTGAATTGAGCCACATCCCATACTAGCCTATTGTGAAGTAACAGTGTCTTTGGAAATACAATTCTTCTTAAATCATGTCTCCTAATTCTGAGAGTTCTAACTATTTCCTGGTTAGTTTTTGTCAACTTGACACAAGTTAGAGTTATTTGAAAAGAATGAACCTCATTCAAGGAAATGCCCCCACAGGGAGGAAAGTCTGTAGGGCTTTTTGATTAAATTTTGATGTGGAAGTTCTCACTCCATTATTGGTGCCACAGTTTCACGGATGGCCCTGGCGTGTATAAAAATGCATCCCAAGCAATTCTTAAGGCTCAAGCAGCATTCCTTCATGGCTTCTGCTTCTGTCCCTGCTCCCTGGATCTTTCTTTGAGTTCCTGCCTTTACTTCCCTCAGTGATGGACTGTAACATGGAACTTTAGACAAAATAAGTCTTTTTTTTTTTTTTTTGCATCAAACTGCTTTAGATCATGTTTTTTATCACTGCAGTAGAACCCCCAACTAAGACAAACTCCAATGCATGAATTTGTGAGGCTCTTCTTGCAATAGCAGAACTTGTTGGTTTGGCTGGAAACAAAAGACCCCCATAGAGAAGTGACAGATGACATTCCAAAAGTTAGAAGGGACAAAATCTGGAGTTTAAAAGGATCCCTGACTTGATTTCTATGACAGACTAACCTAGTACTCTTATAGTCTTATACAAACCAACACAACCTCTCATCAAATGTCACCTCAAACAGGATCATCCTAGATAAAATAGCACTGCATAGAAAGAGGGGTATAACATTTCTGTCTGTGGTTTAGACCTGTTCAAATTCCAGTCTTAAGTCAGCAACCTCAGCATGCACAAAATACAGGACATCTTAGGACAGGTTCTGAAATTGTTTATTCAGTTTAAAATACAACAACAACAACAACAAGAAAATAAACAACAACAAAGAATAGAACAGGCAAAAGAGGAAAGCAAACGATGATTCCTATAGTAACAGGTGAAAATGTGTCCTACTTGCACATATTTATTTAGCTAATATGGTATAGTTTGATTTTAATTTAAAAGTTGGATAGAAATTTATTTATCAGGGTGAGAATACACCATGAAAGAATAATAGCACAACAAGAATAAAACACAAGAGGCATATCAGAGAGCTTCCAGACTTAGAAACTAGAAATGCCAGTGTCCTTCAGTGAATTCACATGTGTTTCAAATGAACACTAAACAAGATTCTAAAGGAGACTAACCATTCACCACCTTCCCCTTCTTATGAGCCACCCAAGTAGTCTGTTCATGTGACTTTCTTTGTCTGTAGTGAGTAGTTTGGCTACATAGACACTTATTAGAGTCTACCACTACTGATCATGGATTTTGAGGAGACAAATAATCATCTGATGATTTCATAATTTTTCCAAGTGTTTATTATTACTATGAATATATGACATTTGTGATATAATACCACACATACACTTAAAGCAAAAACAACCTGTGTAGTCTATAAAACTGTTTTCTAAATAACAAAATTTAACAGATAAAATACAAAAAAATATACTCAAAATATTCCAACTTCATTATCATATCTAGACAAAAATACAAACACAATAATTACAGCAGTCATTAAAACAACCTAGTGATAATTACTGTATGTGAGATTGCCTTTAAAGAGAAAAAAGGACACATATATTAGTAGGAACAGATTTGAGAAAGGTTACAATATCTGAGTTATGGATTCCAGGAAAATTTCTAGGGATTTTAAAGAAATGAATTAACCTCTTTCAATTCAGAGTATTAATCTATAGTACTAACAAAAAAAGGGTGGTGATAAACATGGTGCACATTCTTCTACAATGTGTTGTATTTTTTTGCAATGTGTATTTTATTGAAAGAAACAATCCTCAATAGCTATTACACTTACTAAATGTACATAAACTAAATCTTATTAGAAAAATGTATATTAAAATAGTGGCTTCTAAATTATATTTTCTTTCATGTTAATAGTTTGATTGTAACAGATGATTTTGAAAATTGTACTGGAATTCTGTATCCTTCTTTTACTATGACTGAGATTATTAGAGCCTTCCTACCTTATAGTTAAAGCATGAAGTACAAAGGCAGGTCAAATGCTAATGAAAGGTTCTTTTTTTCCCAAATGAGATGTTGATTTTGGTAGCTGTCTTTGTCAGTGTTCAATTGTTGTGAAAAGATACCACTATGACATTTCTTATCAAAATCAATCAATAATAATAATAATAATAATAATAATAATAATAATAATAATATAACTGGGGGCTTGCTTCTAGTTTCAGAGAGTCACGGCAGGAAAGATGGGTACATGAAGTCATGGATTATTCTGCAGAAGTCACTCACAACTTTTCACCCTGATCCTCAAGCAAAAGGCAAAGAAAGAAAAATTGGTCCTGACATGGGCTTTTATATACTCACAACCCACCCACAAGGCCACACCTACTCCAAGAAGGCCACAGCTCTTGTTGTTTCTATCATTTAAAACAGTTCAACTCCCTGCTGATTAAACACTGCATAAGAACCTATGAGAGTCAATTTTATTTAAAGGACCAACATATCCAATTGTTGTTTCTGGTTCAGTGTCAGTCTAGCTGTATCTTGTGTGCATTCCAATTGATACTAGTCACATAACACAGGTAATCTCTGTAGGTTATCCATGCCACATTTAAAACTCAATTGTTCCACAACCAATAAGTGACTTGTTAGCATAAAGATGAATTTTTTAATAACATGAATAAATGTTCAAGTCCACCAACATTCACTAGATATCTACTGTGCCCTTAGAATTCAGGATGCAGAACTGTGTACTGCAAAGAAGGTGATTCTCTAGCTAGCTCTCATAACAGTTTGTACCACGGGTAACTAAAACACAGTATTGACAGTACTGCAGAATTGAATGCCCTAAGTGTCAAGTTTGGGGAAGATATATTCTTTCCAAGTTGACTGACAAATTATTTTTCTCTAATGTTAGTTTCTGAAACAATGTCCGATTCTTAATGTGCCTGAATATTTATCTCTTAGTATTCAAAATGTGTAATAATTGGTTACATAACTTTTTGACATTTGATAGAAATGGAATATGAAAAATAGAAATTTTAATCACTTGTAAAAATTGAGAAAGGCTTTGAAGACTTAATGACTGTAAGGTCTATTTCTAAGACATCTCTTCACTATGTTTTTTTCCCTGGGTATAAAAGAGATACAAAAATCAAATACCGGCTTTTGTAATTCAAGTCTACTAAAATTTCCTAATGAATCATTAATTTTAAGATCACACACAGACAGACAGACAGATAGATAGATAGATAGATAGAGATATAATTTTAAAATTAAATTTGCTTAAGGTCATCACATCCAGGGGACAAATGTGCAGAATATGAAGTTACTCCTCTGTAATTTCAATTCACTGTTCAATCTTTCTCAGGGTCCTTTGTCTGAAGTAACTTTCTTTTCTTAGCAATAATTTCCTTAGAAATTTAGCTTTTCATTTCTTTATTCTAAATGCCCAGCTTTTATTATGCTCTGCCTAAATGACGTATTTGAGCTCAGTGTTCTCTCTTTCAGTTCTCCTTCTGGGACTCCTGCAACTTGAGATACCTAAATAGACATATAACTTTAGAGAATGCATTTGTTATCAAGGGAGCTGCATAAGATAGCCCTATGAGCTGACATCTACCATAATGTCTGAAACATATTTTTTTCAGGCTACTTCTGACAAGAAAAATTATGTCTACCACTAGAATCTATTTTAAAAGTATCTGTTGTTAGACAATGTTAGGCAATGCCTCATTGGTAGATGTCTTAGTTAGGTTTATCACTGCTGTGATGAAACACCATGCACAAAGCAACTTGGGGAAAAATGGATATTTGCTTATGCTTCGAAAGTACTTTTCATCCATCACTAAAGTCAGGATACAAAATAAAGCAGGGCAGGAACCTGGAGGTAGAGTACATAGTGGAGTACTGCTCACTGGCTTGTTCCCTCTGACTGGCTCATCCTGCTTTCTTATAGAACTCTGGTTCACCAGTCCAAGAATGGCACCATCTGCAATGGTGTTGGCCCATCCCCATCGGTCACTGATTAAGAAAATATCTTATAATCTTGCCTACAGACAAATCTTATGGAGGCAATTTCTCTCTCTTTTTTTTTTTTTCACCAAGAAAACATATTAAGAATTTTTATTTTCAGCAATGCTTATTACTTGATTTTCTTTTTTATAATTTACTTTACATCTGATTATAGCATGCTTCTTTCCTCACTTACTAGTCCTATCCTTCCTTACATGTGTCTCCTCTATTTGCCCCTTCCCTTAAAGGTACCACTGAAGCCTGGGGCATTTAGTCCCAGCAGACTAGGCATTTCCTCTCCCAATGAGGCCCAACCAGGTAGTCCAGATAGGAGAACTGGGATTTAATGGCAGGGAACAGAGACAAAGACAGCCTCTGCTCTGCTCTACTCACTAGGGAATCCACATGAAGATCAAGCTGCACATTTGCTACAAATAGGTAGAGGGTCTAGATCCAGCTCCTACACGGTCCCTGGTTGTTGGTCCAGGTTCTGTAAACCCCCATGATTGCAGGTGAGTTGTCTCTGTGGGTCTTTTTTTCATATCCCTGGCACCTCCCACTAGCTCTCCTCTTTCACACACTCACAAGACTCCCCGGGAATCCAGTTGATGTTTGTCTGTGGTTGTTCACATTCGCCACCATCCACTGCTGGATGAA
This sequence comes from Rhynchomys soricoides, assembly GCA_019843965.1. Taxonomy (NCBI): domain Eukaryota; kingdom Metazoa; phylum Chordata; class Mammalia; order Rodentia; family Muridae; genus Rhynchomys; species Rhynchomys soricoides. Next base: position 5,408,932 of record JADRCH010000076.1, on the reverse strand, counting down.
GCCTCTCAGAAGACAGTTAAGCTAGATTCCTGCCTGCAAGCATAGCAGAGTATTATTAATAATTTCAGAGGTTGGTTCTCTCATATGGAATAGGTCTAAAGTTGGGGCAGTCACTGTTTGACTGCTCTCTCAGTCTCTGCTTCATCTTTAATCCCTGCATATCTTGTAGGCAAGACAATTTTGGGTTTGAAGGTTTGGTGGGTGAATTTATGTCCCCATCCCTCCTCTGGAAGTCTTGCCTGGCTACAGGAGATGTCCATTGCAATCTCTATACCCTCCTCTTTAAACATCTCAGCTAAGTTCACCCTCATAGACTCTAATATCCTCTCCTATCCCAGGCTTCCAGCTAAGGAGATACTCCCTCTGCCAACCAATTTCTAATCTAGCTCCTATCCCTTTCCTGCCCCTCCTCCCCATATCTGAAAGCCATCCCGGTTCCAACCCTTACTTCCTCCCATACCCAGTTCCCTTTCTCCATCTACCTCCGATGACTGTTTAGTTTCCCTTTCTGTGTGAGATTCAAGTACTCTCTCTTGGGAACTCCTTATTACCCAGTTCCTTTGGGTCTGTAGATTGTAACATGGTTGTCCTGCACTTTATGGCTAATGTCTTCTATTTATTTATTTATTTATTTATTTACTTACTTATTTATTTTTTTTATACTTTATTTACATTTCAAATGTTTCTCCCTTTCCAGATCTCCCCTTTGGAACCTCCCCATTCCCTCCACCCTCCCCCTGCCACTATGGGAGTATTCCCCCACCCACCCACCCACTCTCATTTTCCCTCCTTGGCATTCTCCTCTACTGGGGGATCTAACACCCTCAGGCCCAAGGGCCTCTGCTCCCCCTGATGTCTAACAAGACCCTCCTCTGCCGCATATGTGGTTGTGACCATAATTGTATTTCTGGCTCTGGGTTATCTCACTCAGAATGATACTGTCAAGTTCTGTTCATTGCATTTTTTTAACTGAGGTTTCCTCCTCTCACATGACTTGGGCTTGTGTTAAATTGGCACACAACTATCCAGCAGAAAGAAAAAGTTCTGATACTATCTATATTTTTTTCCTGGGTATGGTTTTCTAAATTCCTGGATATTAGGCCTCTGGTTGTAACAATACACTATTTAAACTGTAACTACAATGTGGATTTGAAAATCTTTTTAGGTGATCCAGAGAACTGTAGTTCTTACAACTGCATGATCAAATATTTTCAATGTCTGCTATCAGATCTAAGGCTTCATTAATACACTGATATTAATTATGGAAAATTGTTTCCATTTATATCGTTCATAAGCTTCTTGTCTCTTCCTACATCTTCTTATTTTCTGCCAGATTTCAATAAACTTTCACTTTGCCACACTCATGCTTTGAGAACTTGTAATATCTATGCCTATTTTAAAAGAAATGATTATAATTAGATTCATTATTTTAATTGAATTTAACTTCTTTACAATGGTTATACTCTGACATATGCTTGAGCTTCCTATCATATAATTATACAATTACCACACTCTTATTTCCAGATAATGGCCATTATTTGGTATTCCAGGATTGCACACTAATAGGATATGTTAGGAGATTATTTATATATATATATATATATATATATCTCCCACAGAATGGGAAATTCGTGTAAGATCTATAGTGAGTAGATATCTGAAATGAGAAAATATTTGCTGGATATGACAATAATATCAAAATCTCATTGCTGTTGAGACTGCTTGCACAAGACAAGCACTAGCTAAAGCCAGACAAAATTTCATCATAAACCATTGAAATGCTCAAAAAGTTCACCCCTATCTGAGGGATTATTGGCATCTAGAAGATGCCAAACAAGTATTGAAGAGTCAGTTTTCTTTGGGCACACGGTGGTCCTTGAAATGGTACTGGTGATACTTGAGATGCTAACTATGTTCCTGTGGATTGACCTACTTGCTCGTATAGGCAGCATGAAGTAGATCCTGAGTATAAGAAAAACAATGACAACAACAACCACAAAACAAAACAAACAAACACACAAAAAACCAGAAACATGAAGTGACCAGAAAATAAAGGAGACATTTCAAAGGAGGAAATGGAAATTAGTTTGATCAAATATTCATACATGAAATTCTCAAATAATATTGAAGATTTTAAAAACATTTAACATATTAAAAGTAAGACAAAGACAAAACCAACAAAGAATTGGTGAGCACAAATATCACAAGCAGAGAGAAATTGAGAGCAACTTGGTTCCATTAAATGTTTCACACATTAAATATTCCTGGCTATACTATATAGTTCCTCATTGCATCTTGTTGGCAATTGATATTATGCAGTTATTCCAAGTAGAGTATGCAACTCAGTCCAGTGTCTTCTCTGAAGCAACAACACTTTGGGTTACATTATCTTCTTATTCAATAGTTTGGCATTTTACTTTAAGCTACTATAATTTAATTAGGAAATTCATATTGTTCTAATGTATAATTTATACCAAAGCCAACTAAAGAATTTGTCACCAATCAGCATGTAGTATTGTTCATAGCACTACTATTTTCCACTTATATGGATAAGCAAAGATAATTTACAATGCAGTCTCCATAAATTTGGCATTCTTAAACCCTAAGATATGAGTTGAGTTGAGCTATCTCCTATAAGCAAAATTCTGATACATAACACCAAATAAGCTATTTATAATCAAGAATATATAGAAGAATATAAAGAAGAATATTGAAAACACTAAAGGTATTGTTTAAACACTGTACCTTCTTTGAAAAGTTATTATTACCTAATAGGATGTATTCTACACTCTTACTTAGTCAATAAAATACTGATAATTATTTATCAAATATATATTACCATTTATTTCTGGTAACAAATTTTGACTCTCTCTGCTATCTTCATCTCTTCTTTCTATTTTCCCTTTTATCACCCAAGCTGTGGTAATTAACTGGAGGAACTCATGGGCATAGTGAAAGAAAGGGTAAGAGTCTGGTAGTTGCTTTGTAATTACTGTATAAGATAAATGAGTCAGAATCATCCATCTTAACTCTTCATAAATAAGTCTTTCAATGAGGTTTCTTAACTGGAAAATTTATATTTAGTGAGTAATATTAAATTGCTACTTTGAACAAATGTAATTGATTACTTTAAATCTATAGAAATTTGAAGATTTATTTTGTTTTTTTGCTTTTTTTTTCTGTATCAGGCAATCATATAGAAATTCATTTCTTCTTCAAGAGTTTGGTTGAAAATATATTGACATAACATTCAGTTAGAGCTTAGTTTAGCTTATTTTTCTCATACAATAATTACCATCGCCGACATTGTATTCAGAGAAAGTTAATAAGTTGGAAGACCTTGAAAAGTTAATTGAACAGTAAGCCTCAATTTGATCACAAATAAAGTGGAACTGAAATAGAGCTTAATATCACCAGTGATAAAGACTAATATAAATAATACTGAGACCAACTACATGAGTTCTAAATGCCAAGTAATGTAAAGGAGAGAAATGATATAGCTGTTATTGATGTTTTGGTGTTAAGAAAGATCATATCTGCATATGTGCAGAGAAATCATTTTAACTGAAAACTACCTATAACTATGATCACTATGGAATATCAAATCTCTAATGCCAAAGGTAGTAAAATGCCTATAATGTTAGGTTCCATTGGTTTCACTGAAATAAGCAAATATCTACGGAAGTGTGGCTGCTTTACCTAAGTCTACCATCATTGTTCACTGAAATAGAATTTGGCTCCAATCACTGTGCTGCTAAACCCAATGCAGGTAAACATGACCATGAGATATGTGTGTGTGTGTGTGTGTGTGTGTGTGTGTGTGTGTGTGTATGTGACACTGGAGATTGAGTCTAGTGCTGCAAGTGTACTAGACAAGCAAAATGCTACAGAGCCCAATGAAGGATATTGAAATTGGTCAATATTGATGTTCTCAAAGAAAACCCAGGTGTTTTTTAAGGTGTCTCCATTTCTCATTGCTGTTTTGAAGAACTATAAGTTCTCATTGTCTTGAGGCTGTTTTTATACGTCAAATATTGGAGATAATTAATAGTCATGCTATTATAAAAGGATCATTTTCCATAGACAGGAAAAGTAGAATTTACATATCACAATTTGCATTGATTGTGTTTCTCCTCATCAGAACACAACATGTTTAGGTCTGTCAATTCATTTTATTATTTCTAAGTTTGTGTTGTGTGTTTATGTGCTAGGGAGTTATATTTTCCTGGTATCGGAACTAATTAATGAGGCAAATAAAATCTTTTGACACATGCTCATTTATTTCCACATGAGAGTTATGATTATAGACTCTTCTAAATTTTATCCTTATACACGCAGTACTTTTAGCTGTACTTCCTAGCAGAATGCTTGCAAGCATTTTTCTTCTATCCCATTTAAAAGTCAGATACATCCTCTGGATACATCATAGCCATTTAAAAAATTCCTCACTGTTGTGCTCAGCTCAGTGTTTCACGGAAGGCCAAGTTTGTGAATGCAGTTAAAATAATACGTTTAGCGTTTCTACTTGTGTGGCCATGAGCGAATGGCTTATATTTCCTCTTCCAGGAAATGGAGATAATAACCTCTGCCTCATAAGATTACCCAGGGGATTGATTGCAAGAATGGAAGAAGGCTTCTAGTTCTGTGCCAAGCAATCCGATGATCAGCAGCTCTAGTCATTACAAAGCTCAGTGTCTGACAAAGTAGCTCATTTCACTGCTCAACAGTGCTGACACTTGGAAGGCATTGCTTATGTGCAGTGCTGATCTTGCTCATTGTATCCTACTTGTCCTGGTCTGATTGTCAGTTTTACTCGGTTAGCTTTTATTTTATGATTATCCACATGATCATCATTCAGTTAAAAACAAATACAGCAGCTGCTTTTATCCTTACAATTGTCTTCAGGCTAAACATGCTCTCTGCCTTCATCTTTTTTCATAAAGTGTATTTACAGCTTCCTTGCTTTCCTATTTGTCCTGTAGCCTGTGAAGGTCACCTTCAGAATATGGAGGCTGGAACTTACTGCTGAATGCTAGCTCTGTTGTGAAGTAAAATGGAAGGTTAAAGTTCCACCAAGGAAGGGACATGTTGCAAGAATTACTCAAGAATATATATGATTAATTAATTTTGTTATCACCTTGTAGATAATCTGGGCCTCTTTTCAAGTTACTCCCAACTAAAAGTTTCAAGGTTTTTTCATTTTACATTTCTCCTTTGTTGTTACTGCTGTATATGCATCCTGATCCATAAAGAGATTTGCACACACCATTTTGAAGTAGTGATAGCCAATGCAAGGGGGCATGCTGAATGACTGATGGAAGGTGAAACTTAAAGTAGTGCTTTGGACTTATTATATCAGTTTTCTCATAAAACAGTCCTCGAAAGAAGGTACATGCAATGACATCGATGACTATGTACAGTACATATTACTTCCTTCTAACAAGCAGGAAGTAATAAGGTTTAGAGATTTACCTAGCAAATGTTGTAAGAGTCTTTTAGCACTGGGTTGTAGACTTTCATTCAGTCTTTCTTAACATGGCCCTTGGAAATCCTATAGGTAGATTGTGTTCTCTGTGGCTTTCCACAACTGAAATTTTGCCCCAGACAAAGAAAATGCCTCACATTCATTAAATATTTTTTTTTATTTCCAGTTGACAAAGTGTCAGAGCTCAGAGTGTGTATATTTATTAATTCTTGAGAGTGTGTTGTGCCTGTTTTAACGTCATTCAGAAGATTTCTATAATCAAGGAGGCATTGAAAGTTATTGGGAAAACAAATCATACTCACTCTCTTAGGAAACAGGAATTGCCATGAGCCTGTTTCCTTACAGAGGAAACAGGATTTATGGATTTATCTCCTGTAGGGAATTATGCCACCAAAAAAACCAAAAACCAAAAAACAAAACAAACAAACAAAAAACATTTGTCCAGGTCCCAGCCTCCAGTGCTTGAATGGAACCTCATATGGAGATAATTTATTTTCAGATAAAGTGGAAGCATCCCAAAATGGCATCTTGGATCTAGTGTGGACCTTAGACTACAAACTTTTGTCCATATAACCGAAAGGATATGGAGGTGTGCATACAAGGAAGTCAGGGTCAAGCTACATTCAACAAAAAGATGCTGCTATAGACCAGTAATGCTAAATCCATCCCAGAGCCTGAAGAAGGTGGGAACTTCTAATGTCTTGAAGATATTGTGGAACTGCCACCACATTGCTTTAAGCTTGAGGGAGTAAAGTGGGTTGTTTTAGGCCAGCAAGTTAGATTAGTTTCCTGTACAATAAATCACTAATTCTTCCACAGATCCTTTGAGTAACCTGAACTTTGAGTAAATTGAACTCACCATGTCTGGATCCAATGCTCTCTATGTAGCTAAGGGTCTAATCTAGTGATGGATGACCAATTTACTCTGTTTACATACCTTACTAATAGAGTCATATTTATGTACTTTTTTCATTATACAAAACTTAATGAACATCTAAAATATGTTACAATTCTTAGCAAGATTTTGCTACATGGGAGTTTAAGTGATAGAGAAGAGTAGATGAAAAGAATAAAAAATATCTATAGTGTATTTATCAGTACACAAATATAGAATTGTATGAAGCAATGTAATTGCTATAAAATATCTCACAGCATAAACATATTCAAGCAATGATTCTTATTTGGAGGAAAAATGATAAGCTGCTGTAAAGGCTGGATATACTAATGATAAAGAGCGGTATCAGGTAAATGGTCAGTGAGTAAAAGGACTAAAGGAAGATCATGCTAATCAATTCACAATTATGGATATGGAAGAGGATCCTGAAACCCACCACCATCTTATGTACTACTGCCATTTGATTGCTTTTATGGAAAATGAGTAATTGTTGTTTAGAAATGTGGCCTCTGGTAGGATGTCTGTGCTTGAATGGCTGGTTTCATACCCATAGGCATGTGGGCATCAATAATTAGATTATTAGGTAATAGGAAAATAAGAAGAGAACATGGAAGCTAGAGAGGTGACTTAGCAGGTAAGAACAGTTGCTACACTTCCAAAGGACAATAGTTCAGTTCTCAACACCCACATCAGATGGCTATCACGTTTTTTAGCACCATAGCCAAAAGATGCAATACTTTCTTCTGGCTTCTTCCAGTACATACCTCATGTGACATTCACACATAGACACAAATTAAAAAAAAAATGTATCCTAAAATGAAAGAAGAGATGAAGGTGGGAGGAAGACATAGTTGATCAGGCATGGAGGTAGCAAAAGAAGTTGGATGAAGTAGTGAGATTTGGATATGAAAAAATACATTGTACACTTGTATGAAGTTAACATATATATATATGTGTGTGTGGGTTAATATATAAATATATATATATATATATATATATATATATATATATATGTGTGTGTGTGTGTGTGTGTGTGTGTGTGTGTGTGTTGTATGGTCAAGAATAAAACCATAAACTCTAAGTATTCATATATTTCATGATTTAATTCTTATTATCATCTACTAGTTAAAAATAGGATTTTTTTCAAGTGGTAATGTGGTTATTTTAATATGTAACCTTAAAATTTTGAGGTCTTATTGTTCAAATGTCAGAAAGAAGAAACATAGTTACATCTTGTTTTATATTGAACATCTGTATAAACTATCTGGTACAACTATAAATGCTAATACTGAGACTAATGTTTTGTTATATTAAGACCCCTAAAAATAACACATTCAAGCCTAAATCACTCCCTTCTTTTATGTTCTCTTTCCAATGCCTTCTTTGAATCTTCCAACAAATTATTCCTCAAATTCAAGACCTTTTGTATATTATTGTTAAACACAAGTGCACAAATATATAAATAGAGCCTCCTGTGTTCCTCCAGTGAGTGTCTATGATTTCAGGGATGCTTAATCTTTTCATAATGTGTGTGGGACTCAGATTTCCCCTTTCTGGGTTAGCATGCCCATCAATACTATTGTTCATGTCTGGTTTGGGCAACCTTATAATTGGCATATCACATGTGTAGCTTCCCTCTCAATACTGGGAGACACAAACTCAAACCAGAATTCTTGATACTAGGATGTTATAATATTTCTGCCTTCTCTTACGTTATGTTTCCTTATCCCCAGGGTAAAGGTCTATGTTATGATTATATCTACTGGGGATGGGTGCCACACGATCTATTCATTGCTATATTATGATCTGCTATGGGTCTATATAATGACTTACATTTGTTCTAAAAAGAAGCTTCTTTGATGTGGGGTGAGAGTTATAATAATATAAGAATGAAATTAAAACACAGTTAGGAATTGTGCTGGTCTAGTAATTTAAATTAAGCATTAATAGTTTAAAGGCCATTGATCATATCCTAGGATATTATTTATCAGAAATTCTTCTTTCTTGTTCTTGGCTCTTCTTGAGGCAGCAGAGGAGACAGCAGAGGGGGAAGAGCATCGCTGGGGGTAATATTTGGTCTTATGAGATATTTAGGGTTGCTGTATAATAATAAAATGTTTACCTATCTTAAGTCTAAGTCACTATGCTTGAGTAGCTGACTTGCCTTCTGAGTTCCTCTGAGGAGAGAAACTGTTTAGCACCTCATCATAAAATGGCAGGGATTAAGTAGTGTAGACTTTGTTTTATCTCTGCAGGAACTGTTATGGTTCTAATCATTAGGAGGAAGTCCCAGGAAGAAAATGGGACACTTTAAGAAAATGATTTTAGCCTTTATTTCTATGTTCTAAACTGTTTCTGATGAAAGTTCTAAATGAAAAAGGGGGAAAGGGCTTCAAAGAAGTGGGAGGGGGTAAAGATTGAAAGAAAAGGGGGATAAACAGTTAAGAGGATCCAGGCTAAGGAAAATAGCGGTAGGGAATGTCATTCTCTCTTTGTCCTCAGAACTCACACATCTCTCAGAATACAGGTACACATGGTAAGAAAACATCACATTTACACATAAATTCAAATCAGAAATCGAACAGGAAGTTTGCAACAGAGAATGTTTACATGCATATCTATTAGGAATAATTATCTCGCTAAATATTAATCATCTTTCACAGCTCTACTGGTTCATGGAGAGTTAAAAATCATAACTACTGTAGCCAATTAATTAGTGAAGTTTTGTATAGATAAAACTGAGTCAGTATTTTATCTTTTGTCCTAGCACCTATAGTAAATCATTAGTTCCCTTTTCCTTTTTATGACCTTTGGTTAATGTTTTTACAACCTCTTGGAAAGTGCTCTAATCAGTAGATGCCTACTTGCTATCTCAGAAGCAATTAACTCCAGATACTTGAACACTGACAGAGTGCTCCATGCATTTTTTTATTATCAGAGAGAAGCTAATAACAATCTCATTACAAAAAGCTTAATAATTACTAATATAATTTTAGGAATTATTATAGTATCATCATTAAGAATTAAGAAGTCATTGATTTGTTTATATAGCATCACTACAAGACAGTACATAGTTCTGCAGAGATATGCTAAAAAAAGAAGGCGGGCTAATCCCTGTTTGCTATATATATTTAATAATATCAGGAAAAGCATATAAATAGCAGGAATTTTCCTAGAATGGATTTCTCCTGGGAATTGCCTACTGGAGAAAATCAGTTATAGATTTTATTCAAGGCAGACAAATCTCAGGAAGATGACCTGCTAGTTTTTAGCTTCTCCTATGATGACTCCTGACAATATTATTATTATTATTATTACATTTTAACAAGGAATATGTTTCTCTTTTACAAATACATACACACATACAAAAACACACACACACACACACATGCACACACACATATACACAACACATACAGAGTACTGATTTATTATTAAATTTCTTATAGATACCCATTTTCTGGTATTTAAAATAACCTACAAAGAAAAGTCATTCAATTTAAGCATTTTTGGTAATAAAGTTTGTGGTATACTGTTTTAATTATAACTCAACTTTAAATAATCCATTTTAAAAAGGAGCACACAATATTACTCTGAACTTGTTTCCTGAGAGAGAATTATTTTGAAAGTCTTGAAATTTTAATAACCACGATTACACTTTGTGAACCTTACCTTATATATTGTCAAGAACCTTAGCATTTAATATGGACATAATTGAGTACCTTAAAATAAAAAAGGTTAGAAGGAAATTAAAGACTTCCTAGAATTCAATGAAAATGAAAATACAACTTACCCAAACCTATGGGACACAATGAAAGCAGTGTTAAGAGGAAAACTCATAGCTCTGAATGCCTCCAAAAAGAAACTAGAGAGAGCATATACTGACAGCTTAACAGCACATCTGAAAATTCTGGAACAAAAAGAAGCTAATACACCTAAGAGGAGTAGAAGGCAGGAAATAATCAAATTAAGGGCTGAAATCAACCAACTGGAAACTAAATGAACTATAAAAAAATCAACAAAACCAAGAGCTGGTTTCTTGAGAAAATCAAGAAGATAGAAAAACCCTTAGCCAGACTAACCAGAGGGATCAGAGACAGTATCCAAATTAACAAAATTAGAAATGAAAATGGAGATATAACAACAGACTCTGAGGAAATTAAAAAAATCATCAGATCCTACTACAAAAGCCTATATGCAACAAAATTGGAAAATCTTGAGGAAATGGACAAGTTTCTAGACAGATACCAATTACCAAAGTTAAATCAGGATCAGATAAACCATCTAAACAACCCCATAACCCCCCCCCAAAAAAATGGAAGCAGTCATTAACAGTTTCCCAACCAAAAAAAGCCCAGGACCAGATGGGTTCAGTGAAGAATTCTATCAGACCTTCAAAGAAGACCTAATACCCATACTCTTCAAGCTATTCCATAAAACAGAAATGGAAGGAATACTACCCAATTCATTCTATGAGGCCACAGTCACACTGATACAAAAGCCCCACAAAGACCCAACAAAGAAAAAACTTCAGACCAATTTCCCTCATGAATATCAATGCAAAAATACTCAATAAAATTCTTGCAAATTGAATCCAAGAACACATCAAAACGATCATTCAACATGATCAAGTTGGCTTCATCCCTGGGATGCAGGGATGGTTCAATACCTGGAAATCCATCAATGTAATCCACTACATAAACAAACTCAAAGAAAAAAAACCACATGGTGTTTTCATTAGATACTGAAAAAGCATTTGACAACATTCAGCATCCCTTCATGATAAAAGTCTTGGAAAGACCAGGAATTCAAGGAGCATACCTAAACTTACTAAAAGCAATATATAGCAAACCAGTGGCCAACATCAAACTAAATGGAGAGAAACCCGAAGCAATCCCACTAAAATCAGGGACTAGACAAGACTGCCCTCTCCCTCCCTACCTTTTCAATATAGTACTTGAAGTTCTAGCTGGAGCAATCAGAAAGCAAAAGGAGGTCAAAGTGATACAAATTGGAAAGGAAGAAATCAAAACATCACTATTTGCAGATGATATAATGGTATACTTATGTAACCCGAAAAACTCCACCAGAGATCTGCTACAGCTGATAAACAACTTCAGCAAAGTGGCTGGATACAAAATTAACTCAAGCAAATCAGTAGCCTTCCTATACTCGAAGGATAAACAGTCTGAGAAAGAAATTAGAGAAATGACACCCCTCACAATTGTCACAAACAATATAAAATATCTTGATGTGACTCTAACCAAACAAGTGAAAGATCTGTTTGACAAGAATGTCATGTGTCTTAAGAAAGAAATGGAAGAAGACCTCAGAAGATGGAAAGATCTCCCATGCTCATGGATCGGCAGGATTAACATAGTTAAAATGGCCATCCTGCCAAAAGCAATATACAGATTGAATGCTATCCCAACCAAAATCCCAACTCAATTCTTCATAGACCTAGAAAGAACAATTCTCAAATTCATATGGAATAACAAAAAACCCAGGATAGCAAAAACTATCCTCAACAATAAAAGGTCTTCTAGGGGAATCAGCCTCCCTGACCTCAAGCTGTACTACAGGGCAGTAGTGATAAAAAACTGCATGGTATTGGTACAATGACAGGCAGGTTGATCAATGGAATAGAATCGAAGACCCAGACATGAACCCACACACATATGGTCACTTGATCTTCAACAAAGGAGCTAAAACTATGCAGTGGAAAAAAACCAGCATGTTCAACAAATGGTGCTGGATCAACTGGAGGTCTACATGTAGAAGATTGCGAATTGACCCATTCCTATCTTCCTGTACAAAGCTCAAGTCCAAGAGGATCAAGGACCTTCCCATAAAACCAGATACACTGAATCTAATAGAAGAGAAAGTGGGGGAAGAATCTCAAACACTTGGGCACAGGGGAATTGTTCCTGAACAGAACACCAATGGCTTGTGCCCTAAGATCAAGAATTGACAGATGGGACCTCATAAAACTACAAAGCTTCTGTAAGGCATAGGACACTGTGAATAGTGCAAAACGGCAACCTACAGATTGGGAAAAGATCTTTACCAATCCTACATCTGATAGAGGGCTAATATCCAAAGTATACAAAGAACTCAAGAAGCTAGACACCAGAGATCCAAATAACCCTATCAAAAAATGGGGAAGAGAGCTAAACAGAGAATTCTCAACTGAGGAAACTCGAATGGCTGAGAAGCACCTAAAGAAATGTGCAGCATCCTTAGTCATCAGGGAAATGCAAATGAAAACAACCCTGAGATTTCACCTCACACCAGTCAGAATGGCTAAGATCAAAAACTCAGGTGATAGCAGATGTTGGAGAGGATGTGGAGAAAGAGGAACACTCCTCCATTGCTGGTGGGAATGCAAGATGATACAAGCTCTCTGGAAATCAGTTTGGCGAACCCTCAGAAAAATGAACATAATACTACCTGTGGAGCCAGCTATTCCACTCCTGGGCATATACCCAGAAGATGCTCCAACATGTAATAAAGACACATGTACCACTATGTTCATAGCAGCTATATTTATAATAGCCAGAAGCTGGAAACAACCCAGATGTCCCTCCACAGAGGAATGGATACAGAAAATGTGGTACATTTACACAATGGAATACTACTCAGCCATTAAAAACAATGTCTTCATGAAATTCGTGGACAAATGGATGGATCTTGAAAATATCATCCTGAAAGAGGTAATGCAGTCACAAATGAATGAACATGGTATGTACTCACTGTTAAGAGGTTATTAGCCCAAAAGTTTGAAATACCCAAGAGTCACTTCGCAACAACAGTAGTTCTGAGTGTGACATCCCAAATTGAGGGCTTGGAGAAAGGACTGAAGGAGCTGAGGGAGTGTGCAGCCCCAGGGAGGTAGCAACAGTGGCAACTATCCTGACCCCCGATACTTCGGGAGACTGATCCACCAACTAAAGAATACACATGGAGAGACCCCTGTGCTCACAAAGACTGCAGAGGAGGGTCTTGTTACCCATCAGGGGGAGGAGAGGCCCTTGGGCCTGAGGGTGTTATATCCCCCAGTATAGGAGAATGACAAAGAGGAAAGAGGAGAGTGGGTGGGTGGGTGGGAAGGTGGGTTGGAGAATATCCCGATATTGGCAAGGGGAAGGTGGATTGAATGGGGAGGTTCCAAAGGGGAGATCTGAAACATTTGAAATGTAAATAAAATATTAAAATAAAATAAAATAAAAGAAAGGCACTTTAGCTAGAATCTCAAAAATAAAGGTTTGCAGTTTATTTTCAAAGTTTCTTGTATGTTGTAAAATACAAGAAAATAAATGTAAAATGTAAAACAAGTAAATGTAAAACAAGTAAAATGTCTTCTTTTGAAATTTTACATGACTAATGTCCAAACCATTTAATCTGGAAATTATTTGTAGGCAACAGGATTTTACACTGTTGTCAAAGAGCTCATTGTCATAATGTGCAGCACACTATACCTTGGGCTCCATGTGACTCAAAACAGGTTCATATCTTCCATCCTCAAGGACACTTTGAAAATGGCTTTACATTAAGTGTGTGACATTAACATATAGGCTAGAAGTCCTCAACTTTGATGTTTCCTTACTTTCTTTATTTCTGTGTGCCTAATGTACATTTAACATTTCTAGATAGAGCAAAAAATAAGTATCATATGAGTCTTTGATTTGAATCAACAGGTTTTTTTATTGCCTTTGTAATAGGCATTGACCTAAGCCTTGTCTTTGCCACAGGCTGTGAAAGATGGAATTTTGAATGTTTCCTATTTTTCAACCAATAAAGCATAGTCTGAATAAGAAACTGGGCTCCCTCCTTTTAAATGTAATAAACTCCCAAGTATGGTGTAAATAGCTACCATTATAATATTCAGAAAAATCCACAATAAAACTCTGAATCTTTGCATATTCTTCTTGGTATTCTAAGCAGAAGCTGAGATCAGAACATTGAGACAATAGCATATGAATCAGCTTAGCATTTAAGAATATGCATTATTAAAAGGTATTGTTAAAATGTCATACAATAGGAGCTATATTACCATTGTTTTAAAGGTTAGCTACATTACATGTATTCTTAGAATGCTAAGAACTCTAAAGTCTAGTTACATGTATATATGTGTTCATTTCATACTTTAAACACATATATTCTTTAACTGCAAGCATATATATTCATATATATGTATAGAGAATTATAATTTGTGGGGATTTATTAATTTGTATATCTTTATGTGTGTGTATAATTATATAATTCAATATATATGGAGAAAGAAAGAGAAGACCGACAGGGAAAGAAGAGACAAAGAGAGAGGGAGAAAGACTCTATCATTGATAATAGGCAATCATCAGTCCTGTCTAGCTAGTAAGGGAAGACAGTGAATGTAGTGATTTTGTAAATTGCCTTTATAGTCCAGGAATGAGGAAACTATAGAAAGGTATTATGGGTCCTTTGGCTGAAAGCGATTGTTTGCTGAATCCTATCCTGTTTCTTTTGACCCCTTCAGTAATGTCTGAGTGGCACTTCACTTTCATGTCTTCTTTCATTTTACCCTAACACTACATAAAGACACATATTATTCTCTTAGGCTGTGAATGGTAAAACCAGGGTTGAATGACTCATAAAATGACAAGCTGCTGCCTTTTCCACCCATAGAACGACTGATTTTCACAGCATTTTCAGAAGTTGTTAGTAGAAATTGGGATTGAGCACTGTCTCCGTCAGAATAAAATCACTTGGAATTACTTACTTTGAAAGTAGTGGTTTATAATACTGACTGCTTTTCCAGAGGACTTAGAATCAATTCCCAGTAATCACATGGTAATTGACCACTGTCTATGACTTCTATTTGAAGAGCTCCAAAGCCCTAACTTGGGCACCTTGGTACCAGGTATGCAAGCAGTACACAGATAGACATAAATTGCAAAACATATAAAATAAAATAATTTTAAAAATAAAAAGTATTTTATTGATAACTATCAATTTTCTGATATAAAAGAATCCCTAAGTCTCTTGTATCTATAATTCTTTATATTTAACTTTTTTTAGACTTTTAATTGTATATGTATGAGCATTTCCCTGCACTTATGCATGCACATCATTTGCAGGCTTGGTGCCTGCAGAGGTCTGAAGAAGGTGTTGAGTCACCTGAAATCGGAGTCACATAGACCTAATCAACATTTCTTATACACATCAGAAATGGTTATTTTGTTTAACAAAATTCCAAGGAATGATGGAACCCCAAATCCTGGACAGCAGCACACTTGTCAAAAGCTTTGAGTCTGAATGTGACTCTGCAGCAACAAGACCATCAGCCTGTTATACCTACAGGATTTCTAGATGACTGATGTGCATGCTGTGGCTGAGAATGCCGTACATTTACTGATCTCATTCAAGAGTTGCATCTATTTAGTGTCTCTTAAACTTGTTGAATAGTAAGAACTACATGTTCCCTTTGTTGAGGAGCTTCTGTACAGCTCTCTGTATATTTCTTTGTTATTTCTAGGCATTGGGAAGGAAATGCGGGAATCTGCAGTGTTTAGAGTGCATGCCATGTAGTTATCAGCATTGAGTGAGTTGGAAAGGTGTTTTGGATAGTCCTGGGCTGTTTGTAATCTGCTAATTTTGCCCTCCTGTGAGAGGCTTCAGAGAAGGAGTGAGTTACACCTGTGACTTCTTGTGAACCAATCCCTTAATGAATAAAAGAGCCAATCACTGGGCACATCAGAGACTTCTGGGTTTGAGAGGAGAAGAGAGGAGGAGGAGGAGGAGGGAGAGAGAGAGAGAAAGAGAGAGATTCTTTTTGGAACGGGGACAGCATGTAGTAAGTAGGTAAGATGTAGCTACTAGAGTCTCCCAGTATCATGGCGGATCCACAAGAATTTGACACCAGAGGAATCAGTCTTTGATAAGGTTTACAACATTAGGTTTCAGTTGATGCGCCCAGAGATTGAGTTATCATTGTTTCTGAACAAAGTTTGTCTTGCATTTTCCTTCACATGTCGGCTCATCTGGGTTCCAGAAAGAAAGATATGGCACAGCAAAGTGTGGATTTGCCTGATGTGCAACCACAGAGGCCATGGGGATATTGAAGCATGGGGCTGGCGTGGTAGTGAGCCACCAGTGGAAACCCAGTGAGCTGGGTGGAGAGGTCGTCGAGCTCTGAGTCAGAGCTCCAGGAGATGAAAGCAGGCTGACCATTGCCCACCAATGCATGGCCTGCCAGCCTGCAGGGGATGAGAGAACCAGGGCATAATTCTGGAACATGCTGCAGTACATTCCATCTTTGTTAATAACTCCCGAAACAGAAAGGCACCATTTCCACTATCTCCATGAGTTTCCTTTGACATTTGGAGCAGGATAGCAATAATTGAGTAGCTGCTTCATGTGCACTTGTTGGGCAGTAGGTATCAATGAATAAGTCTTTAAATATAAAGGGTTCCTTGTTTTGGCAAGGTGAATATAAAGGACCCTTATAAGCCTCATATTTGCTCCACAAATAAGATAAAACATGTTTTATAGCAAACCTTTTCTCCAAGTTATCCTGGGAGCTCATCTATGACTTATAGTTTGCGTGGAAAGTCAGCTTCTGCCTGAAGGATACAAATAAACCCTTATAGCAGGTCATTGCAAAAGGGACTCTGTCAATTTCAAGAATGTTAAAGATTACTTAACACATAAAAGAATTCAATACCAACTCTACTTCTTCAATATTAACTGCTTATTCACTACTTTCTTTACATTATATTTTATTTACTACTATCTTCAGTCATTTCAATAAATCAAACCTCTATAGAAATGTTAAAAATTAGAAGTTACATTTGAAGACTTGGATGAAATGCAGACTTTGCAGAGACAAAAGAGAAAGATGGTGTCTCAGAGTTCTACTGCTATGAACAGACACCATGACCAAGACAACTCTTATAGGAACAACATTTAATTGGGACTGACTTTCAGGTTCAGAGGTTCAGTTGATTATCATCAAGGTGAGATAATAATAGTATTCAGTTAAGCATAGTGATGGAGGACCTGAGAGTTCTATATCTTCATCTCATGAAGGCTGCTGGGAGAAGCCTGGCTTCCACATGGTTAGAGAGAGGGTTTCATTTGCCTACCCCACAATGACACACTTCCTCCAACAAAATCACACCTACTACAACAAGGCCACACCTACTACAACAGTACCATACCTCCTACTCATGACACTCCCTGGGCCAAGGATTATCAAATCACTACAGATGAGTAAATTACTTGGATGCCCTTTGCTTTTACACATAGGATATTCCTGAATTCTTATGCTCCCACTTAATAAGTAAAGAAACTAGGAGATGCTTAGTGATAAATCCTGCATCACACAAGTAGAAAGTAGCAAGGAACAGAGAGGTATTGGCTGATTTGATTGAAAACGATATTTTTTTCCTCATGATATGTCTAAATAATAAATTACAGTCAAAACTAGAAGTCGCACAAAACCATACTCTTTCAAATGTCAAAAATTATACCCGAGAACGTAGTATCAATAGAATAGGAAAAATCAAAGAGTCACAGCAGTAATCAATTAGTTTTTAATAATATGAAATTTAGCTTTGTTGTCAAAAGAAACCAATCTATAAAGGTGCAGATTATAATCACCATTTTTCCTGGCATAAAATTATTCACAAAATGTTAATACATTTATATGGCCACCATACAACCCTCAGAATATTATGTCCCTATGTTTCAAATATGAAATGTAACTTACGCGCTCATGAGTTGAATATGTGGTACCCAGATAGTGATACTAGCTTGAAGTAAAAAAAGTCATCTAAGAAATTGACACCTCATTTTTGTAAATACAATGAGAGCATTCTCCTGAAATTTATGTTTGGTGTCAAGTATCTTGACATGCTGCCTTGCTATAGTCCCAGGAAAACACAGCCAGGAACTCTGGACTAGTACTTCTGAAAACATTGTCTGAACTCCACCCAACACCTTTAGCTCTTACCAAGTAGTTTTGGTTTTACCACGTATTTTATCATATCACTAGGAAGTCTTACTTATACACTTCTGTTTTATAGAAATGCTGTAAGAAATAAAGAAACCCAAGTAGTATGTTTATATAAAGCCATACAGATACAAGAATTCTTTAAAATATGTTAAACACACAATGGCAACAACAATATTTAGTTTAGTTTTCATTATCAACTTCAATGAATTCACAAAATCTAGATCAGGAAGGCATAACTTAGAGCGCATCTGTTTGAATATCTCTAAAGTGGATTATCTAAGTGGGTAATATCCATTCTGAATGTGGACAGTAGCTTCCCATAGAGTACGAGCCTAGAGAAAATAAAAGGGGAAAAAATTATCAACAAGTGCAAACATTTTTTTGATTCCTGGCTACCATAAATGAGTTAATCTATATATTGTGTGCTCCCTACATGTTTAATCACTTAAACCATGCTTTAAAATAAATCCCTTTCTTACACTGTTTCTGTGAGCTCTTTTATCTCAATTATAAAATAAATAACACAGAATATTAGTAACAAAAAGGTTGGTCATGGATGTATCTAATTCTGACCATATGGTATTTAAGTCTCTGGAACTTATTTGTTGGAAACATTAGCAAATGTTTGCTGATGTGAGTTAGAAACAGCCTACTGTGGTCTAAGCAGAGTTTAGTTAACAGTTATTGTGGAGGCTCAGATTAGATTGGTAGCAAAGGCCATGAACATAAGATTTCAGATGGAAATGAGTAAACACCAGGAAATAGACCTAGGGTTTGTGATAATTAACGTTACTTGTCAGATTAACAGAGTCTAGAACAAGCAGTAAGATGGGCTTCTCTTTTAGTATGTAGGAATTTGTCTTGTTACTTTACTAATATGGGAAGTCTTATTTTAACTGCAAACAAGACTTAGGGTATGCAGATGGAGAAAGTGAGCATTCACCCATTACTCCTTGTTCATGATTTTGTGTGAAATATGACTAGCTGCTTCAAGATTCTCTTTCTTTACTTTATCATCATGATATCTCCCTCCTAGAACTCTGAACTGGAACAAACCCTTCATTCCTTAAATTTCTTTTTGGAGGGTGTTGAATCACAATAAAGGAAAAAGAAGCTAAGGCAAAGCCATCTGTGTTATTTAAAGACTAAAACAAAATAAAGCAAAAAGAAAACACTCAAGTAACCAACCTTGTTTATGCTCTAGTCACATGAGTAAGAAATTGAAGGAAGCAGAGATTGAAGGGAGTAGGATGAATATGTTGTTTAGAGAATTGTAATACAGTCCAAATTTGAGGGTGTAACACGGCTTTTGCTAGCGACTTTTAGCAACATTTATAGAAAGAATCTGAATTATAAGGAAGAGAACAAATACTTGAAAGCATGCAGAATGGAAAGAAAAGCATGTCAACAGTTGGAACTAAGAAAGGCATGGCTTATGAAGACATTAGTATTTTGCCTCAGGATAATGGGACATATATCTGTATATAATCTCATAAAGATTGCTATCTGCAAGCTTAAGAACATTAAGTTAAGAGATCATGGTACTCATATGCTACACTAGCCATGGCTTAATGAGCCTCCATTACCTCTGAACCTGACTTGCATGTCTATGCTAATAATCCATATTAGGCTGGAATTGAAGCCATGTGTAATGCACCAAACACATATTTTTGGAGGCTTCCATTCCTTTTTCTAAATAAAACCTCAGAGGCTAGAAAAAAAATCTGTGGATTGGACAGAGTTCTTATGATGGTGATGGGAGAAGCTGCTGTGTTTAAACCTAATCTGTAGTGACACTCTGAAGGCTGTAGACTCCAGAAATAAGAACCATGTATCAGGAAAAGGCAGCCCAAAAGGTCATGTTGTAGAGTAACAGTATCACCAAGCATGTTGTAGTTTACATCAAAACACCGCATGTGCCACATGTCAGAAATGGAGCAGCTCCATTTTGTGTTTTCCCTGCCAGACTTCAGTCATGCTTGGTTTGCTTTTTCTCTGATGTTCTTCTTTTCCTTTCTTTTGGAAATAAAATGTTGTGTCTTAGAAGTTTGTGTTTTCCTTTTTTATTCCTTAATTTTACAAAGTCCTCCAATTAGGAGTTTTCTTTGAATCTCAGAAGAGATTGCACACTTGGATGTTTTAAAAAATGTGGAGATTGATAAAACTTTGAGGCTGTGTGAAGATCTTAAATAATTATATATATGCCTTTAGTGGCCAGAATCAGAATGTTTTAGCTTGATATGGATGGTTCCAGCAGGCTCATGGGATGACTACTTGGTTCATGAAAGATGTTCATATTATTTTTGTATATAGTAGAAACTTTAGGAAGTAGAACCTTCATACAGCAAGCAGACCACTGAGAGACTGATTTTGGAAGTTTCACCTCATCCCAAGTCTTTTTATCAGTCTCTGTATCTTGCCTACCATAAATCAAGAATTGTCTGATGTATGCAATTTCTGGAAATGTGTTCTGCCCGTTCTTTCAGTAGAACCTTTGAAGTCAAGGGCTATAACTAAAACATCTGAGACCTTGAACCCAAAATCCCATTCTTCCTTTTGTAGTTTATGTCAAGTGTGTGTGTGTGTGTGTGTGTGTTAAAGATTAAAATATGACTACCAAAACAATTTATATTTAAGTAAAAAAGCACATTTCTGAATAGATAGGAGTGCCGTGCATTGGTATAATAAAGCATTTCCTTAAATATATAGTTATAGTACAGGAGCTTAAAATAAGCCATATGGAGTATCTTTAAGTCAAAAATATGCACGGAATCAGTTTTATTAGCATCTGCCTTTACTCCCAGGTATTCAGAAGTTAAATTTCTGGGGATCAGTGGTTCCATATCTGCCTGAGCTATAGTAATGTCTGTCAAAAAATAAATAAAAGCAACACAAGAATGCCAGCAAACTGCCCATCCTTTCTGCTTTTTTCTAAATTATGAAGAACAGTTTCCTTATTAAGTACGATTGTCTCATTAGTTTCACCAATCTTTTACTGATTAGACCAGTGCCCACTCATTAAGCTTTCTTTTGGCAATATGTAGCCGTTAGTTCACTTTTATTAATGACAAATTAAGATACAATCACTAATCTTTCCAGAAAAAAAAAATACAGCAGACATTTTCCACTTATTTCCTTTCTTTCTCTTATACACTTTAGGTTTTTATTTCTTTCTCTCAGTTGCATTTGGATTAGGATGAAGGAAAGAGAAGGCCTGGTTCAAATGAAAAGTGCTTACACTTGTCACTCAGGTAGAGTGAGATCTAAGAGCAGAGTGACACAAATTCAAAGTCATGGCTTTTACCCTATGACCAAACCTCTCAGGAACACAATCTTCTCACCTTGCAGAATGATAGTAACAGTGACTGTCTCACTGGGAGTCAGCAAAGAGAACAATTTCTATGTTCTCTAGAGTTCAGAGCTTGGAAACTATGCACTTCTTATTAATTGGACCTACCATTGGGGAAGAAGAGAATAGTTGCCTATGCTTCCTTATTTGTGTCAGTAAAAATTTAGTGAAAGATTATATCAAGTGGTTCTGATGGCTAGGGAAACTGTCAGTCCTTACAATTAAAAACAAGCCAACAATATATAATAACATCTTTGTCATTCTTCATAAGGTGTAGCAAATTTGTGTCATCTTCTCCTCCTACTACCCCCACCCTCCATTCCCCTTTTGCAAAAGGCATTGACGTATATCAGGAAGCAACTGCAAAGATGCTGGTGATTTGACAGTTTGGAGCTGCTTGTTCTTGTCTTCTTATTCCTGTCACATTCTTTTTTGAAAAAAAAATTCTCCTTGCAACAATGAGAAAAAAAATGTAAGCAGGTAGTTCCTTTTGAGGTTCCTTTTTTTCCCCATGAGTTTCAAGTAATTGGACCCTAGAGGCCAGACTATATCAACCACAGGTAACACTGCCATGGCACAGTGTCAGTCAGTTCTTTGTCAGGTACCAATCCAATTATAGCACATTTACTTAGTTATGAAAAGGGTCAAGGAAAATGACCATAATAATAGTTACCTAGTCAGCAGTTCAGAGAATCTGAAATACATGGGTTTAAGTGATGGTAGATTTCATACATCCTCAGTTAATGCTTTCATAGTTGGTCAGGAATCAGTTCAGAAGGAATCTATGTATAATGTGAATATTTCAAAGGACATTATTGAATATAGTAGGATTTAAATGATATGAGATATGATTTCATTTTATATTTAATCTCAAATAACCTGAAATGTTCTATTAAAATAAAATTGAAGTCCACCATACTTACTGTAATTTCATTTAAGTGTTTTTTTTTTTCCTCTCCCAGAACTCTTCCTTGTAGTTCACTGATTTCACAGCTGTTTTTTTCTCAGATATTCTAATTTTCAGGGGCTAGCAACAGAAGTATAGTAAGAATATGGTTGCTTGAAGAAAAAAAATCTCTTTTTAGCCTTCTGTTTAATTTCCTAAGGGATTGCCACTGCTGATTCCTTATGGAATACGGCAATATGTTTTCTTTCTTATTCTATTCCTTTTGACACCAGTTTCTCTACAGCTCTAGATTGTAGCATCTTAGTTCATCTTTAAAGTGTAAAAATGCAAATGATATGCTAATCCCATCAGACTGAAGGTGCTGAGGTGTTATTGCTAGTGAATCTGTGAAGGAGTCTCAGCAGCAGGTTGAATAAATTAGTTGGAAATAAGTAAGTTATGATGAAGCAACAGAAAATAGTCATCTGTGCCTGTCTTAATTTGTTTAACATAACATCTTCCAAGTTCATTGATGCTATCATACACGGTAGGATTTCTTATCTTGTTAACGGCAAAATGTATGTCATCATACACATGTATAGCATATGTTCTTTATCAGTAAATCTGTTAAGGATACTCTTGTTTCAACATTTCCACTATTGTGAATGATACTCCAGTGAACACAACACACAATGATCTCCTCAACGAAGTGTTTTCATACTTTTTACAAAGGTGGTCACATAAGATTGCTCAGCTGTAGAAAAGTTCCCTTCCTCTCTTCCTTTCTTTGTTTGTATTTGATTGTTTGTTTTAGGATTTGATTTTTTAAATTATATTTATTTATATTTTGTTGATCTGACCTATATTGAGATAATCTGAAGAAGGTCAAATACACATAAATAGATTTCAGAAAGGTAGTAGCAAGGGCTAGGACAAAGAGAGAGTTAGATTTTGGTCAAAGTATATTAAGTTTCAGTTAGACAAGTGAAATTCATTAGCCAGAGCTACTGTGCACTGTAGTAACCATAAATATAAGAATACACTACATTTGTGAATTGCTAAGAAAAGAATTCTATCTCAAAATTACAAATGTGTGATAAATGTTCCTTTTCAATAGATATGTATCAAGGATGCTGAGAAAACAGTGTCTCTCTCAGGAAAAGAATCCAAAGCAAGTGAGTTGGTATTTGGAGCCCACTAGACTTAGAATATGTTCAGAAAGCCTGGAGTGTGCAATGTCAATGAGAACTGGCCAGTATGAGGCAGCTACTGTAAAACTAGTGTGCCTGAGATAGCAGCCGAAGGATACAGCAAACTAAGAAGGCATGTACAGGTTCTGACTCTTAAACACTTTGGGTGATTTCTCCAAATGGTTTGAATTTAGAACTACATTTGAACTAGTAACTGGTATGATTTTGACATTGACTTCAAAATGATGATTCTACATGAATGAGTTAACCCAAGTTCTAAGTATTCATGTTCATACAACAATGCTTTTAAATGACCTGCCTGAAAGAGTGCAAGTGTATTAATACAAACTGCATTGTAATGTGACTAAAATTATGTTCGCAAGCATTCTGAGTAAAAAACTACACTGTAGTCATTTATATGGTGTGACTATATTCAGTTGTAAAAAGGCATCACATATAAAATTGGCTTATGATAAGAACTTTGTAGCACTGTTAGTGACTAAATATATTGTTGTCTTATCTCTGTGTGAATGCATTTGTAAAAGAGGAAGGAGTAAAATTGAAATAGAGAATAAACATATAGATATTATAATTCCTGATATAAATCACTTAGAATATTTTTAGTAAACATTTATTTCAAATCTGTCCTGATTTTAAAATATTCCTGAAGTAAACACATCACATTTGTTTCACCATATCAAAAGTTATTAATGGGGAGCATTAATAATGATGCCAGCGACAGGAATTCTTCATTTGGAATTTTAATCATATTTTATAATGTGTAATTTTATATATATATATATATAATACTGAAAAAACAGTACCTTTCATGTCTTGTTAAATGATTTTAAGAAGCAAAATAATATAGGTATTGATTCTAGGGATTTTCTTATTAGTAAGTTGAGTGTTTCCTTTGTATTGATTCATCCTAGTAATAATCTGAAGCTTTCTGTGTCTGGTTGTTGTTTACACTTGTTTTGTTTTCCACTCACGGGAATGTTTCATCAAATTCAGAACCCCAGGCACCAGAATATATTCAAGGATATATGGCAAGCTATAGAGAGAAAGCATGATCCACTGAGTTTCAGAAAATAATGAGTATTATAAAATTACAGAGAAAGAGCGCAAGTAAGGATTATATAAAACATAAAAAGCAAGCTTCTCATGTCTTTTGTGTAGGGGAAAGTCGCAATTTAAAGAGGGTTCTAAGGTGTATTATTATACAAACATGGATTTAAACCAGACTGAGTAAACTCTTTGATGTGTCTGTGATTAGTTAGCATTGGGATGAATTATAAAGCTGTTTTCTTTTTAGAATTTATATGAAACAACCTATGCTGCTAGCAAAGACCCAACTTCCCTTTACTGAGGGCTTTGTAATGTGAACTTCCTGGGTGGCTTCTAGGAGCACAAAATCCAGGTCATCAGCACTATGCTCAAGTGGATTTATGATTCCTTATTGGTACAACCTGAATTTTTAATACATGAAAGCTGTTTGTAGGATTTATGATTTTATATTATTCTTACTGAACACACTTGCGGCCCTCTTGTTATTATTCGATGTGTTTTTCAATGCTTCTTTTATATTTTGAAGACGAGTTTTACAATTAATTTATACTACACAGTGAGAATGACCAAAACTATGTAAAGCTTCTCTAGTGAAAAGGAAACTACATGACCTGAACAGAATTGTCAAAGGAGTCTATTGTGGACATCTGTGGGCTCAGCAGCCAAAATCTTAAGTCTGGTCTGCCTTTCTAGACTCATCCCTTACATTGTTCAGTTGATGCTCTTTCCAAAGCACCTAACAATGAATGCACTAGGAAAGCTGCCCTTTACCTGATAGTACCTGGCAATGCATTCCAAGAGGATGCATTAGCTACAGGACAAGGAGCATCCATCATGATGTAATGTGTACTCCCCCAGATAGGGTGCCCTTCGGAACAATCTCTTACAGCTGTGATTGTTAATTTTCCATGTAAGTCTTCTTTTATGCCTGTCTCTCACTTTCTACAATCAAGAATATCTTTTTGACTTGTGTTGCAGCTTAGATCTATTCTACTCCAGGTGATTTCTTACAACCATGAGTCAAGTAGTGTTTTCAGTGTATCCCACTTTCCTAGGTAGTTTGATAAGAAAAAAAAAATCATAATATGTCTTATCATAGTCAAAAGGAAACATTTTGGATATTGATTCAAACCATGGATAAATTTTATAATAATCACAGTGCTTAATGTCCTTTGCTACAAAATATCAATAAGTCCTATATTCTAGGATTAGTGGATAAATACAAGATACTTAATGTCACCAAAGAACTGAACACGTCAGGAGGAGATAAATGAGAGGTAGACATTTACATTAATTCTTATCCTCTTACTTACTGTCAAACACATGTTTACTTTACATTTAGAAAAAAAATTTTCCAGTAGTATTAAACTAAACAAATAACTAATTTCAGTATTCAACAAATTTCTACATATCTCCAACTTGGTCAACATGTTGTTTAGGTTTTTATCAGAATGATCAGCCCATAAACCCACTGCAGGAAGAAAATTTACTGATCTATCATTGGTCCCTGTACCCTAACATATGAATACAAGTGAGAATGACATTCTAAAATCAGAAAAAATGGAAACTAATGAGATGAGCCCATGAATGTAATATCTATATGTAATAAGTTAAATGTGCTAAAACAAACACTCACCAAAAATAAAACAAAAAGTTCATAACACCTGGATTTAATATATTTTATATAAAAGGTATGTGTAGAGGTAGCTTGAGACTAAAAAACAAAAACAAATAAACAACAAATACAATATCTCCTAATTTTCTTGCTGAAATGCAAAGGACAATTATAATTAGTAATGAACGATGGTTTTGAATTTCTGTTACTTGGGCCCAAATACCTTCAGTAATGTTGTATTACAAACATCAAAATAACATATAGATAATATCTTATTTTTTGCGGATTCTAAAAAATTATAGATATATAGATTATAGGGAAAGGTAAATAAATTATATGTCACTCTGTGTGGGAGATGTATTAGAACATTTTGCTGATGTCCCATGGACTTTAGCAGATTTCGCACTTAAAAGTAGGAAAGAAAGAAATGAACAGACAAATAAACAAGGAAAGAACAACAAAAGAAAGAAGGGAAGAAATGAAGAAGGCAAAAGCAAAAAAAAGAAAGAAAGGAAGGAAGGGAGAGGCACACATCATGTTTGACATGACAAAAATAGCCTCTTGTCTTGTCTTTGCTTTGCTTTTGCTTTTGCTTTCTTTTTTAAGATCCCAGTGTGCCAGTTCATATTTGATCTTACTTAGAAAACCCAAAGTGACAGAATTCTTCCCCTGTGTCTATTTGTGCTGACTTTGTCACAGTTTGGATTTTCCTTCAAATTTTCTTTGCATGTGCCATATTACTTGCCTTGTTTTGATTAGTTTGATATTATTACAAAGAACTTTAAAATAGTGTAGGACACTCAAAAGGTGAGGAGCTTTCATGTGATAATGGAAAACAGATCAGGGATGCTAATCTTTGTGCATCTGAAAAAATCCTGATTAAAAATGCATATAAACCTGGCACTTGTTGTAAGAGTGAGACACAGATGAAAGCTGTTCACCATCAGTTGTCAAAACATTTTTTTTTTTAATTCTCAGGCCTAGAAAATTAGCTTACTGTCACCACAGCAATCTGTTTGCCACAAAAAAAGCATTATTTTAATTTTTTCCTGCAATTCCTACTGAGAAGTTAGATTCGGTAGCTTCTTGTTTTACATAAACCAAGCATCATTACAGACAGAATGTATCTTTATGAGACAGCTGTGACCATTGTCAGAAATGGAAAATGAGGTGTGCATCTCTGGATATTTATGCTGACACATCTAGGAAAAAACACAACATTACTGACTTGTTTTTGTAAGGAGAAAAATTTTAATATTTTAAAGTGAGATAATATTAATGATGAAATGTTAAAACCACACTAGCCAATCTTATATTTCTGGAGATTTTGAAAACCATTGCAACTAAATTCTAACCATCTTATTTTTCCCAGGACTTCTTTTCACAAATGCCATTGCTTATAGTCTCTCATAACATAACTTGAACTCAGCACATTGATTTCCTCACAGACAACTGCGTGGGTACATTTGTATAATTTCTTACCAGGTGGGTCATTCACCTTTTCTGAATGAACACACAGCACATACAGTGTCTGAAATTCATATGAGATCTCAGGTACTAGCGATTGGTAGACTACTGTGGTTTGATAGTGACATATACCTACATTTATTGCTGGTTGAAATGAAGACTGTTTCTTAGGTTAATGTTTCCATGAGGCCAAGTGGGTGATAAACATGGCTATTCCCATAGGGTCCAACATATATTTTGTGTTTATTTGAAAGGGATTCTGAAAAAAATTGAATAAGAATTTAGTTTCTTCAGCATTTTCTTGTTGTTTGCCTATTTGTATAGTACAGTCCACAATGCATGATACCATCATTGGCACCAGGCTATTTGGCCTAAACAAGGCTGGAAATGTGGTACAACCCTAAAACAATATCACTAAGAATAAGCTTTTAAGGGAGTGATTACTTGTAGTAAGGACAAAGGACAACTATGCTAAAACCTTTGGAGTATGTTCTTTAGTGAAGATTCACCTTTAAAATGTTGGATGCCTCACACTCCTCTCAAATGAAAGACAAAAATTCTCTTTTATGAAGAGGATATGAAATTATAACCCAGGTCTGTGGAAAACACAATTAAAAAGGGCAGTGACTTCTAATAACCATTGGAAAGTCTATTAATGATACTTTTAAGAATAATCATTTCAGTAAACTGATGTATGCCTAACAACTCTTTAACTGATATACAGCTGACATCTTTAAGACACAGTTGCCTTTAATAATTTTTTATTTAGGATATAAGACTTACCAGACATGTCTAGTGAACAGGGATTTACGCTTCTGAATCAGGAAGATGCAGACTCTGATCTGCAAGTCTACTCTCCTTTTATCCATAAATCTACTCATCCATATCTTAAAAATATTTTCACAGCCAGTTTGAAGTACTGAACACACTAGTTCTGAATTGATCAGTAGCTGGATAAATTTTAAGTGTCTTAACTGAATTAATTAACCCAACTTGATGCAATATTTGCAATTTTTAATTTTCAGTAAAGATATATCAGTTTTACCCCATAAGCAAAATATATTGCTTCTTTAATGAAAAACTGCTCTAAGAATGTCTGTGACATTATGCACAATCAATGATGTTCCCAACTCCTATAAATCCTTAAGTTCAGTGTCTGTTTCTATGTATTTCTGTGGCATGTATATAGTGTGTATATGTCACTGTGATTCTTAGATTATTTTCCAGAAATACAAGACCCTAAAGGCCCTAGCATCTTTTGACTAGAATGATAAAGTATGATTTTAGAGACTCTGTGGGAGAGAACTGACACACGCTCACACACACACACACACACACACACACACACACTATTACTTTTCTAGAAACTTTTCTAATACTATAATTACTGGCTGAAATAGAATATTGTGACAATATGATACACTGATATTTTCTTTTATATTGGTAAAAGTCTTACCAGCCAAAAAAAGTTATTATTAGCCTATACTCATTTCCAAGCGTGGCAATAATCGTCACATCATAGAATCTATTCAATGAATTCTATAAAATTTGTTTCACACAATTATTTGTTTCAGGTAGTCTGTTTCTCAATGCATGAGTTTTCTTTTCTTCCCTATGTACTTTAATCTTTGGGCTCATAGTGAATAATTTCATGCGTCCCATGACTATTTAACTATCAAGTGAAAATAATTGATTATAAACTAATGAAAACTAAGGACTTATAAAAGGCATGGTCCGTAGCTGCATTTCCCCAAATAAAGAACCATCAGTGCTGGCTTTGTTCTTTAAAAGTTATCTTAGCTGTACCAGTGAGATAGCTTTACCAGTAAGAGTGGTTGTTGCCAATCCTTATGACCTGAGTTCAATGCCTAGGACCCACATTTTAGAAGATGTTAACTACTTACAAAAGATGTCCTCTGATCTACCTTTGTGGTCTGTGGAATGCATGTGGTCTCCTTCCCACACAAATCAATCAATTAATTAAGAAATCAGTTAGTTAAAAACTAATTCAATATATATTATCTACTGTGGAATTTGTTGTCTATCTTATTATAATTCTTCACTGTTGTTGATCAGATTTCATTGAGTGATAATAATTCTTGGTAACATACTGTGTCATTTAAACACAAATATTCTCAACTTGCTGTTAGAGGGATGAAAAGAAATATTTCCTCTGAGTTTGTATTTTAATTATTAAATAAAAATAAACCCTAAATTTCTTCACACTTGCAAAATAAAATTATAGAGTAAGTTAACAGATAAAGAACTCAGAAGTCATATGGTACACAAAAGGCACAGGCAGATTTAATGAGATGGTTTTTAGAACTATCTTTGTAGTCACACTGCCCATTATTATACAGTTTCTTTCAAGACTTTTACCCATTGCCTTCACTCTTGATGGAGATGGACAGATAAGCGCATGCTTGCGCACACACACACACACACACACACAAACACATGGAGGGAGGGAAGGAGGGTGAGAGAGACAGAGAGAGAGAGAGAGGGAGAGAGACAAAGACACACACACATAGCAGGGATTCCATCTATCATTTTTAATTTTAAATGCGTTTTCCAGCACATTTCAGAAGATTGTGATTTTGAAATAGGTCAGTAGCTCACAAAGTTTAAAGTATGATGGCTCTTCCCTTGAAGTAGCGAATTTTTATTGAGTCCCCACAAGCCTTGCCTAGTGTTAGACTGAAAAGGAAGTTCTTTTATTTTTCTTCAAAGTTAGGAAGAGATTAAAGACATTCAGCCTCCTTTATCCGATGTCCAGGAACAACAATATACCTATGGGGCACGATTAAAATACTTTCATGAATTATTTTTCTTGTTATACTTTGGCCCCAATTAGTGTTCTTTTTTTATAAAGAATATATCCTGTAGCTCTCAAAGGATGCTATAGGGCTGTAGTAGTCTGGGAAGGATATTCAGGTTATATCCAGCATCTGTTCCATGAAAATACACTTTAAAGGTTTTTTTTTCAATGTTTTAATTTCATCCTTGATAGGTTCATATGGTTTGATCATAGTATTTCCTCTCCCCTAACTTGTCCAAGGTCCTCCATTACCTCCGTACCCATCCAATTTCATGTTCCTTCTCACAAGACATGAGATAAAACAAAGAAACAATAGAAAAAAAAAAAACAAACTGGAGTCCATTTTGAACTGGCAAACTACTCCTGGGTATAAGGCTTGTTCTAGAGTGGGTTTGATACAAGAGTCACATCAATAAAGAAAACCAATTTTTCCCTCTCCCAGCAGCTATCAGTTCTGAATAGCTTTTTGGTTACAATGGGACTTTGTACCCACCTCCTCCCCTCCATGCTAGGGTTTTCCATGGCTTGAAATTTTGCAGATCTTGTGCATGTCATCATAGTCTGAATTCATACATGTATCTGCTCTGTCATATATGAAAAATTTGTTTTCCTTGAAGCCATCTAGCACCTCTGGCTTTTTACAATAAATCAGCCTGCTATTCTGAACTTCATTCCAACATACAGAAAGATAGTTCATTGGAGTGCTCAGCCATTAAGGGTTGTCTGTATCACACTCCTCCCAACAAGATGTTAAGGTTAGTATAGTCCACACATTGGACAAAATGTGCTTGTGAGTACACCAGAGCTCTATGTGTTTGTTTCCAATGCCTTAAAAAAGAGATCCAGTTATAATCCAACATGGTGATCTGGATTGAGATGACAATGTCCTTACCACTGAAAAAGCAAAGAAGAGAGAGAGAAGATCAAGAACTTGTAAGTTGTAGGTTTTGCTTGAATAAGAGAAGAGTCATATTAAACCCCATGTACTTAACAAAAGGTGATTCCGCCAATATATGCAAAGAGGGTATTAACTGACTAAGGGAAATGTGAAGTCCAAATAATTTGGAAACTTCAACTGTATATTTTCTAGTTCCTACTTTATTAATAGTATTTATTAATTAGTAAATTTGATCTCATAATTAACTTTTTGAATTCTTTAGAATTTTTAAAAATTTGTGAATATATTTGATTACTTAAGTCATAAAATCACAAACTGTAATAATGTTCATTGATTTTTTATTTTTAATTATTCATTTTTCTCATGCCACGTCCACCCATCATTATCATATTAAACATTAAACAAATTCAGGCTATGTACTGTTTGTATATAAATCTTCTTTATATACATACATGCATTATGTGCTACAGTTTTATTTTGTGTTCCTGAGATAAGGTTTTGCTCAGTAGCCAGGTTGGTATAAAACTCACTATGTAATAAAGGATGGCCTCAAATTCATACCAATTCTCTCTTCTCAATCTTTTGGTTTAAAAATGTGAGCTTCTATGCTTGGTTTTGATGCAAAATTCTTTTTGTAAAAGTTGAAAAAGAGGGAAAGTGGGCCACTTGTATATACAAAATATTTTGCATTTACTAATATCCAATATAGCACATAAAATCACAGACAGTTTTCAAAGAAGGAGCTGTAAACATTGCATAAAATGAAATTAATCATTGTAAAGTGTGCAGTTCAATAAAATGTACAGCTTAGTGGATTTAGGATGTTTATAAAACTCTATGATATTTACCACTAGAACCATAACATTTTCATCACTTTGAAAACATACACTACACCTATTCATAGCTAAACATCACTGCATTTCTCCTCTGCCTGGTAAATTTTGTAATTGCCTTATCCTATGTTTTATTCTCTAATAATGATGAGAATCATCAATAGGTAAAATGTTCATGTTTTACACATAATGAAAAAAAATATTATTGGATATACAAAATATCATTCCACTACTTGAGCCTTTGGTTCATCAAAATGATCATTGTCTCCTTTCCACAAATGAAGTGGGCCTTACAAGTTTATTACTCTCACTAAGACTGGAAGGACACAAATAAGATATGGGACTCATATTTTCATCTCTTCATAGTTATAAATTAAGAGTATATTAAGAATATATAACTTGAAATTTGAAGACCAACTTTAAAGCTTCATACTTCTGTTCTATTGTCAAAATGTAGGTAGTTAGGATCTGAAGACATGGAACCTTATTGTAGAATTGCTTTTCGTTCAGGAGTAGCCCATTATTTGTATTTCCTGTGAAAGTTCCCATAATTTTTTTTTTTCAAGAAATGTTTGATATTTTGATTTTTTGGTCAAAATTTATGTGCCCTGGAGGGACAATGAAATTTATTGGGTATAAAATTTATTTTATGGTTGTGTTACAGGGATGAAATCTACATGATAGCATTGTGGTAGGAAAAAGTGATTGTTACAAACACCAGCTTTATTCCTTTAAAAATTATCTTTTATTTTTTTAGATTATAAAATAATTACATCATTACCTTTTTCTGTTTTCTCCTCTAAATGTCCCAATATTCTTTTCCTTGCTCTTCTTCCAATTCATGACCTCATTTTCATTAAATGCTGTTGAGTACATATATGCATGTGTGCTTATGCATAGAAATATCTCACTCTTATTACATACACAAATATAGCCTGCTAGTTCCTTATAATATTGTAAGTGTGGTATCCGTTAAGCAATTGCTATATCTATCCCTGTGGAAGACTATGTCTCCTTTTCAGCTTTCCTTAGTTTCCTGTAGTTATTTGTGTAAGGTTAAGGCCTCCTGAACTTTCCTCTCTATCCTTTGTCATGCCTACAGTTGTTCTTGATCAGCTCCTGTTTAAGAAGTTATCCTGGCCGGGCAGTGTTGGCACACGCCTTTAATCCTAGTACTTGGGAGGCAGAGGCAGGCAGATTTCTGAGTTCGAGGCCATCCTGGTCTACAGAGTGAGTTCCAGGACACCCAGGGCTATGCAGAGAAACCTTGTCTCAAAAAAAAAAAAAGAGAGAGAGAGAAAGAGAGAGAGAGAGAGAGAGAGAGAGAGAGAGAGAGAGAAAGAGAAAGAAGGAGGAAGAGGAGGAGGAGGAGAGGGAGAAGGAGAGGGAGAGGGAGAGGAAGAAGAAGAAGAAGAGGAAAAAGAGGAAGAAGAGGAAGAAGAAGAAAGTTGTTATCCTGGTGGGATTTTATAAATGTAGCTTCTGGTATTTCTAAGAGATACAACCTCATATATGATCTAATCTTCTAGATCTTAAATTACTTCCTCCCTGTCTTCTGCAATGATTCCTGGGCATTAAGGTCAGGAGTTGTATGATAGATTTGTCCATTGGAACTGGACAGTGCAACTCTGCAATTTAATGGACTGTGGTTGTCTGTAATGGTCTGTTGTAAAGAAAAGATTCCTTGATATAGGGTTTGCTGTACACTTACTTGTGGGTGTAATAATACATATTTATAATATAGTCAGGCATATGGTCATTTGGGTAATATGGTGGTTGTAGATAACTACAAGATCCTTAAAGATCCATGAGTTCTCTTCAGGTTCCATCTCCCCACTGTTGGGCATTTCGGCTTATGTCACCCCCATTGAGAACTGGGAGCCTCTCAAATTCCTGGTATCTAGGACATTCTACTACCCCTCAGTACCCCACCCCACTGCTACAAATTTCTGTTCATTCTCCTAGCCTTCTGAGCTTCTCTCTTGTCTCCTCCATACCTGATCCTGCTCCCCCCTTTTCCCTCTCCTTCCCCTCCAATTCATGTCTCTCCCTCTTTGTCTCCCATGATTAATTTGTTCCCCCTTCTAAGAGGGATTGAAGCATCACACGGGGATTCCTATGGAAGAGTTACAGGAAGAACTGAAGGAGCTGAAGGGGATTGCAACCCCATACAAAGAACAGCAGCATCAACTAACAGGACCCCTCAGACCTCCCAGGGATTAAGCCACCAACCAAAAAGCACACATGACCTGGTCCAAGGCCCCTGCTATGTATGTACCAGAGGACTACCTTGTCTGGTCTCAGTGAGAGGGGCTGCACTTGAGCTTGTGGAGGCTTGATGCTCCATAGAAGTGGTAGGCTAGAGGGTTGAGGTGGAACTCAATGGGTGGTTGGGGGCCCACACTCGTAGAGTTGAAAGGGAAAGGAGATGGGTGGGTGGGGTGCTCGAGAAGGGGAACGGGAAAGAGAGACAATATTGAAGTGTAAATAATTAAAATAATTAATTAAAAAAATTGCATGAGGTCACTAGCTCTGGGTAGTTGAGGTTTCCAGTAACAAGTTTGATTTTCCTCTCATTGAATGGATCTTAAGTCCAATTAGATAGCTGTTGTTTACCACCAAGCTCTGTGTACCAATACAGAACCTTTAGTATTACTGTGCCATGTTGCTCACAGACGTAGTGCATAGGCATTATTGGTGGGTAGAAGCATTGATGGTTTCAGTCCTTTGAAAGCTTGTACCATGAATGCTTCTCAGAAAGGAGGCTGTCAGATCAATTCCATCCTAGGGTTCTTGTTCCATCTCTGCTAGTTCTGGTTCCATCTCTGTGTCTGAAATGCATGGTGTCTTCAGCAACAGTAATTCACTTTCCACCTCTGTGGAACAAAAACATGCAAAGGCACCACACCTCTAACCTACAAGGGAACAAGATGGTTTCTCATGCAGGTGTTGAATATTTTGTTAAATCTTTCCTTTTTGAGAGTGTGTATTGTCAATGCAAATTAGATTTACTATGTATATATCCATAAACACACTGACAAATATGTATTTAAGTAATTTAAGGTAGATACTTAATAGCATGATTCCTTATTACTTTGAAGACATCCTTGTTGTTACATTGTCTTCCTTCCTTCTTACTCTGTATTTATTCCCCCCTCTTGCTAATTAAAGCCCACATCCTGTTTTATTCATTCCCCTATCAGATCAGATGTAACATTTTATTCCCTTCTGTATTGATCACCTTGCCTGCCCCAACTCATTATTTAGCAATGGTTACTTTTCACTTTCCTGGTTTCTGTAGTTATTTTAGGATATGTATTCACATCTCATCCTCATGTGCATCCAATTCAAGAGAATATGTAACATCTTTCTGGGTCTTACTCAATATGATCTCTTCTAGCTCCATCCTTTTAACTATAAATTTTATTTTTCTTTATAACTAGTTTCCCATAATGTATATGTACCACATGTTTATTACTCATTCATCAATAGTCAGCTGAAGGATATTTAGGTCCCTTCCATTTCCTAGCAATGTGACTAGAACTGTAATTAACAGGGCTGCAGAAGCATATCTGGTGTAGATTATGAATTATTTGGTCATATGCCAAGGAGTAATGTAAATATGTCATATTATAAATTTAATTTTTTTGGAGAGCTCTACACTCTGATTTCCAGGGCTATTTGAACAGTTTGTAGTCCTATGGACTGTGAATAAGGGTTCTCTTTCCTCCTCATCATCTTCAGCATTTTGTGTTGGCTCTTTTGTTGATCTTTGCTATTCCAACTGGTGTAAGATACAATCATAAAGTTGTTTTGATTTGCATTTCTCTATTTTTAAAGGACAATGAACGTATTTTGAGATATATTTAAGCCATTAGGATTTTTTTTTTTTTGAGAATATTTTTTCAATTCCAATGCCCATTTTTTGAACAAATCATTTGCTTTGTTTTTGCTTTTAGTTCTTTATATAATCTGGATTATATAACCCTTTCTCAAATGTATAACTGGCAAAAGTTTTCTGACATCCTGTGGCCTTCCTGTTCAGTCTTGTGTCCTGTGGGTGTACAGATGCTCGTTAGTTTTACAAAGTCCTATGTGTCAATTGTTGGCTTTAATTCTTTGTCAAGTGAAGTCCAATTCTGAAATTGTTTTCCTCCAACTGTGTCTCATAAGATATCTTCTATGTTTCATTTTAGTAGTTTCAGTTTTTCAAGTTTCACATTTAGGTCTTTAATGCATTTGGAGTTAGCTTTTGTGCGAGGTGATAGATATGTATTGTCTTAGTTACTATTTTTTATTGTTGTGTCAAAATGCAATGACTATAACAGCTTATAAAATAAAGCACTTAATTTGGGATATCATGGTTTCAGAGAGCCATGACTATTGTGGTTGAAGGCAGGCATGCTAGCAGGCAGGAAGATAAGGCACTCAAGAAGTAGCACAGAGAGAGAGAGCGAGGGCGAGAGAGAGAGAGAGAGAGAGAAGGAAGAGGAGGAGGAGGAGGAGGAGGAGGAGGAAGAGGAGGAAGAAGAGGAGGAGGAGGAGGAGGAGGAGGAGGAGGAAGAAGAAGAAGAAGAAGAAGAAGAAGAAGAAGAAGAAGAAGAAGAAGAAGAAGAAGACCAAAAGGATATGAGAGATACTTGGAATAATGTGGCCTTTTGAAATCTTCAAACCCACCCAAATCTTACAGCAAGGCCATATCTTGTAATCCTTCCTCAAATGTTCCATCATCTGGGGACTACATATTCAAATATATGAGCCTACAAGGGTCATTTTTATTTAAAGCATTATATCACACTTCCTGGCTTCCATATGTCTGTGACAATTATAATGCAAATTTTATTTACTCTGATTTTAAGGTGCCCAACTGCCTTTCATAATCAACACAGTCTTGAAGTTCAAACTTTCTTCTGAGACTTAAGGCAATTGCTTAATTGTGACCTCTTGTAAAATCAAAAACCGAATTACATATCTCCAAAAATAAAATGGCACAAATATCACTTTCCACCGTCAAATGAAGCAATAGGGGTTTAGTGACAAAATATTGGAACAATGAAAGTCAGAAAGAAAACAGGACAATCATCGTATTGTCTGGCTTCATATCTGATTTCAAATGGATTTGATGTTTTTCTTTTTCAGCTTTGTTGCCCACAATACATTTCACTTTCTTGGATAGGTTCTACTACTTGTAGGAACCTCTTCTTGATACTAATGTCTTCATATTAAACTGCTTTCTTGATTAAAATTAAGTGTCCCATTTTATCCATTCGGATATTTTTTCAGATATCAGTATAGGAACTTACAGTTTCTTTTTTAAAACTGGTATCCTTAAAGCTAAGATGTATTTCTTGCACACAAAAGATAGGCTTTGTTTCTTGTTTCACTCAGTCATTCTGTGCCTTATTGTTGGAGAATTGAGGCCATTATTATTAAAAATATTATCAAAATGTATATGCTAATTGTGTGCATTTGGCTGATGACTTTTGTTGGTTTTGTTCTTAGTGGTATATAATGTTTAAGTAATCATGAGTTTATAGTTCCTTCAACAGTATTTTGAATGTGCTAATTCCTCTTTTTAGCTTGAAATGTTGCTTACTATATATTTTTAGGGTTAGTTTGTTGAATATAAACTTTTTAAACTGTTTTTATCATGGAAAGATTTTATTTTCCTCCAACTTTGATTGATAATTTGGTGAGTTGTTTAACTAGGTTCGGTGTCACATTCTTCTAGGTCTTGGTAAGCAGTGTTCTAGGTGCATGTCACTATCAAGAATTCCATTGGGAAACAGCTGTTATTTTCATGAGTTTCCATTTTTTGTGGGTTTTATTTTTGTTGTTGTTGTTTTGCTGTGTAGCTTTTAGTATTCTTCTTTGATTTAAAGGCTTACTGGTAAAACTATGATATACTATGGGAGTTTTTTACTTTCTTATTATTTGGTGGTATTTATTATTCTTGTATTTAAATGGATATGTTTTCCTGGGTTGGGGATTTTTTTTTTTTTTTAATCATCTTGTTGAAGATCTGGTCAATGAAAAAACATGTTCCTCTCTCATCTGTGCATATAATTAGAAAGCTTGGTCTTTTTGTGCTGTCCCACTTTTCCTGTACCTTATCTTTATATTTTTCATAATCCTTGATTTTGTGGTCTAGATCCTCTACTTAGAGTCCTGATATTCTATCTTTTTCTTTATTCATGTAAACTGTAAGGCTTTCATTTGCATTTTCCAGTTAGATTATTGGAATTTTTAATTCCATTTTCATTTCTGCTTAAATTCTCTAAATTTTCCATCTCTAAATTGAATTCTATTTTCAAATCCTAAATTATCTCTGTCATTGCTGTCAGCTGTCAGTTACCCTTGATACTGACTGGAGGACCAGGACCCAGAGGCTAGATAGCCCAGAGACCTAGAACAGAACAAAATTTGTCAGGAAAAAAAAGAAAAGAAAGAAAGAAATCAATTAAATTATTCCTAACAATACACTGCTATACTCATAGACTGGTGCATAACTCAGTTGTTATCAGAGAAGCTTCATCCAGGAACTGATGGATGCAGAGACCCCAGCCAAAACTTAGGTGTAGAGCTCAGTGAATTATGTAGAAGAGAGTAAGTAAGGACTTTGGGAGCCAGTTAAGTCAAGGGCACCACAAGAAAATACACAGAAGGAATGAATCAGGACTTATAGAGTCACAAAAAGACTGAACTGATAACCAGGCATTCTGCATGAGTCTGACCTAGGCACTCTGCATGTATGTTACAATTGTGAAACTTGGTCTTCTTGTGGGACTCCTGATAAGGAGTCTCTGTTTGGTCTCTGGCCTGTCTCTGACTCTTTTGCCTGTATTTGGGACTCATCGCTTCACACTGGTTTGCCTAGTCTAGCCTTAATAGGAGGGAAGGGGCCTAATCTTAATGTAACATGATATGCTATGATTGGAAGACTTGACCTTCTCTGAAAAGATGTGGAAGAGAAGTGTACTGAGGTGGGGGACAGCAAGGGAGGGGTTGGGATAAGAGAGGGAAGGGAAACTGTGCTGAGAATATAATATATTAGAATAAAATTTAAAAATGAAACAGTATTATCAAAAGCACAGTTGCAACAGCTGACTTGCATTTACTTCCACATACTGGCCTTACACAAGATGTCATAGAGTGAGTGCACTGACAGGAACTCCTGCAATGGCTGCACCTCTTTTTTTATAGCCTACAGTTAGGCAACAGCTGAGTGAATAAAGTCCTCTGCAATCCTCACACCCACCAAGGCACTCATTGTTTGTCTAAAATGAGAGTCACACTATTTAAAAGTACTCTGCAACCTTGTAACAACTGGAAAAGGACAGAGGTTCCAAGGCAAGCACCCATAAGTAAGTAAGGTAAGTAATCTGAAATAAATTTGTTTCAGCTTTGTATCACTGGGACAGACAATAGTTTGAACTACCATTTAAATGTTGGAGACCTAGAATAAGAGAAGTTCCATTAGTGTCAATCAGAGAGGCTTAAAAAGAGAAGGTGGCTAGACTGTTAAACAAATTCAATGATATTGAGAGAAGTAAACACTCTATATTCCTTATGATAGCATTGACTGTGAAACAGTCACAAAACACTTTTAGGACTATATGGTACTATAATTCTAGGCTGTATCACCCATTTTTCTAAATGACACATTTGTACATTTTTATTAATAGGTCTTTCCCATTACCTATTAAAATCTCCAATCTTAACTCCTTTAAGTATTTGAATAATCTCCTATTTCTTTTTCCCTTTTATTGAAAATAGATTAGTTTCTCACATAATATATCCCAATTACTCTTTCCCTTCCCTTACTCACCACAGTTCCTCCCTACTTCCCCTGCTATCAGGATCCACTCCATTTGTGTCTCTTATAAGAAGACAAACAGTTGAGCTCGATAAGATGGCTCAGCAATTAAAAACACTGGCTGCTCCTCCAGAGATATTTGGACTCAGATACTCTAAACCCAAATGGAAGCTTGCAACTGTGTGTAATCTCAGTTGGTTCCAGATATTGCACCCTCACACAGACATGCATCCATGCCAAGAATCAACACTCATACAAATAAATAAATCATAGGAAAAAAATAGAAGAAAAAGTGGCTTTTAAGGAAGAGTACTATAATATAATAAGATAAAAATAAATTAACACAACAGAATAGGACCTAAACAAACAAACAAAAAACACTGTACTGGAAGCAATAATATATGGAAGCAATAATATATGCATAATATATACATAATATATGCATACTTGTTGCAGACCTATGCAGGCCTTACGCATGCTGCTTAAAGCTTATGCACTTACAATCAAATCAGTTGAAGTGTTTTCTTATGTTTGAGTAACGAAATTTACATCAGGGAGTTGTGATCATCAAATTAGCCATATTTGTAACTAATATACTATTGGAATTTCATAGCATTTTAAAATCATTAAGCTTACGTTTCATAAAACACAGACTTTCATAGCATAAAGGTCAACAATGCACGAAACTTCCATTAAAAATATTTGTAAAACAGAAATCTTGTAAAGAAAGTGACACAATGGAGTATCACTGTTGATAATACGCTGCAGTTTCATGACTTCACCTACCATTTCCTAGTTGGTATTTGCAGTTAAGAAAAGACAGGACTCAGTGTACCAGTGAGGGTATACATACGTGGTCTGTGTACACACAGTAAAGAGGACATGCGGGGGGATGGACCAGTTGCTCAATAACAGTCCCCTCTACTCTTCTGCTTCCTGACTCTTACCTTTTTAACAGCACTTTCCCCCTAATATTATTTGAATCTGAAGACATATTTTGCTACCTGGAATCTTTTGCTCAAGTAGGTAAAATTACCACTAGCAACAACAAACATACAAACAAAAATTATTGTCTATCCATGAAGAACTTAATTCTTTATTGGCATGCTTAAGTACTAAGTGCTAGTATTTTATTAGAGTGTATAAATAGCATCCCAAGTTATCAAAAGGAACATGCCTTCCACAAGAATGTGTGTCATCACTCAGAACAGTTTTGACCAGATTCACCATTAGATCAATGGACTTTGTGATTTACTACTTGTGATTCATAGTAATAAAAAACTTGAATTAACTGTTTGCCTTAGCTCCATTACATCCAGTGTTTTATTTCCTGCCATATCAATTTAAAAAGATGGAATGCATGTCTCTAAAAGACAGTATGTTTTTTGGCAAATTAGAACTGACTTAGAGTCTGTGTACCTGATGACATTATCCTCTGGGTTATTATTAAAGAAATTTATGGCTTTTATTGAGATTAATTATAGATAAGGTTCCCATAAGTTCTGTCTTTATGTTCTTCATAGACTAGGTTGAACTAAATAAAAACAGCAACTGTAGCCCATGGACCAATATTAGCCTGTGATAGGTCTGTAAATCAAGTTGACTGTATCATATACATAGCACATTTTACAAAATATCTGAGGCTACTTTCATACCATAGAACTGAGTTGAGCAGTTGTGATAAAACTGTGTGCTTTTCAAACATAGCTTAATACTTGCATTCTTGCAGAAAACAATTGTGGATTCTTGAATTATCAAGCATAGTGCCCAGCATGTAATACTTAAAATTAAATTAATACTGTTTCTAAGAGTACCGATAAATATAGCTTTTAGAGAAAAATAATTAAGTGGATTAGGACTCAGTGTGAGACATGAATAAGTGACAAAAAAAAGAGTTAAACTCAGGGATGAGTAGATGACTCTGGGGTTGAGGGAATTCATGGCTCTTGTAGAGGATAGTTCAATTCCCAGCTCCAAATAGGGTATTTCACAACTTCCTGTAACTCCAACTTCAGGGGGTCTTAGAACCCCTTCTTGCTTCCAATGGTATTTTACTCATGGGTACATACCCACATACAGAAAAGTATAAATAATTTTTAATATAAGATAAATTTTAATGTTCTCAGTATTTCTATTTGTAATATTTTTTCATTTCATAAATAAAAAAGAAATGTAATTGGTTTACCTTAATTATTAAAAATATATAAACAATGATCTCAGTCAAGAATCTGACATTGTCTTAAGCTTTATTTTATCATAATGGAAAGAAAGCTTTTCATCTTTGTGTATATTTTCAGTACTTGAGAACAGGCAATTAAGTACATAAAATCTTCCAGGGTTTTGTTACTCAGATTTATTTTATTCTTATGTTTTTTATTTCCCTGTAGTGCTTTGATTCAAAATGGGTGTCTGTCTCCAAGAAACTTTAAGCCATTTTGAGATCAAATTCAATATGATATCAAAAGACAAACTGATATTTCCAGTTGTCATATGCAAGTGAATTAACTGGACAAAATGTAATTTAAGAACCCAGAAAAAACAATTTCTGTAGGTTCACAAGATCAAAAAATATTTTCAGAATTGAATCGTTTATACAGAATGTAGAGAAAATCCAAAATAGATGAATAAATGAAATTCAGATGATGAATCTACTTACTTAAGTTCAGAAATTTAAATGGTGAATTTAAGGTAGGGGAAAATGCCATTTACCTTAGGGTCTTTGCATGTTGCTATTACTATTTTTCTTGAAGAAATATCATTATCTGGTTTCCTTTGAATGATCACTAATGTGTATTGTTCTGTCAGCTTTATCACACACATGTTTTTAGTGCATGGCTAAGGATGACACTAGCATTGTTGACCTATCGACAAGGATCTCCAAGGTGATTTTGTCACGTCTGTTAATCTTATGCTAAATAAAGCAACAGACATAAGAGAGCTTGAGTGATCCCTGAGACCAGGGTGAAGGCAGTGCCTCTTATTTGCACAGTGCTACCCATTCATATGGTAACCATGGTGGCTGAGAGCTATTTGGGGATCAGGTCATAAGCTCACTGACTTGTTCAAGAGGTGGCTGATTTCATAACGAAGGATCAAATTCATAACATTATCACTTCAGAAGTGAGAATCTAAATGTGAAGCCTAAGAGAACATAAGCATCTAACTCTGCTTCTCAAAGAAGACTTTCAAAGGAGTCAC
The DNA here is from genome assembly GCA_019843965.1 of Rhynchomys soricoides. Taxonomy (NCBI): domain Eukaryota; kingdom Metazoa; phylum Chordata; class Mammalia; order Rodentia; family Muridae; genus Rhynchomys; species Rhynchomys soricoides. Next base: position 5,365,419 of record JADRCH010000076.1, on the reverse strand, counting down.
ATACCAGATATCCTGCATAACAGATATTCACATTACAATTCCATAACAGTAGCATAATTACAGTTATGAAGTAGAAATGATATAATTCTATGGTTAGAGTCACTGCAACATGAAATACTATAATAAAGGCTCACAGCATTAGGAATGTGGACAATCACTGATTCAAGTCAATAATAACCCATACTCCCTTGTTTTTATCATTGATTTAAATATTCAAAATAATGTTATCAATAGTTAGGACACAATGTATTGATTGATTTGTATTTGCATTTTAAGCTTAGTGCTATGTTACAACAGTATTATTTCTAATGTAGAAATGTTATTGTTAAGAAATTCTTCAAAATACTTAAAAAGGGAACAATCAGAATGTTTATATGCAAATTGCAAGATATAAATAGCAAGCTGTCTTAATTAGGACTTCCATTGCTGTAAAGAAACACCATGACCAAGTCAATTCTTTTAAAGGACATTTAATTTGGGCTGTGTTACAGGTCCTGAGTTTCACACCATTGTCATCAGAGCAAGAAACATGGCAGTGTTCAGGCAGTCATGGAACTGAAGGAGCTGAGAGTTCTAGATCTTGTTCTGAATACAAACAGGAGAAAAGTGCTGTCTTTCAGGCAGTTGGGAGGAGGGTCACAAAGCCCACCTCCACAGTGACACACTTCCTCTAATAAGGCCACACCTACTGCTATTCCAGTGGGCCAAGCATATTCAAACTACCACACAGATTTTATATAAAAAGAAAGAAAGAAACAAAGGAACAAAGAAAGAACCAACGAAAGAAAGAATTAGCCTATATTCCATATGACTTTTGAAGGTTAAGAGATATTTTAATTTATTTCAAAATATAAGTGAGACATGACAGTGTATTTCTATGACCCTAGCACATGGGAGATGAAAAGCATAGGATGACATTGAGTTTGAAACCAAGCTTGTGCATGTTACGTACAAGGATCTAGGCCAGATGGTAGGGCTACATAGTGAGGCACCATCTCTACAGAAACAGAGATAAACAAAGCAAAACCTCTCAGAAGGAAGAATTCATCAGGTAAAGGTGCTTTCCAACAAGTGTCATGGCCTGATTTTGAGGGTAGTGTGTTGTACAAGAATCCGTACTAAAGTTGTCCTCTACCCACAACCAAAATTTGTGTGCTTTTGTATATATATTCACACTCACAGACACATATACTATATAAATATATGTAAATTATAAAATAAATACTTTAACAGATTAAAAGTCAACCACTGAAAACAACGAAAGAGCAAAGCTATAAATGTATACTCTGAAAATAAGATATCTCAAGGAGATCTTATTCAGCACAGAACTCAACTGTTTGATAGTGTAGTCAGATGCGTCTATGTCTTTGTAGTATGCTTAGAGCATTGAAGCCAAACACTATGTGTATTTCACTCAGAAACACATTTGCATGAAGTTTTATAGTTGCCAAGCATTACTAAAATTTGATCTTTGATCCTTACTTTAAGAATTCTTATAAATAAACAAGAAATATGGTTATTAAATTTTAAATGCATATAATGTCTACTATGTAATAATAGAGTTTGTTAGAAGTTTTAGATTATAATAGGGCAAAGCCTCTTGTGCTACCATTGTGTGACTTGTATGTAGGACATGTACTTCCCACAGTTTCCAACAGGTGAGTTCTCTGCACTGTGAGACTCACCTTTTAAAGCACTTTGCATGTGCCACTCTCCACCTTCCCTACTGCCTATTTCCTTTAATGCACTCTTAATTTCTCTACTTCTGTCCTTGAGCTATGATTGGATTAAAGAATGTCTATGACAACTGATTTGAATGCCAATGTCTCCTATTGTAATACCTACTCTGCATATGATTTTTAACACTCAGCTTTCGTCTAGTAAAGGAGTTACAGCATTTTTTCCTGAGGTAAAATTGTCATTATTTCTATTTTGGGTTTTCCTGCTCCTGTCTGATTTCCCTTCACTGGGAACTATTTTGCTATTCTGTGTCACCAGCTGTAATGGTGATGATTTGTAACTAGCTTCCTTCAGAGGATGTGCTGTCAGGCTGTTGCAGCAAGCTTCAGCATCATTTAAATGTATACTCACTCTCCTCTTTGAGTTTATGTTTTACTTAGATCATTAGGGGAATTTTCTCCTTCTCTATTTGTGTTTACTGGCTTGTAAGTAGTGCCCTTTCAGTCAAACTATTCCTTGCTTGTTCTGCCCACACATTTGGCAGTGTCAAAATTTGGAAAGAGGGAGATGCACATAATGTTTGAGAAAAAAAAAAAAAAAGTACTGAATTCCCTTCCAATCACTGATTTATTCATGGCCTCATCACCAACTACTTATAGAAAACACCTAAGGGTGTGCATTCAATGTCCCTCAGGATTAATACCGTCGACTAATTTTGCACTTGGATTTCAGAGGACTGGATTTTCTGAGGATACCTCCCAGAGAAGATAAGCAATAGCACAAAGACTGGCGAGTGTAAGAAAACTTTCAGTTTAACAACTAAGGCATGGAAAGACAGGGCAACCATTTTGGGATTGCATATGATCTATGATCACTAACATTAATGATCGAATTAAAAGATAAACTAGCAATCCTGATGCCTGTGTTTAAACACAGAGCAATGCAGGAGTTAGGTAGGGAAATGTGCTGTGAAAAACTCTCAATGTGATATAAGCAATGCATTTTGATTCTGAAATATCCCTGCCCTGAATGCATATGGAAAGAAAACAAGAGGCCTAGAAACAAGACTGAATTCTTACTGGAGCATAATCGGATTTAAAAGGCATGTTAGTATTTCTTTTGGAGCAGACCTTCCACATATGGCCAAAGGTGAATTTTCTGTCCAGAGGGTAAGGACATTAGAATATCTATAACAACATGTATTCCTAGATTACATGCTTTATTATCAGGCCTTAAACTCAGCCTTAAGTGGTAAAGTGCTTTGTCATAAGCTTGCCCATACTATTTCCCCTTTCTCAAACTGGCATTTGGGAGTCCCAGATAGGGTTTAGAATTAAAGTGAAAATAGGTCAAAGGACAAGAAACTCTGAAACTTGTGTGCAAATAATTGTGTCAAATAACACAGTATTCCTGTTCATGTTATTGAGTGCAAGTAGATTTAAAATGGATATTTTGAAGCTAGAATAGAATCAGAAAAAAGACAAACAGAGGGTGAGGAATCAAGAAATCATGTCTTATGTCTAATGTTGTCAGAAGGAAATGTGTAGGGGGAACACACTTAAAACATCTCTCAAATATTTAAAGAATTATCACCTGGAAGAAGAAGCAGATATTTGATAGAAGAATGAACAAGAAAGACCAGACAGAAATTACTAAGCAAAGGAGATCTTTAGAGAGATAACTGCTATGCAAGTATTTTATGAAGTAGGTAAATAAGAATTTTAATCTATTATTATAAATGAAAAGGGGATAAGATGAAGAATTAGTTCCTTGTTCGAGATTTGAATGGTGTAAACATTAAACAGAAGGCCAGATAGAAATGAGAAGATCTCTTTTTAACTCTAAAATTCTTTGATTCTACAAGATGGTTATGTTTAGAATTTGTTGTTGTTGTTGTTATTTGACATTTTCTTGTTTTACAGTCACTCACTGAGAGCATTTCTAATATTTGTCAACATTTTGAGACACAAAAACCATGAGTAATTTCTTCAAATAAAATTGAGATTATACAACAAGTGGAAAGAGTAGGAAAGAGATAAAACAGACTGTCCACATGTTAGTTTTCAGGTATAGATAGTTATGGAAGCTAGATTACACTATCAGAAGGGTTGAACCAGCTATTGGAAAGTGTTGGACTCTGACACTGTGCTGGTTTTAGAATGTAAAGGTAAAGTCGAGGTACAGAACATTCTTAAATGCTTCTTAAGTGAATCTTAAGGATAGTGAATTTTAAAATCCATGAATGAAGAAGCTAGGAAGCACATTTTGCCTGAATCGCAAACAATCTATTAAAAAGTGTGAGTCATTCCACAGAATCATAAAATATTTAGATAGGCATGGTAAGGAGAGAAGAAGAAGGTAGAAGATGAAAGGAAATTGTAAAAGAAGGGCACAGGTGTCTCTCTGTAGATAATTTTTCACAGAATTGCCTAACATTCTGCCCAGCCCTAAGTCTAAGCTATAGATGATATATAGAATGAATTAGATGCTTGGTCTGCTCATAAGGTCGTTATATACATATGGTGATTTTTGTGTCTTTATGTTTTACATAAAGTTATGGCCATTGGAATTGATTTGATAAGTTAAAGATTGGACATTTCCTAGGTTTCATAGCTAGGCCATGTTAAATTCATTGAAGGTTTTGGAATCTACTGTATATGTGTGCAACTCTGATCTTGTTTTAAATTCAAAGATCTTCACTCACTGTACTTTACATGAGAGTAATTTAGCTGTAACAGAATGTGAGGTGAAGAAGCAAACACATCAGCATTACTCCATTAATTGTGTATTCTATAAGCACTTATGTGGTAGGACACACAGAAGCCTGCTCAGGTATGAGGATGAAGACCACGTAGAAGATGCAGATAATCCAAACAAACATTAAAACCCATGAGCTTACCTAAGGGCTAGGCTTTTTGGGTTTTATTTGTTTGTTTCATCTTGTTTTTCTTTTAGGAAACATCAGAGAGGGAGACCAAGTCTTCTATTTTACGGCATGGTTTTATAGACTTTGGAGACATAGAACTTTATAGTACGTATAGTCATTTAGAATTTTCATTCAGAGTCCCCCCAGTACAGCTGTGCTTCACTAACTAGATTTTGCCTGGAATCAAAGTCCCATTTATGCATTTCCAAAAGACTGCTGAGGAAGGTAAAGCCCAGAACAACCCTAATTCCTCACTGATCCTCCCCTGATGTACTGGGTAGAGGAAGTTCACAGTGAGTATCCAAATTCAAGAATAGTTTGTGGCAAAATTACGAGCACATACTAGAAATGAAGCTGAAGGCAAGGCAGACAGAAATGGCAATGGCATATACTATTAAAAGAAGAGGCAGCTTTAAATTTTAAAAATCGATGTGGGAACATTCTGGAGATGGATACAGAAAGAAACTAAGATTGCACACATATTCTGGAGGTGATGAGGACAAAATTTAATGCTCTTTGCTGGGAAGTTAGAGCAGATCTTTGAGTCATGAGATTCTGCAAGCTAGGAGGAACAAAACCAATGAGGAAAAGTGTCATTCGCAGTCCACACAGAGAAACAGTGATTGTGAGAATTTGAAAGTGCTTGGAAGATGGAAATATGTGGTGCATGGTGCATTGATGTTGAAGTAGTCACTGTAAATAGATGAGAATTATTTTATCTAAATGGCAAGACCCACTGCCCTGGGTTATGATTTATTGTTAAATTAACATGGGTAACATTTAATATACATATTTAAGCACAATTTTACAAAATTTTTATAATCTATTATCTCTATAATCCCATATTTGTATTACAAACAACCACCTTTCAGTATTCCAACCAAGTAGACAAAATGAAATAAAAATCTTAATTTTCCAGCAGATATTTATCAAACCCTTATGCATCAAGTCCTTTGTGGGAATACACAAACTGACTCATAAGTAAATAAAGCCATTGAAAAGCCCTCATGAATACAATAATAGGTAAAAAATTGTGTAATATTTATTATTCCCTAATGTCCTTTGTCTTTTTTAAAAATTTATAGAAGATAACAGTTTACTCCTTATAAGACAGGGCCTTAAATCTTGGTTGTGATCATATTAACCAATTAAGATATGTTAATTAATCAATGATGTAAAATATCTCTCATTTGGGATGCATTTGATGATTCTATAATGGTTAGATTGGGTTATGAATATTTAGAAAATTCACAGGAGTCTATTCTATCAGTTGTCTCCAGAGTACATAATACAAGCAATAATGGGTGATATAATACTTGACTAGCTGTCTTTGAGAGGATTTTCTGATGACTCCAATGCAAAGTTATTCCCTGCCCTGTTTTCCATGTTTTAGTATGGATGAAGAAAGTAGTTTTCACACCTCATGTGTAATGAAGGTATTTACTCTTCATTATATTAAAAGAAGATTTATGAATATTATTTGAGAAATTATCATAAGAATATTGTCTCTTCCTATACTGAAATATTTACTTGATTGTTTATTCTATGACTAATCTGGAAACAGAGCAGGGGGCTATAAATAAGTATACCATGTTCTGGAGATTCTTTCAGCCAGTTTTTGTGTGTCCTCACTGGAAATGTCACAAACACCATATAGAGTTCACTTTGATGGCTTTATTTTAGAATGATGTCATGTGGATTGTTGTCATTATAAAATCCACATTTCCAATAGTGAGATATCCAATTAACATTCTTCCACAAAAGTTAGGTATAACACATTTCCCTATACAGATCTTGAAAAGTTGTTTTTTTAATGTACACCACCTCAGGAATTAAACTTCTCAATCAAGAGATAAGGTACATATGGAACTTCTGTTGTCTTTAGGTTTAGATAATACATGTTTTCTATAATCATCTTCACAGATACACAATGACCCCAATTCTCTTCAGTGAGAGTTTTTCAATATATTCTTGAAGTATGTTTTCATGTTAGTTTCTGTGATAATACAAATTTGATAATATAATCTGTGGTAATACTTTACGTATCTTTATAGAAAAACACCGAACTGCTTTTCAAAATGTGATATTTTAGAAATTCTACTAGGAGTAAACATTTATCCTTGTTAATTATTGGTATTTTCAGATATTTATGTTTAAGCTCTTCTGGTTTCTGTGAAATGAAGAACAACAATTACGTTAATTTGCATTGTTACAATAAAAATGCTTAGCATACCCTCATGTTCTTGTTTTCTACCTCCCTAGCCTCCTGATCACGCCTATTCAGATATTTAGTTGTTTATTGAGTGGTGGGTTTTTTGTTTGTTTGTTTGTTTTTGTTTTTTTTATATAGTTGAGATTTAAAACTCTTCACATGTTTTAAATATAAATCTTTTGTGTGGTGACAATATTTTCCTCTGTGTTATTTTTGTTGCCATTCTCCAGAGTGTCTTTCACAGATATTATGTTAATTTATATCAAAATTAATTCACTGTTTTTCCATACAATTTTGTGTTGCACCTAAAGCATATTTTCTATGTTATATAGACATTTCTCCCTCTGAGACGTTTGCTTTTATTTCAAATATAACAAGATTATATTATCTTAGTCTGTTACTGAACTGTATTTTTTTCATTGATATATTTGTATTCTCTCTTACCAATATCTCAGTAACATGAACATCATGGTGGCGTTTCTCCTCTGGTAGCTTGAATCATTCAATTTCATTCTTGTATAATATTATTTTGGCTATAATACTCCTCTCTCTTTTCCTCTCTCTTTTCCTCTCTCTTTTCCTCTCTCTCCCCCCCCTCTGTTTCTCTCTCTCTGTACATGAGCATGTGTGTGGTAGAGGTCAACCAGAATATAATTCCTTAGGAGCTGTGGAGTTTTCTTTTTGAGACCATGTAACTCACCAGGACATGGGACACTCAGATTAGTTTAGGTATTTCAGAGTTGCACTAGCTCAGCCTCCATAGTCTTGTGTGGGAGCACATGCAATGTTCTGCCTTTCCAAATGGAGACTGAGAGTGAAACTCAATTTCCATTAAAGTTGCACTAAACTCAAGTTGCATTAAACTGTGGAGGGAACTCATTTCCAAGCTTTTCCATGACCCTGCCTATAGGATTTAAAATCATGGTTTTTGGTATAGAGACTACACATGAAACTCAGGTCATTTCCTCTGCATAGACACTGCACAAGTGACTCAGGTCCTGGCTTTTGGTGTGGGTGCTTTTATGTGACTCAGGTTTTCATCCTTATAGAGCAAGTGCCTCCCTTATTGAAAATCTCATTCTTTCTGAATGTAGTTTTGAATCACTTGCAAGAATTTATATATAAAAAAAAGTAGCTAAAGTTTGGAATAAGATTAATTACATTTGGAGATCATATTTAAAAATTTGTGTTAAAGAAATATTTATTATCTACACTTTAAATATCTAATATCTACCTACTTGAGCAAGATTTTTTTCTTACATAGATCCAGCACCTAATCTGTGAGAAAATGGATTTTATATTTGTTTGACAATGTCCTCTTTTTACTTTTGAAATATTATTTATTAATTTCCCCTAATTGGGAACACAATTTAAACTAGTGGCAATATGTCTTTCATCTACCCATATTTGTTTGCAGCATCCTTACTTGATACCATGAATTTCAGAGACTCATGACTTAATTGGAGCACATATGGCTGTGGCCAGCAAAGGATCATACATCTAAATATAAACTTATTAACCCTAATTAAAAATTTCCTGAAGAAACATTGATATAAACATTGAATTCATCATTCATTTGAGAAATTCTAAGTAAAATATTTTTTTAGTGGTACTTATTTTTGTATCCTTTACATGTATTAATGCATGTTATGTATTTTTTACTCATATTGGTATTATTTTCTGTCATCTCTTTCCTATATAAAGAAATTGCCTTGTCTAGATCCTCACATCATGCTAGATTTTATCTGAAATATTACACAGATGCTAATCTCAATTTAAAGTACTATATATAATAAATTTTCTGGAATAAGAGGTATATATAATGATTTAAAAATTGTATGAGGCCAGGTTGGACAACTATGAAGACTGAGCTGCCTGTCTATTATATATGTGCCAGGAACCTCTTTCCAGCCCATGTATGTTCTTTACAAGACGGTTCAGATTCTGAGAGTTCCTAGGGGTTCATTGCCTCTGTTGGACTTCCTGTCGGGTTTCCATCTACTTCTACATCTTCAACCCTTTCTCAACTCTTTCACAAGTGTCTCTGAGCTCCACTTAATGTGTGGCTTGGGTATCTGCTTCAGTTTCAGTCCACTGCTAGGTAGAGCCTCTCAGAGGACAGTTATGCTAGGCTCCTGTCTGCAAGCATAACAGGGTATTATTAATTATGTCAGAGACTGGTGCTTGCCCATGGGTTGGATTTCTAGTTGGGCCAGTTATTAGTTGGTCTTTACTTTGGTCTCTGCTCCATAACTGCATTTCTTTTAGACTGGACTAATTTGGGGTTGAAAGTTTTGTGTGTGGGTTGGTGTCCCTCTCCTTTTACTTGGGGTTCTGTCTGGCTATGAAAGATGGCCTCTTCAGGTTGCATTTCTCCAATGTTAGGCATCTTAGCTAAGGTCACCTGCATTGTCTTCTAAGAGCCTCCCATATCCCAAGTCTCTGGGACTTTCTAAAGAATATCCCCTCCCCCCACACCCTAGGCACCTGTAGATTGCCATTCATTCTCCTTCCCCTCTGGGCCTCTTTTCTGACCCTCCATTCACCTGATCTTGACTCCCATATTCCCTTTGCTCTCCACCCCACACCAGTTCTCTCCCTCCCTCTGCTTCCTATGACTATTTTGCTTTCCTGTCTAACTATGACCCAAGCATCTTTGCTTGGTCCTTACTTCTTGTTTAACTTCCTTGAGTCTGTGAGGCATATCATGAGTATCTTGTATTATATGGCTCATATCCACTTAGCAGTGAGTGCATACCATTCCTAGTGGGCACCTGTTTTATTTAGGTTTTTACTTTTGTAAATAGACACCATGACCAAGGCAACTATTATAAGGACAACATTTATTTGGGGCTGGCTTATAGCTCTGGAGGTTCAGTCCATTATCATCAAGGCAGGAATATGGGAGCATCTAGGCAGGCATGGTTCAGGAAGATCTGAGTGTTCGACATCTTCATCTGTAGACTGCTAGCAGAACACTCACTCCTAGGCAGCTAGGACTAGAGTATTAAAACCAAAGCCCACAGTGACACACCTACTATAACAAGGCCAAGCTCACACCTCCAAATAGTGTCACTCCCTGGACTAAGCATATACAAACCATCACAGCACCCTATGTATATATTACACTTAGAGATGTAATTTCAATTTTATTAAGTAAATCAATCACACTTTGTTGTTTTATATTCCCAAACTTCAGATCAAAAGTTCTGTTTACTAGCTCTTGATTATACCCCAGAGCTGTATACTTGCACAAATGATAGGACAAACAGTGAGACAAATTTTCTACTGGTTTACAAGAGTGTCATTCATACCATGAGACAATTGCAATTTAGGTATTTTTTATATATGTGCCTAATGCCATTTACATATGATTTCTTCATTTATATAATAAAAATTATCTGACCAATTATTTTAATGTGTGGAAATAAAACCAACAAGGGAGGTAAATTTATCAACTTATATATTTTTCTCAAGAAATTTCACAGTTGTCAAGAAATATGATTTTCATTTCTTGATGATTCTGGTATCATTTGATGTGTTCCTGAAAGAGAATTATTGTCTGCTAAATCACACTATTTATTTTTCTAATTGAAATCTTTTTTGTTTGTTTGTTTGTTTTGTTTTGTTTTTTTGTTTTTCGAGACAGTTTCTCTGTGTAGCCGTGGCTGTCCTGTATGGGGGCTAAATGCAAAGACACAGTGCATGGTTATAATGCTAATGCCTGCCAGATTCACATCTTATAATTCTGAATATGCTTTTGTGAGAAAATGCAAAATATGATTCTCTCAAAAGAAAGTCTGGGAGCGTCTCTACCATAGCTATTCACAACTGACAAATTGTCAAGGAATTGGAAGGTTATGTGGAGGGGCTAATCCAACTCCAATCGAGGGTCTGGCAAGATAGTACATCCTATACCAGTAAGGGGCTAATGTTCATGGCATGAGTCCTGCATGTATTAACATTCTGGAATTGTAATTGTGTGTCACAAAGCAGGTGTCTTCTTGTTGGCATTTTGCTTACTGTGTGGTTCCTGTGACCTTGTCTTCTTACAGTGTAGTTTCCTTTCCAGCACATTACCATCTCCAGGCTATTAGCACTTGGGAGTCCAGGTAGATGTTTTATCTCCATGCTATCTCATATTAATGGAGGTTCAAGACTGCCACAGGCCTAAAACGAACAATCAAAGCCATGTCACAAAGGCATCGTGGCCATACAAAACCAAGCCATCAAATGAACAGGGCTGAATGAAAACTGACAGCCTGAACAGGTCAAAGAAACTTATTTTGTTGGTTGTAAAAGTATTATAATGGTATAATGGTATAAAAGTATTAAACGATACTTAATAATTAAACAAACTGATCAGTAGGAATAAGATGAAGCTGAAGCTGAAAGAAGACTAAATATAGACCAGAGATTTAATAAATCACTTAAATTACTATCATTCTTCCTTATGGATATGCTGGCTATGTCAAGTGGCATGTTGCATAAGGTGTAAAATGGGAGCTCATGTCAGATCACATTCTTCTTTCGATTTCATGTTCCATGCTGTTTCTACTGTTGCTGACCTTTCAACTTGCTCCAGCTCAGTAACAAAAATGTTATTCAATACTATCAGAAATAACTGGCACAAAACTAGAGTGTTCATTACTAGATTTGATGGTCCCATCAGATTTCAAGTATTGACCTAGAGAATATGAAAAGAGAAAAGAAATATAACTTTGCATGTCAAAGACCCTTTATTCTGCTCTCAGAACTGGAGCAAGTACATCACCTCTGATACAATCTCATATTATCAAATGAAATTCAAATGCTGAGATTGAAAAGTGTGGAGTGTGTGGAAGGGCAATTCAAAGCAGTAAGAGAAAAATGTTTGACCAGTTACACATTCAATCTTTATCATGTAATTTGTAAAATTCATTTTATAAATTCATAAATTTACAAAATACCAAATGTATTAGCTTTGGTGTTATTTGCTTTCAAGGCACTCAGAATGGGGTTGCATCTTTTTCTTTGATGTTTATAAATTAAAGTCAAGAAAGGTAGTGATTTCCCATTATCTTCTCCATACTTAGTCAGAAGGTAAATTGCGTATTCATAATCTTTCTGTAATGTGTTTTCTCCTGCATTGGATTGGGTTTCCTATAAAGCAGAAATGGATCCATAAATTGACTATGTTTCTGGAAATTGCTGCTAATCCATGGAATAATTGAATCAATTCAGTTCCTTGTTTCCAGAGTTGAATGAAATAGAACAAAGGTATACAGGGCTGCATTTGAGTGGAAGGAGAGTAGCTCACTGTGCAAGAGTGTTTCTTCACAAGCTTGAGAATAGGAGCTCAAAGCCAATATGCATATGTGAAAAGTTGAGCATTGTTTTACATGCCTTAACCTAGTCCTGTGTAGGGTTGATGCAGAAGGATTTCCAGGGCTTGATAACTGTCAGACTCACTCCAATTTCATTGGGGTTAATTTCACGATAATAAAGTAGAAATTGAAAGCACATTACACCCTATGTCTTCTTTTAGAGTCCATGTGCACATACCTATACCACATGCATATATACACATAAGTCTCATGCACATGTGTACATATACTCACACACCAAAAAAATAAATAAATAAATAAAAGCAAAATTAAGTCTGAAATACAGAAGAAGAGTTTGGGTTGGGATCTAGTATTACAGCGGAATCGGCAAATCAAAGCATCTATCATTCCTTAGCTCCAGGTTCAGTGGTGTCACATTGGTGGTGTGCATTGGCTATAAAACAAGTATGTACATCAGAGAAATTGGAATACTATACACAGAAATAGTTTTTAAATATTTATTAGATCATCATGACATCTATGTAATTAGTGGTGTCAATGTTAGAGGTAGGAAGTGAAAACTCAGTTTTGAATTTAACTACAACATATACTAGTGTCTGTGGTATAACTGGCCATGCTTTGAATTTACATTCCTTAATATAGTGAATTAATCTTACCTTCTTGTATGTTAGCATTTTAATATCACATGTTTAAGTGCTGATGTAAAACTGTGAAGTAGGTAATGATTGGAAGGCAGTTTGCCTACTCTTTCCTTTTTGTTTCTAATTTTCTACATGAGTGAAGTTTCAGTCACATTAGTCTGTGGAAGATTTATGACATTAGAAAAACAGTGTACAAGCCAGATTTTTAAAAATTGGAGTCTCTAAAAACCAGGTATTATTGTAAGTCTAGCCATTTCTTGCTACCACACAATACAACAGAATAGAAAAACCAAGTAAGAGTGCTATTTTTGCCAATTGAAGTAACAGGAGGTAAATGGCACTGCTCCCCTCCGAAGAATCCATAGATTTATAAATTGTTGAAAACACAGGGTTTTGCTATTTTTTTTTGTTTATTTCCTATGATTTGCAGTGCCAAGCTCTGCAGTACTAATTTTATCCTGGGGCATCCATTCAATGTTTGCTTGGAGAGAATAGTGCCACCAACTGTGTCCTCATAAGCACTGCCAAGCATCCAAGCTTCTTTTGCTTGTTTGGAGAAGAATATACTGCAAAGTATAGCTATGATGCCCAGTAAAGTTTCTATTAAGAGGACTGCCATCTTTACAATGAGATGGAAATTGGAAGTGGACTTTTCATAAAAGATGTTTTACTAGGCCATTTAGTACACAATGAAAATGATACAATATAAATTCTAAGAAATCTTTAGGAATGCTGAAGGTCATTGTACTTATACTCAAAACAGCAGCATCCTACAGATTAAAACCTGTAATAAAACAACAAAATGGTGAAAACTTGCACTTAATTGGTAAAAATGACCAATATGTTTGTGGATGTCCCTGACTCAGGGAAATTTAGTGACTAGGTTGGTTGTTCAGATACAAATCACTGCTGAAGGATTGTAGAGGAAAGCCATTGCACGTCCAGGTGTAAAGAGCCATTCTTTAATGGGAAGTTTTCAATGGGTCATGATTTCATGTTAAAAAGAACAGCTCTGCGTTATCTCAAATTAACTGCACATAATGAGCTGCTGAATAATAAACATGTCAAAACTACACATGCCAGTAACCTGCACACATTTTTAAATCATGCCAATGAAATACAATTAATGGGTCTCTCTTCAAAGAAGGTAATACATTTGTTTATCCATAAGACATTGAAGTAGATGGTCAATTCAACCTTGATTAGTTTACATGTGCAAGCAAAGCATTCCTACTGGACAATGGTCTCGATTCTGCAGGTCTGCTGGTAACAAAATATTCTTCAAGAGTGTCAACAATATTATCAATTGGCTTCCAAATATGTAACTCACCAAAATTAACAGAAATGCCAAGTGTCCATTTAAAAGACCATTTACTTCACAGAGAACAGCATTTTACTCTAAATTTCAAGAGAAACAATATTTTTGCTTGGAGATATTAGCAACAAGAAACTTGAATATATGGATGTTGACAGCTTACTCTGTAGGCTCCAATATAGAAAGTTGAGGAAATTCTGTTTTAGCCGTATGATAAACTGACCTCACATACTAAGAAATGCAATATACTTCAATGGAGATTAGTTTTCTTAGTTTCTAATTTTCTTAATTTTTTGATCACTTACACATGATTTTTCTTTTCCAACTCTTCTAGTAAGCTATTTCAAAAGATGTATTTCCCAGTATTTCCACATTGTCTGCAATCCCAGTTTTGTAACCCTCACTGTCCTTTCTGCTACTTTATATCTGGATAGTTATTAGCAGCTTACTTCATAACTATAGAAGTCTTCAAGTTTATTAAAAGCATACTTTCTTAGGAACGTACATATATAAAACTAAAAGTGTGATTTTTAGATGGAGATGCGGCTCATCAGTGGGGCTTTAACATAGCAGAGAAGATGCCCTGGGGTTTATCATAAGCACCCAAAACAGGGGAAGGTCTTTTTATTTACAGTGAAAATGGTGAAGAATTATGGCAAAAATCAAATGGCCTAGTGGTGCAGACGAAGAAAGCAGACTCTATGCTGGAGAAGCCTAATGGATTTCTTGCTTCAAAGAGGAAAAGTGAAACTATCTGCCCATGACAAAGCTGCATGTTATTTTGTGAATTTTATTCTTTCGTCTTTTGATCAAAACTTCTGTGTTATATATGACTGGTAGACGATGACAGAAAGCAACCATGAGTTCAACTAACTGTGTGCAACTCTGCACCAGTTATCATGGATTAAGACTGTGTGCTCAAGCATGAATTATGTGCAAACTGGAAAATGATGAGTCTCTGAATCACTGCAAAGCATTTTAAATGTACATACCCAAGTCAAAGCAGAAGGATGCACAAACTTACTCATTTGAAAATTCCCAGTAACCATGCAGCTTTCCAGAAAAGTCTCATTTCTGCATATATTGGGATATAATATTTTTCATACTCAACTAATGGTTTTCTGCTTTTGGGTTTTGGGGGGCTTTAAATATTAGTTAAATATTATAATTCAAATTAGTTCTTGGGTACATAAACTGTGATATGGAAGATAATCCAGTGTGCAGCTTTAATTCCAGGTTAACATCTGCTTTAATATATATATAATGCTTACTGAAACCATGAAATAGCATCTCTTTGGACTTTGGATCTTAAGATCTACTTGCTTAACATCTCTGAAATTCATCTTCCTTTCTGTAAAAAGAACAATTCATGGGAAATAATAAGAACAAACTTATGTTTTTCAAAAATCTATACTTAATGAAATGTGTAATTTCTATAACTATTTAATATATTAGAGAAGAAACTCTTCAGAGACATGAAGGCATGAAACATTTACAAACATTAGACATCCCACTTTCTCAAAGTTTTAGTAATTATTTTAAATTATCTGAATTTTAGAGTATATACCATTCATATTTAGAAGACATTTATTATATTATTATATAATTAAGATTTAAATTCTAAGCTGAACTCTGGCATAAAAATACAATATCCCTTTCACACAAAAAGTTCCAGCAGAAAAATATTAATAGATGTTTAAACAGTTCATGGTTGTACAAGACCTAATTAAATAAAAATCAACACAATGTTTCCAAAAGTTGGCAGTGAACGGAGTCTAGTGACACAAGTCTATAATCGCAGGTATTCAGGAAATTGGAATAAGGGCTCCACAGTTCAAGTAGTCTTGGCTACTGAGTAGATTCAAGGTTGGGATGGGTAACTTAACAAAAACCTCTCACAAAGACTAAAATAAGGGTTGACAGTGTAACTTAGTGGTAGAGTATTTGTTTTTGGTGAAGAAGCCTCTAGGTTCGATCCATATCAGCATTAAATAACAATAAGAGAATTCTGAGTAATAGTAAATCAGAAAACAAGAAATGCTAGACAGAAAACAGAAGAATGCTTGTATTTTTTTATTAAAATATAAATGAAAATTGAAAGTGGACTTCGGTCAATTTAGGAGTCATTTTATTTCTCTGTTCCACGGTGCCCCTAGGGTCATGACATCCTTCTGTACTCACAGTTCAAAGTCTCACCCAGCCATCATTAGAGAAGCTTCTTCTTGCTCTAGGAAAAAACTAATACAGAGACTTACGTTTGGGCATGAGATTTAGGAGGACTTGGGCATAAATGAGATCTCTTCCTCAAACCTTACTCCTAAGACTCAAGGAACTATGCTGAAGAGTGGGTAGAAAGATTATAAGGGCCAGAAGCAATGGATGACACCCAAACCACAATTTCTTCTAGACAGAATGGAACTAACAAACACATGCACTCACAAAGATTGTGACAAGCATTGGGTTAAACAGGTTCACAGAAACAGGAGTGGGAAGTGAACATAACCAAGACACTGTTTAAAAGGGAAAGTTACTTGCAAAAGAAAATTTAATTTAATTTAATTTTTTAATTTAATTTTTTTTAATTTAATTTTTTTCAATGAAGTTTTACTGGGTGTGCAAACCACACTTAAGGGCAGGTCTCATGCCGAACAATAAATGAATGTCACAAAAGGAACTCAATGATTGTTTGGGGCATTTAAAAATATCTGCTTTTCTTTGTATATTATATTTTATATGTATTACCAGCCAAATATGTGGTGTGTGTGTGTGTGTGTGTGTGTGTATGTGTGTGTGTTTGTGTATTTGTACTTTTTCATCACACAAGAAATCACGTTTTTGTTTTTGTTTAGTTTTGTTTTAATTTAAATTATTTTATTTATTTACATTCCAAATGTTGCTCCCTTCCTTCTCCCCCCTCCTTGATTTCTTCATCCAACTCCCCTTCTCTTTGCCTCTGAGAGGGTGATCCCTCACCCACCCACCCATTCCAATCTCATACACACCCAGAATCCCTCTTTCCTGGGGTATCCAGTACCCACATGATTAGGTGCATCTTATCCCACTGAGGCCAGATGAGGCAGTCCTCTGCTATATATGTGCTGGATGCCACTAATCAGCCCATATAATTTCTTTAGTTGGTGATTTAATCTCTGGGGGATCTGTGGAGTCAGATTTAGTTGATAATGTTGTTTTTTCTATGGGGTTACCATCTCCATCAGCTCCTTCAATCCTTCCCGTAACTCTTTCATATTGGTGCCTGACCTCATTCCAATGGATGGGTGTAAGTACCTGCTTTTGTCTCAGATAGTTGTTCATAGAGCCTTTCAGAGGACAGCCATGCTTGACTCTTGTCTGAAAGTAGAACATGGCATCAGTAATAGGGTCAGTGTTTACTGCCTGCACGAGGGATGCATCCCACGTTAGGCTAGTCAATAGATAGTCTTTCCTTCAGTCTCTGCTCTATGGAGGAATGGGGCAACACATACACCTTCAAAACTTTTGACCCAGACATTTATTGATTAAAGGGAATTCAGGGACTGGTTTGTTTGTTTGTTTGTTTGTTTGTTTTTGTTGAGAGATGGAGAGAAAGAGAGGAGAGAGAGAGAGAGAGAGAGAGAGAGAGAGAGAGAGAGAGAGATGGTTTACAGTTATATAGGTGGGTATGGAGAAGATATGAAAGGGAATGGGAAAGGAGAAACCATGATCTAAATAAGTTGTAAGAAACAATAATTCCCAATAAGACAAGGAAATAGAGGGCTTGAGTAAGGAAAGAGTATGGAATTATTTTAAGCTAAGAACAAGTCATGATGAAAAAAATAATAGCCTTAAAGTTTGTGATGGTTTGGAGAGCACATTTAGGGTGTATCTACCATGATGTTCTTTATCAAGTATGAGGGAAGCTTTCATTCGTAAAATCAAAGCTAAGAATTCTGTTTTTCCTGGTACTGCTCCATCTAATAGTTCATTGGTACTCACTTATTCTCTTGACTCGATGCTATTTCTACCTTGTCAGAAATAAGATGTAATTTTCAACCAACTTCAAATATCAATATCTGGCAACATTGATATATGAAAGATACAAAACTTTAAATTTCAGGTATGTATAATTAGGTGCAAGAATAGAATGCTATTGTTTAATTAGATATAGAATTGTTGGTTCAAGGATATAGACAAAGTACTGCATTTCGCTTTTAAAGCAGCTAGAGAAAAGTGCTTTACTGCTGTTCCTGAGCCATTGGGATTCAGCTCAGTAACTTTATTCCTTAGTTGTGTAGTAAAAGTAATGCAGGCTGTCTTCATGAAGGTTGGAAGAGATTGTTTCCTAGGTTTAAACCATGCTAGGCAAAGTGCATTAGGTGTGTCAGTGCCTTCTGTTATTACTTTTATATTTTATTGCTTCCAGGGTATGCTGTTTTATGAAGCAGGACTTATAGTTGATTTTTAAGAAATTTTATTTCCAAAATGGCTATCAGTTATATAGTATACAGTTTTAATTAAGAGAAAATTAGAAAATGTAACAATAAATAGTGAATGTATTCCATGAGACCTTATCGTTCGCCCCCCCCCCCCAAGTAAAATAATTACATTATGGACATGAAGACTGAGAGAAAAATTATTTCCAAAGTTTGTCACAGTAGTTACCAATGATTCTTATTACAATTTTCTTTACTTTTTCCTCATTCCCAGGTCCCTTAATATCATAATTAAAGAAAGTTTGATATTGACAACTAGTCTTAAGTGAGACAACATTTTAAGAGATAAGATGAGAAATGCTTTTATTTGCATTGGACAGACTCAGAGTTTATAACCTGAGTACTTATGTCAGTGTCATTTAGTTGAGATTTTGACAGAAGTGGAACAGTTGAATTTTTGCTGAATGTGCACATTGTTTTTGTGGAGTTAAACCTTCTTACACACAGTATATCAGGATACTTGTTTTATTCACTAGCAGAGATTGACTTCATAAGGTAGATTCCTGTGCCAATTTAGTAAAATATTGCTTCTCTAGAGACAATGTAAGGATAACATCCATTTATTTGCTGCACTAAAGCTTTGAGATAAAGAGATTCTGTTTCCGCTGTCCTTTCGTGATATATTCATTCTAGGGGCAAGAAAATGTTTACAGAGTAATGACAAGAAACCTGTTTCACTGTGTCTTTCATTTCCATGTTATCTCAGAATTAAAAGACAGAAGAGGGTAATCCAAAAATAGGCCTGAGGTCAGGATTCAGAATGAGAAAGTTGTGATGACATGACTCAGAAGTCCCAAGATTAAAACTGTAAAACCTTTGGGGAACATAAGTTGAATATATCGTCAGGAAAAACACGTAAAATATTCTGAAATGGCTACTTTACAACTATCTTATATAAAACTGGCTGTAGAAAACCAGTAATATTACAAATGATCCATAGAAAAGCAAATTGATAGTGTCTGTTGGAATGCAATTGATTATTGCCCTATGGACAGAGCAGTTGTTCATCTTTCCTGAATTCATCTTAATATTTTTACTGCTGAGATACACACAGTTTCTTGAATCTCCATGATCTCACTGTGACATCAGTCACTATCAATTAATCATTTACATAATTTGACACAAGATTTTTTAGGGTTGTATGAGAGTAGTAATTTTGTCACTAAAATCTGTGGACAGTATTTATAACGAGTTTAAAATCCTAGTGTGCATTATAACCCCATGGAGAATGCAATGTAATGCACCTCACTTGGCTCTACTTACAGAATTTGTGATTCAAAATTCCTGGGAGGAAACCAAGAATTTACTCTTCTAGCAAGTTCCAGATAGCAACTCTGCTGCAGGTTCAGAAACCATATGGCTGGATTCGGTGGTAGAATTGTAGTCACATAGGCTGATCATGTCTCAAATCCTTCTATTTTAGATCAGTAGAAAGATTTTAAGTCTAGGAATTAATCTGCAATCTTACACTTCTTTTCATGTCTCTATGAAAAAGAAAGTAAACAGTCCTTTCAGCTTTCCCTACATAGATGCTTCATCTGTCTCCTAAATCTCCCTATTTGGGCATTAGAAATTGCTGCAGTCTCTATCATGTGACATGGTAGGGAATAAAAAGGTATCATTGAAGACAGGATAAGATTCACTCTAGACTAATTATGTAGCTAATTACTCTTGTGTGTGAACTTAGCCTTCAGAGCAATGTCATTTGAGCTGAGGAAAACGCTACTAGAAAATTACAGGATGTGTATAGAGTGGGGAGAGAGAGGGAGAAGAAAGTAGATGCTGCGCAATGAAATCTGAAATAAATATAAGTGGTAGCCTGCTTCCCTAAGCACCAGTATTCTGTGCATAACAGGTTCTTCCCATTCTAATTCCTATGACTGACATGCTCATAGGGATAAGCAGTATATTGTTCTTCTTCCCTCTTTCCTGTTACAGGATATGCATTGTTTTTCCCTATTGTGTATATAGAATTCTATATCCATTTCCACTTTAGGAAAAGAGGGTGGCACTTTAGAGTTTTAAAATGAACAATTATCTTTTAATTAAAGCAAAAGGAAAATTTTATAGCCATGGATGGGTACCTGACCAAAAGGTGTGAGTATAGTTTTCCGTCTATATCTTTGCATTCCATGAAATAAGATGCGGAGAGAAGCAAAATCTGTTGTCAGTATGCTGATAGTGGGGAAAACATACCTAGAACTTTCAAATACTATAAAGCCTTTTGTGAACTCATAAAACATAAGGAAAATTAAATCTAATTTGCATGCAATTTGTCATGTATTTAGAGATTGGTGGCAATTAAGAATTGCAATTCACTTTTAACACTGTATTTCTCTTTTATGTACATTAAAACCATTCTACACTTCTAGGAATCTATGAGACTACAATGTTGCACTCTAGTGGACAAAATGAAAACTTAAGGTTGTGCATCATATTTCTGTAAGGTTTTACATTTTGTACATACAATCCGACATACATTTAATTTAAATAGAAGCTTAGTAATGCTACTCTGCAGTAAGGAGAGGATTATTTGTTAATTCCAGGAATTATATTGTCCCATTATAAATGGGACAATACCATGTAGCAGATTTGCATCTTAAAAATAGGTCTCCTCTTTCTGCATTCTGTTCTTTATCTCTCCTTCCTTTTCTTTTCTAATCTCTGTTAAGCAACATTTCCTCAATTTGCCATCGTACATAACCATAAAATTTAACTTGAACACTAAGAATATAATTTAGTGTGTTATTGTGATCAATTTTAAAAGTGTGACAGAGTCCTTTTTCTGTGGCATGGAAGCTCTTTAACAATCTTAAAGCCATGCCTCTTCATGGTCTGGAATATTGGATATCTGGGAAATGGCATATCAGAAGGATCTCACGTAGAAATTCATAAATGTTTTTAACTGGTCAATACTCAAAACATGAGGAATAAAGACATGTACAATATAGTTATCATATTTAGGTACTTTTTTCTGAATGGGAGTGGTATTTTGAAACTAAGGTGTTTCTTTTGTTGTTCTTAACTTCACAGTAGTGACTCTTGCGGTATTTGAACTTGCCTAGAGCAAGTTTAATATAGCCAATACCCATAAAACATACAGAACTTTAGGATTTTTATCATGATAACTTGTTTATCCTCATTTCTGATGCTATACTGATAAGCATAGTAAAGTAAATAAAATATAAAGGCTTTATAACTACTCAAATATTAAGACTTGATTTTTTTCTCCCAGATGATGTAATATCCCATGAATAAAGTCTACTTTTTCTTGAATCTTTGTTATAAACCAAATTTAGCCTTACAAGAAACAATCCACACCCTTAAAGGCTTAGGCTTTACATATTATTTTATAGTTTTTCAATCAATTTTTTGAAAGAGAATATCCCCAATACATGTCCACAATTTTAACTCTAGAATTTCAAGAGTCCATACAATCCTATGCCTCTCTAAATTTTTATAAGTTTAGTAGAACTTTTTCAGAGGTTCTCATATCTAGCAAACCAGCAGGCTGCTGAACATGAGAATGTGTAAAGTATTTTTAATCTCACTATCTGTTCAGCTCTACCTCACTCTTGAGACCCAATTAGTACTTAGGATTTGGATTTACTGTGTGGGACCAGTGTATCTAGCAAGGAAAACTAGGCTGAAATAATTATTTCCAACCATTTTCTCTGATCAACTAACAAAGAATTGTCTTGAATTTAGCTGAGTATATATGTATCTGTTAAAGGTAAATGAATCTGGTTTTTAACATATTATTTTGTACTCTAACTTCATCCAGATACAGGAAAAAGAAGACCTGTGGATTTTAAGGAGAAACATCAGAGTTGCATTTAAATAACATTGTCTAGTTCGTAGTTCTGCAATTGCTCACAAGTATGCTGTAGAGTATCTAAGGATGGTTACTGTTTTCCAAAATATATTTTATCATTACTTTATTATTATTGCATAAACGTCTATTTCAGCATTGAATATAAGAATCAGAGCAATCTAAATACACAACCAAATGTTTTGATCCTGAATGAATCAAAGATCTAAACATGTATAGATGTATTACCTTTAACAGCACATGAACTTGACTACATACTTTGCTTCTGATTTTCTGAGGCTAAATTGTGAGCATTTGACCATGGTTCACAACAGTCAGTTTTTTTGTTTGTTTGTTTGTTTGTTTGTTTTTGTTTTTCAAGACAGGGTTTCTCCGTGTAGCTTTGGCTATCCTGGAACTCACTCTGTAGAACAGGCTGGCCTCAAACTCAGAAATCCACCTGTTTCTGTCTCCCTAGTGCTGGCATTAAAGGCATGAGCCACCACTGCCCCGGCATCTTTTTAAGCTACATTTATGTCTTTGTATTAATTTCAGGACTTTGTACTGTATGCAGCTGAAAGCCCAGATGTATACATTGCATATAATGAAATACAAAGAACTTCTCAATAAGTAAGATTAGAATTGTGTCCCCTGGAAATGGCATGTTGACATTGGGATACCTACTGACTCAGAATTTGACCTTATTTGGAAATGATGGAGTTTGTTTTTTTCTTTAGAGTTAATCAATTTAAAATAAGATAATGAAATTTGTGTGAATTCAAATTAAAGTATGAGTCTATTTCTTCTTAAAAGAACAAGAAATCTTTGTGTTTAATAAATAAGAACAGAAATGTGGTACTGTGATAAGACAAATATCCGAAGGAGAACAACAATGAAAATTACCAGAGACTGCCACTAAAAAGCTTATATTTGTGTTCGTTGTTTAGGACAGAAAAAGAATAATAGAGGCTTATCCTATATAAACATGACATGACCATGGCCTTGAATTTAATTTCTCTCTTCCACAACCATGATACATCAAAATGCTTACTGTTTTGAGCCAGTTGTTATTCATCCCTAAGCAAATATTTAAGTGGTATCTATGCACTGAAACTGTAGACCCGTGGACATTTCTCTCCTGGTATCTTATTTCTACCCATTTTGGTATGTCACCATTTGCTCCAAGGCTGCCCATATTTAGTCATAAGATAATCTCAGAAACAGTGCTTCCTCTCAGTAAGACAAAGAAAAGAGCTTTGTTTGATTTTGTTTTGCTTGTTTTATTTTTTCTTCCTTGTAAGAGTGATATAACAAGAACATCAGTTTATTGACCAAGCATATGATGCTTTTGGACCATTAACATTTACCTTTGAACTTAAGTTATGACCTGTATAAGCCTTGGTAGGACACTACTGGTAAATGTGGATTGTGTGGCGATATTTATAATATCATCTTAGGTTTATTTTAACACCTAGAATTAAATGTGTTTTAGAGGAAGTAGGCTATACCTGAGTAGATCAATGTTTATTTTAAGAAGGAAGGGAAATGAACATAAAATATGCACTCCATCCCTTCCTTTCTATTATGTAAATGCTATAACATATGCACACTATTATTAAACATGTTTTGCACTATGGCGCGTCTTCCACTACCATTTTTATATAGTATAAATATCTAGGCAGTCTGAGGTCACTTTAAAAGCTCTGAGCATGGGCTCTAAATAAATCTTGCTTCTAACTAGTCCTTCAAAAAGGAGTGGGTTTTAGGATAACAAAAGCGTGGGTTTACTTAGACATCCACTCTTATCTAGTGTCTAAACAAAGAAACTACTGCCACTGAGGAGCTAGGGCTCCTCCCATCCACTGGCATCTCACTTCCCATCTCTTAATTTTCATGTCTTACATTAGACCCTTTTCAGGCAATGTCTTCCTTGGTCCTTGTTTCTTTCTTTCTTGTTTTTATCTTCATATTCTTCTCCCAGGCC
Organism: Rhynchomys soricoides; assembly: GCA_019843965.1. Classification (NCBI taxonomy): domain Eukaryota; kingdom Metazoa; phylum Chordata; class Mammalia; order Rodentia; family Muridae; genus Rhynchomys; species Rhynchomys soricoides. The sequence goes on along the minus strand of JADRCH010000076.1, from coordinate 5,341,051 downwards.
ACCCCAACAGACATTTCCTCAACCCATTCCTCCTCCCCCATCTAGTATATCCCCACCACACCATACCACATATGACCCCAATCCCCACCACTCCTCCCCACTCCCTGGGTTCTCAAGTCTCTCTAGGGTAAGGCCCATGTTTATTACAAGACTCAGATCTGTAGAGTAGAACACTACTGATGGTAATGTTTTTGGATTATGTTGGATGACAGAGTATAATTATCATACAGCCTTCTGGAAAAACTAGAGACATTACAATAGCCCATATGAGAGGAGAAAATGAAACCTGGAGACACGTAATAGATTTTTCATGTATCTGGAGTTGGGATAAGCGAACAGCTTTTGTTACACCCGGTTTAATAATTTTTATATCTTCATTGCCTTCTGAATTCATAAAGATTACAGTTTTGTTTATGCTTAAATATTTCTATTTGCTACAACTTCCTTATTTCTACCACCAGACAATGAATAACTATAAAGGTTTAATATTTCAATGATTTACAAATTTAAGAGATACTCTAAGACACTGCTGATTGAATTCAATAAAAACTCAAGTGATCCTAAAGAGTTAATATGCTTGCATAAGAGCTTAACTAATAGCCTGTATATCATTCATACACAGATAAGATATGGCTAATTAAATCCTTTTAGAAGACATTCAGAAGAGAAGGACACTTTAGGGTCAATATTCTGTACCTCTGAACTTTTCTGAATAACTATGATTCTTGGGAATACACAATTATTTCCTTCTGGATATGTACACTTTTTATAGGTAAATAATATATTTTGTTCCTTCAATTCTGTTTCGAATCTCTATTGATTTCATAATGCCCCTAGTTATTCTAATTGTGCTTAAAAACTACTGATGAATATTTCTTATAAATAGTAAATCACCAGGAAATATTAACAAAATGTTTTGGTTCATAATCTTTTTAAAAATAAAATGTAAAGATTAAGAACTAGAAGTTTTTGGTCATTGAGTTCTCCCAGAAGCTGATGAAAGAGATCATCTTACAAAGCAGCTTTATTTCCTTCAATATTTCAGAGTCTAAAGCTTTCAGCTAATCAGATTCTCTAATAAAATATCTATATTTAGTCAGTAATAATTCAATAAGAACTTTTCAGTGGCCATAGATTACAGTATAGAACACACATTAGACACTTATTTATTCATGTGTATGTGAACTAAACATGTACCAGCATATATAGATCAGTTCTATTATGTAAATGCATACATCAGATATTTATAATCATATAAAACCTTTGGAGTGATGCTATCCAGTTGGATAAAATCTAAGAAACTGGTAGTCTTCTCATGTCCATAACATGGGAAATGAATGAGAGTAATGGCCATAGGAGCACATTTCTTACATTTCTTGTTTACCTTTGTGACTTGATAGATCTGTCACTGAAAACCAGTTAATTCAAGTCATTAAGTCTCACTCTCTTCATCCACATGCCAAAGTAAAGTAGCATTAACTTCAATAAGCAGGTAAGGGGAGGACCAGCTTGAAGGAAAGCTTTGGAAAACCTGAGACATTATCAAGTATGTAATTAATAATTAATATGTGCACATCTGTAACTGTCAATTTTAGTCTATCAGTAGAAGCACATTAAGGTATCTGGAGTGAAAGAATGCTTCAACAGACCAGAGAAAGAGGCAAATATCCCAGAATATGATGTTGGTACCATGGATTAGCTGGCTTGAAATCTAAGCATCTGTCTTGATCTGGAAGTGAAGAAGTCCACGATCATCCAGACACCATTTAGTTTCTGGAAGTGATACAACTTCTCACTGAACCTTCATATGACAAAAAACAAGCCTCTGTTCTCTTCTTGTATTGATATTAATGCCATCATGCTAACATAGCCCTCATGATTTCCTGTAAACATTATCACTTTTGTAATTCTCACATAAATAACAGTGCATGTTAAGGATCCAGAGTTTGGAATCCAAGGAGACTGCATCACTATTTACCAACCATGTGGTGTTTGTCATATCTATTTTGCTCAGAAAAGATTATATGTGTGTTCGTGTGTGTTCATTCATGTGTGTGTGTGTGTGTGTGTGTTACTCATGAGCTTTATGAAAATTTTACAATTAAATATGTTATAGATACTTATTTAGCAAGAAATGCATGTATTATTAAAATGTAGGGTAAAATCAAAATATATTCTTCGTGTGTCTTGCTGAATATCTAATGTGTCATCTAGTATGTCACAAATGCTCGATGTAAGTTTTCTAGATGAAGTGCTACGTGGACAGAAGAAAAGGGGGAACTGAAGAGGGAGTATAGGTAGTTCAGTTAGTGGTCTTTAAAGGAAGGGAGAATTAGGGTGAAAAGTAGGAGTTGGTGGTGTTCCATTAGGAAAAGCAGACCTTGGGTGAGAAACATCTGTTCTTGGGCTTGGATCCTTTTAACTATATAACCTAGCCTTAGTCTTTGTACCTATTTTTTAGATGTAGATAATAACTACCCTGTTTTTTTAAAAAAAAAAAAAATCAGGTAATGTATTAAAGATGCCTAATTTCTCAGTACCTGGAATATAATCAGTTCTCCATGGATGTCAGCAACTTTTTTTTTAACATACCCTGGCCTGATTTTACCTTTAAAATGCAGAATTTCAGTGTTTTTCAAGTTACAGTGGAACAGATGATTCGAAGGTGGAGAATGACATAGTTCCAACTCCTAGTACATCTCCCTCCTGCACTGCTGCTTTGTGGAGTTCACCACTGAGCAGATGCCTTTTTTTAACCTTGTCGTTTGAATGAGCTCATCTTTTGAGAAAGTTTTCTTCCTGCATTCTTCCACCATACTGCCAGTTTCCAAACCAGGAAGATCAGAGACCAGTGCAATCCTATCAGAATGCAATTGTGTGGTGTACATCACAGTAATTAGTAAGAAAAATGTTATCCATTGTAGTTCATCATTTAAAAATATATGATTTTGATAATTACAATATATTTATACTTCTTATGAATTTTAAAAAAAACTGTCTGAAAGAATACCTAAGTTAATAATAACTCATTAAGAAGGACAAATGTTTACTTGAGGAAACATCAAAGCAGTGGAGGCCCACATGAGGAAGTTCCCTTTGACACATGAGGAGGATATTTCTTGTACCAATGACATTTGGGGAGGGGGGGGATAAATTACACTATGATTAAAAACTGTAGAAGATGTATTACTTTCTGCAAGAGATCTCACATCGGGAAAGGGTGGGTTCTGGTTACCAATTCTAATACTTTCAAGGAAATAATAGACAACAATCATTGCTGAATTATATCCAAGGATCCCACAACAAAACACACTCTGTGACAATTCCTCTCTTGTTCTTCCCTATCATAGCAAATGAACTCATTGCTTAAAAATAACAATGATTTCACCCCATGCTTATAGAAAATAGTGTGTTAGGTATACAGAACTCAGTGGCATCTGATTTTTTTCTGTGTTATGTGGGTGTTAAATCTGCTGTGAGAACATAGCAACATTTTAAAAATTATTATGCCTACGGTACACGTGTCTTGGCAGGGAATAGTGTATATTTCACATGGACTTAGGAAGTTTTAATAATTTTGAAGAAGTATTAACTTTTCCTTTACATAGAGTTTAAACACAAAATTAACATTTGACTTTTGTGATTTTCTAATTAAGGCTTATATAGAGTACCTTCCTTCCATATTTCACTATTTGTGGATCCCCAAAAGCTTTTGCTTTGTTATTACAGAAGCTCTAATAACATTAAGAATGAAAGACACAACAAAATCTGTCCATAATACAGTGTGGGAGGCTTCTGCTGTGTTAATTTCTTTTCTTTTCTTTTCTTTTTTTTCATACCTGTCTTATTATTTCCTTATTTGAACATTACTTATTAGAACAGTTGCTTTTTGCTTGGTTTAACTGTACAAAGACAGATTTTATGGCATGATAGTTTCTTCAGATCATATGAATCATTAATGTGCCCAAACACCCCAATGTTATCAGGCATCTTTTGCTTCTCCTCTGACCTTTACCTTCCTTCAGAGGGTACCAGCTCATGCTACAATCTTCTCAAACTTTTCCTGGGCTTTTGCAATAGATACTTTTGTTAAGAAATAATGGGTCAGTGAGAGCTCCTTTCCTTGCAGTTACATTATATTAAAAAAGCAAATACGCACATGAAATATGTTTTCATGGGGCTATGATCTGACTGTGTTAGTGCCAAAAGAAAGGACTGGCTTCTGAGAGAAATCACGCACAAGCAGATGAAGCATGACTAACTGGTTCACTCCAGAGGAATTGTTAAGTGTAAATATTGTGCTGCTTTAAGTAAATACACAGGCTTGCTGTAAATGCCCCCACCCTCAAGTATGAAGTTGTTGCTAGAGTGTTTACAAGTAGCAACACTACACATATTCACACACACACACACACACACACACGAGAAGATAGATGGGGAGGGATAAAGAGACTAAATAAAATATACCCTACATGTGATGTACCTATTCCTCCCTACCTTATTAATAGTGTCTGGGGATCTCTCTAGAGCTACAGACCTACTGTGAAAACACAGAGGGCCCTTTAATACTGTAGAGTTACTAGTTCTTCACTTTAAAATGTCTTTCTTATAAAAATGTTAGCATTGACCCTGAAGCTTCTGCAGCATTACGTCACCTGGCATATTACAAAAGGGAAGAGCCCAACTAAAAGTGGAAAGCCGAGCAGATGGGAAACATGCACTGAACTGCCATGTAGGGCAGTAACTTTGCTTTTGTCATTCTTCTTCCCCCAGGGAAGCAGTCTTCTTTTAATCCAGTTCAGACTGTTCTAAGGCAGCGACTATTTCTGAAAGTGTTGAACATGCAGAGCCAAACTTTCTAAGTATGGTGTACAGGAGGCAGGAAAAACATGATGTATTCTTAAAATCCAGGAAAAAGGAGGAGGCCATACTAGGTGACTGCGAAGAGGCCTCACAGGCCTCTGATCCATGGTGCTCCCCACACTACTGGAGGAGTAGTACAATATGACTCTGTGCTTGCCACTGACATCACTGCTTTTGTACTGTTCTTTACTTTTCTTATGTCTTCCATGCTTCTTTTATATGCTCTTCAAACATGCTCTCAGACTTGTTCTCACCAATTCAGCTAAGGATCAGAGCTACAGCTGCCCTTTAACCTCATGGAAGGTCTTCTCTGTGGTCACTCAAAAGTGTCCTAGCTGATCATCTCTAAATCACATTTCTGCTTCTTTGGTTGTTCTTTACTTATATTTATTCCCATTAGAAGTCTGGTTGGTGAGCTTTCCTTAATGTAATGTGTTAGCTTTGAAGTGAAAGAAACTCTTGGAAACAGAACTCACTTGAAGGAGATGTGACCATGTGAGTTATTTTGTCCCTCAGGACAGAGAGCTGAGGTGTATGAGGGTTGCACATAAGAACTGAAGATTTTCAGAATCTCTTTTCTTGCCACCATAGATTTTGATAATCTAATTCCTTCCCTTCTATGGAAAAATTTCCACATGCTGTCAGTGATATTTAATTGTGAGGATTCCTGTAGCTGATGCATATTGGTTGCAAACCAACTAATGCAAGACTTGACCTATGAAATTAAACTGGAAACAAAACAGAATCAATGAAGATATAAGCAAGAATAAAGCTGGACCAAGTGCATCTTGCCTAAAGACCAGGCTGGACCCACAGGTCAAGGTGGCATGAGAAGGCAGACCCAAAGTTTGTATACCCAAATTTGCAAACTAACAAGGAACAGAACACTGACTTGACCAGTCATAGACTGGAGAATCAAGAGTTCTTTTTTGCCCAGAAGCATGAAGCAAGAGTGTAAGAGCGTAAGAAGAAAGACCACAAATTCAAAATAAATAGCTCAAAGAACAAGAGGGCTGAGGCTAAAAGGAAGGTAAAACAAAGGTCAAAAGCCAGAACACAACAACTCAGTAGAAAATCCAGTAGAAAAAATATGTGTCAATGGTCTCCCTCACAGGAAAGCTTTTATGTTATTTGTAGGAGAGAATTGAAGGGGAGATTTAAGTGTAGAGATAACATACAGCTAATGCTTCACTAGGAAACTGGGAACTCTACCTGGCTGCGATGGGAACTATCAGAAATGAAGATAGGTTGGCAGTTCTGCTGAGAAGGCATGAGGTAATTAGGATATTGGGTGCTAGTAAAGAGCTAACATTTCTGTGCTAGGCTTTGTAACTGTCTTAGTCCATTTGACATTGGTTTTAAGAATTATGAGCTCAGGAGAAATCTCATGAAGGTGGTAAGCTGTAGTTAAGTAAAGTGAACAGAATTGCCTGTGGGCACTCAGATGTTATTTCTGGTTCTCAGAATCAAATAAACAGGTTAATGATGTGGGAATGAAACTAAGATTCCCAATGTGATCCTCTGTACTTACAGCACAGTGACTAACACAGGGATGCCCCTCCATTTTGTTCTCATCTCCGGACACTGTAACTGCTTCCATAAATATCCAGCCTTAATTTTTTAGTTTATAATCAACAAATACTCAACCTTTATTTGTGCTAGTTCATAAGGGACATATTTCCTAAGCAAAGCAAAGGGTGTTTGAGTAGAAACATATCTAGAAACAATAGTATCCCATGGCATTTAAAATTAAATTATAAATTTTGTTATCTGTCTACATTCTAGTTTAGATATCTAAGGTTATTGCTGGGATGTGTTAAAAGAAAAAGACATATGGGAGGTGTAGTGGGATCTTCAGGTTGACATATTTTCTAGGATATCCATTTGAAATAAGATTTAACTTGCCTTCACCATAAGTATTACCCAGAATAACACCATCTTGATGGTCCTCCCTAATTGAGCAGGGAATATGGGCTGCTCCCTAAATGCAATCACCACAATATCATTTCTGATAAATGGTGCATATTTGATTACATTTATTTTTCTCTTACACAATTGCAAATAATTAAGAGGCACACTATTAAACACATTTCTCCAAAACACCAATGAAGCATTCTGAGGGATTTTTGCTTCACACTTACACTTTTCTATTATAATCTTCAAATTCATGCAGTTAGTAAAATCATGTTAAAATAATCAGAAACTTTACATATTTTCCAAATCTAAATTTTTTTGATGCTGTAGCTGTAACAATATTTTCTTACATTCCTTGGTGAAGTCTAACATACATGACTACCATGATAATTTAAAACACCAGCAGACATGTATCATGTGCCTACATGTCCCAGGACTATTGAGGAACTGGAGACAGAAGGACCCAAACTTTGGTGACAATAGTGATTTCAAGAGCATCCTGAGCTAGATAGAAAGACCAAAAACTAACAAAATGAAGTTTAAAATATTAAAATATAACTGCATTATAACTAGGAAAAAGTAAAAACTCTTTAATGCATAAAACTGGTAATCTATTTCATTAAATAAAAGCATAAACATCATAAATATGTGCTTTAGCATATGGCTTATTAGTACCAAGTGCAAACTTGTTATCTGTTGATTAGCAAAACATCTAGCTACTAGGTACTTTTGTGTAATATACATAATTTAGCTTATTTTCTAACAAAATTTCATATGGTAGGAAGGACCTATTCAATAATACTGAAATGCTATTTTCTTGTACTTAGAAAAAGGTACAATTGGCAGAGTCACATTTTCTCAATCTCACTTAACCAATCTCATAAAATAGAAACATAAACAAAATATATAATGCACTTGTAATTCATAACTAAATAAATGAAGTAAGTTTCTTTTAGAAATAATGTACAGTATATAAACATCTCTTGAACAACAGCACAGACTAGTGGCCACTGGTGTGCAGCAACTGTTGAATATGTCCGGAGTTTTCTAAGGTATTTAGAAGTTACATTAAATAAGTCACATATTAAATAATAATTATGACAACCTCATACCATAATTAATTTATTAGTAATTATCCAAGCAAGGTATTAATTTTATTTGCACTTTTTCAAAGCTTCTAAGAAGTCATTTTGAAAATTATTAGTAAAGATTTCTTCAGCAGAGAACTGAAATATGTCTTGAGATGGGTATTCTGTAGTTCTGTGTTGTTACTTTTAAAGTTACACTGTTTTTAATCCACAGCAAGCACTTATTTTCTCTGTTAGCACACAACACGTTGAGATAATACTATGAATATATTTCATAGATGCCAACAGGCTTTTCTAAGACTAGGTATAAATTCACTTTATGACTATCTGCTAATATTTAAATATTAGTTGTCTTGTTCCTTTTTAGTGAGAACAATTATTTATTGTTATCTCTATTTAATTATTATTATTCTTTAATCTTATTTTTTACAGTCCAGTAAATATTCTGCTCTGTCCTCTGATTGTTTCTCATTCAGTATCTCTTCCTCTGTCCCAAGAGGATGTCCTTACACCCCCACACCCACCTATCAGAACTCACCACTCCCTGGGGCTTCAAGTCTCTCGAGGGTTAGGGAGGGTTAGGTTCATCTTCTCTCACTGAGGACAGACCAGGCAGTTCTCTGCTATATATGTGTCATCAGCTGGTGTATGCCTGGTTGGTAGCTCAGTTTCTGAGAGCTCTCATGGGTGCAGGTTAGTAGCGACTGCTAGTCTTCCTATGGGGTCTCACTCTTCTTCAGCTTCTTTCAGCTTTTCCCTAATTCAACCACAGGAGTCCCTGGCTTCTATCCATTGGTTGGGTGTAAGTATCTACATCTGACTTGGATATTTTTGTTTTGTTTTGTTTTGTCTTGTTTGTACTTTTATTATTATCAATCATTCCATTCGTTTAGATATCAAATTATATCCTACTTCCCGGTTACCCCCTCCACCAACCCCCCATCCCATGATATCCCACTTCCCAGTTATCTCTCTGTCAACCCCCCCCATCTCACATCTTCGCTCCCCCTTCCCTTTTGCCTGTTCCTCCACTCACCCACACTCTCTCTTCCCACCCTTTTTCAACTGCTTTTTGGCCCTCTCTGAGGGCAACATGCTAGGCTCTTATCTGTAAGCACACCATAGAATCAGTAATAGTGTCAGGCCTTGGTGCCTCCCCTTGAGATGGATCCCAAGTGGGTCTGATCATTGGATCTGCTTTTCCTCAGGCTCTTCTACATTTTTTTTCCTTGCAGTTCTTTTAAACGGGAACAATTTTGGGTCAGAGTTTTTGACTGTGGGATGACAACGCTATCCCTACACTTGATGCCCTGTCTTTCTACTGGAAGTGAACTCTATAATGTCCCTTTCCCCACTATAAGGCATTTCATCTAAGATCCCTCCCTTTGAATCCTGAGAGTCTCTCACCACAGGTCTGTGGTATATTATATAGCATCCCTCCACCTTCTACCTCCCAAGGTTGCCTGTTTCCATTCTTTCTGCTGGCCCTCAAGTCTTCAGTCCTGTCCCCCTCCCCAATACCTGGTCATGTTCCCCTTTTGTCCTCTCTGTCCCCTCTCCCACCCAGGTACCATGTTCCTTTTCCTCCTGACTCCAACCCCCACCCCTGTGATTGATTTCTTCTCCCTCTAAAGTGGGATCAAGGCATCCTCGCTTGGGCTCTAGAGCCAATATAAACAATTTAAGCAGTAATTTCTTATTTAATTTGGGGAAATTTTCAATAGTATGATTTATATATTCTAATTTTGATTACTCATTATATCCTCATTATTCTAGCATAACATATCATCTTATGAAAAGTTTCTTAGATATAATTTTATTGTTCTAACACACACAATTATGGTGTGTTAAGGTTGTCTTAATGGTCAAAAGATATACTTCTACTACCCTTCCAGTCATTTCTGGGGCTATCTCACTATCAAGTTAAATGTTCTCACATTAGTGTTTATAAAATAATTCTGATACATTGTTCCTGTTTTGCAAATTATAAATTATAACAAGTATTCAAAACAGAAAATATAATCAAAATCACCACTGCCCTGTCTGTGACCAAAATACAGTTAATTTTTGCCAATATAGGCAAGTGGATCAGACCAGAATGAAGAAAGATTGTTCTTCAGTGATGTCTCCAATCTTATTTATGATACTTCCCCAAGGCACTCCTTGCATCTTATCTGGTCTCTTTATGATTTGTGACTATCCATATAAACTGCATCATCACATTTTTCTTGTGTGATAATATAAGATATTATGAATTACAAATCTAAGGGACTAATGATTTTAGAAAATGTACTCATGCATCTTGAACAACATTGTGCAGACTTATAGAGGTTATGCAAACTCTCAAGTTATTCCTTAAATGCAGGATGGTTCATTAGCAGGAGATAAAAATCCCTTTACTACTTGACTTTACTCTGTTTTCAGTCATTAAAGATCAAACTATCAGTATGAAAAGCACTTTGAATAATGCAGGAACACTTTGAAAAAAGGAATCATTCAGTGTGAGTCCTTCATACTGATTTTACTTGGAAGTTGCTGGTTGTGTTAAAGTACCTGGAACATAAGTCCATCACAGAACTAGGATCAAAATGTCTGTTCTCCTGGGTATGGAAATGGAACCAGGTAGGTGCACATTAATACTTGAATGAATAACAAAACTGTTAGTACATGTGTACATGGAGTAGTACTCAGCTGAACAGTTTGTCTAAAAATGTATAAAAAACCAGAATAAAGAAATAAAGTTGTTGGTTGAATGGTTTGGCTTGGGGAACTTAGCCCCATCCATCCATCCATCCATCCATCCAAATGTGTATGTCAGTTTGTCTACATGTTTGTGCATAAGGTATATGTATGTAACCATGCATGAATACTTGATTGTTACAGATGGTCTGGCCTAGCCAGAGTGTGTGTATGTGTATGAATATTTGAATGTATAGATGTCTGTGCATATTTGCCTGAATACAGAATCTTCATTATTTTCCTTTCCTTCCTCTCTGGTTCACAAACAGCTAACCAGCATATCCAGAGAGGCTTCTGACTGATTCACCAGAGAAAGGAGCACCAGCAATAACTTCTTTTCACTTAATTCCCTGCTGCTAAACAGTATACATTAAATGCCAGATATTAGTACTTATTTAAGATCAGTAATAAAGAGTTAAATTTTTAATGCTTAAAGAAGCACAGAACAGTAAGAGTTAAATTTCCCTAGCTCTTATTTAAGCGTAAAGAGTTAATTAAGGCAGGAAGATTTGTAATGATTAATAAAGCAGGGAGTTAAAGAGGAAAAAGCCAATGGTTTTTAACCACAAATAAGCATGACATTTTTTTAGAATCTTTTAAAAGTTATCAGCAAGCGTTCAGTTAGAGAGCTAGAAGGCCATCAACCCTCAGTTTTTAAAGCAACGTCCAATATTGTGTCCCATTCCAGGCTAGGCAAGATCCAGGCAGTTTTGAAGTATGGGGTATATTTTAATACAATCATTTTTGCTCACATCGCATCAGTCTTCTTTGTTAATGTAGAGGGAGTTATGTTTGTTTTTTTCCTTTTGTATTTGAGATTATATAATACATTGTTATATTATATATATAATTACATTGTTTCTCTCTTCCCTTTCCTCCCTCCAAAGCCTCCATATATCCTTTGTTGCTCTCTTTCAAGTTCATGGATTCTTTATTCATTGATTTTATACAATATATTTCCAGCATACCCTTTTCCCTCCCGCAATTCCTCCCAAACTACTATTTAGCTATTTTTTGAGAGGAGAGATATGAGGTTGGGTTCCAAAACAATCTTGAATAATGTCCATATTAAGTAAAGCTATGATCTCTTAAACATTTAATTTGTTTGCATAAAATGTCACTGAGAGTTTATAATTCTGTATAAGAATGTAGCATTACATAATCTTGTGTAAGGTTTTATGCATAGAGGTAGTTTGCTTTTGCTCTGTTTCTGAGTTTAGCACACCCACAGGGTGGTGGTGCGTGCACGTTCAGCATCTATAAAGGACAGACACTCGGGCTTCCTGCTGTTCAATTTTCTTTCATCTGGGGATCTCTATTTTCCCTATTTGATTGTTCACAAATAGCACCTTGTCCATAAGTTCCTTCATAAGTACTAACATACTAGTTGTCCTGATAATACTTCTGACAGCTACTTATTGCTTGAGCCTATGATAAAGATACCAACATCAGTGCAAAGTTAAAAATTCTACCCCTGAGTGAGCAAGAGGGCATTCTGTGTTGCCAGGAAATGGTGTGGACAAATAAGCTTCTCTGTTTGCTCTTCCATAAAAAGCTATCTTTAACAAATCTGGCAAACTAAAATGCTTGAATAGATAGCATTTAATAGGTTAATCAACATGGAAGATTCATCTCAGGCTTCGATCTACCCTTGTATCTTCATGCTGATCCCTCAGAAGTGGTTGGTATTGGGGCAGAAACAGGACCATCTTTGAATTACATCAGTAAAATGACCTGGTTCCAGGTGCACAAGTGAAAAGGGGGTTAAATTTGCACTTATCTTTTATGTGCCCACAGGGCCTTATTTGCTGGTGTTTGAATCTCTGGGAAAAGCAGTAGGAAGTCTAAGCATTTTGTTGCCTCTGCTGCAGTGATCCCGTGAGGGTATTGTCCTGTGTCTTCCCATTATTCATTGTCACTCTGCTTCTAAGCAGCAATGCTTCCGAGGACCTTGTGCAATCCAGCAGACTCGGCTTTACTTTAGCTCACAAGATGTTCCAGGAAAAAATGCTGTCATTGGGGATGTGCTTCTAAAGCAGATATGATCTTGCCCTGAAAAGATAAGCTCATCCAGTATATTTAGGAGTCTCTGAGAAGGTAGCAGCTAATGAGTTATCATTTAAATTAAGTTACAGAAATTTAAGAGTACTTCTTCTTGTCCAGGGTGACAAAATTCTATTTAAAATATTCAATAATTTCACACATATCCTCTAACAAACAAAAAGATATGATTTCAGTAAAATAAAAATATTGTGAAAATATACTAATCACACCCAGATTTTTGATGTAATTTAATTTATGAGTCTTAGTTACATTGAATTTTTAACAAGCAATAAAGCTAAGAAATAACTGCTTCTTCATGCTTCAAATTTAGACTGTAATAAATAGAGGGCTAGAAATATTGTACTAATATAATGTGCTTGTCTTAGCAGATATCTTATTTTAGGTCCAAAAGTGGCTTATTGACCTCTTGGGAAAACTCATTTCTCTAGAAAAGATTCTTTTCATCTGGGTTTTCTAGTTCCATAAATTTCATATTTCTATTTATTTTATTTTTAGCACATTCAAAATTAATACTGGAAACTCTTCAAAGATAGATTTCATATAGTTTCAGACTCTTTAGATATGACCATATTATTCTCAAGCCCCAATTTTTTAAGGCTAAGACAAAAAAAACATAATTTGCAATAGCTGTTTCTAAATGCTGTGTTCTTCTCATAGTCATATAATATGTTTCTGTGAGTTGTTTAAATTTATTTTTCTCCAAAGAGAATGCATGTATTATTGAATAATATACACATTTTTTAACATTCTTAATTTTCAGAAACTTTGATATGTATCTACTAACATTAAAGAAAATGCTTTTAAATGCTTCACTCTTCCCAACAAAGAGAAATTGTGAAAGGAAATCAGTCTCTCACATGGTACAGTAAATTTGTTCTGTAGGAAGGTGGAGTTGTTCAATAATAGCTTTGAAACTGATTATCTAATTTTCCAACAGCGCCTTTTGCACTTTGTTTGAAACTGAGATGGAAGAATCCATTTCAATTTGATTAAGAACACTTAACATCGATGACTCTCAAAGATCAGTTACATTTTTCATTTAATACTTTCATGTGGAATTCTTTTTCTCATTTTTTCCTCTTATTATTAAAAGAAACTACCTTTGCATTACATGAAAATACTTAACTCATTTTACCATGTGACTAATTTACAAAAATTATACTTTGTACATTCATAAACAGGTTAAAAAATTATCTCATTTCTCACTGTTGATGACAGTCTATAATAAGAAGGCATGGAAGAAATTACACCTTTCCTATCCCTCTGTCTTAAAAAATAGCGCTCCAAAGACTTGAAGTAATTATTCTAAAATGCTACATGCTTATCTTTGTAGTTATCTTTTTAGATCTACGAAGGGTAGTTTATTGTCCTGTTGAGAAAACTCTTTTCCTATTTAAAAAAGACCCAAAAGTCTATCCCCACACAAATTTGTAACCTCCATCATCACAATCACTTCATCTTCATTCTCCATACAGAGCTAGACAGTCTGGTAAAGTTTATTTTGAAAATAACAAGGATAAATGAGCAGGGATTGCATCCTATATTCTCCTTAATGGTAATGAGTTTGCAGGGCTTTGTCAATGTCTATGTGTATAGTAAAAATTATTAGTAAGACATTAGAACCATGCCTGCTCTATTGTTGTATATAAAATGTTTGATTAATGTTTGGAAGGATTGCCTGTTGAATTGAGGTTACATCCTCAATGTATAATACCTAATCTCAACACATTCCTAGTCCATGATTCTCAACGTGTAATAGTGTGGAAGATTTGGGGATTCTCCAGTTATTAGTTCATTCATTTGTAGCTAACATTTGAACAAGAAAAGTCTACCTTGTTTTTTCTCCTGCATTGTGTTTGTCCTGATAGTGGTTTACCTAATGGTGGAGTTAATATCTTCATTCACTTATTCTATTTCTTTTTATCATATATTCCAACTTGTTAAATTGCTTTAGTGTTTCTTTTAAAAGTGTGATTTATGATTTTAGAGCTGACCACTTTGCTTTTATTTTTATTTTAAGTTGAGCTATTTAAAATTTATTTCAAATTTTCATCAAAGGGACTTTAAATACTAAACTTAAAGTTCAATCCTATATGTTTTCATAAGACACGTAAAAGGGTTGTCAAGAGAGATAAAATTATTGCAAACATTAGTCAAATCCTATGACAGACTTAGTTGACTGAATCACCTCTAAATTGTAAAGTGAATATACAATTTTTTCCATTTTGCAATATATTTGGGAAGTTGGTAGAATCCTGTCAGTCTTAACACATGTCCAAGATGCATGAGATTCCTGAGGCTGCATGACACCCATTTGATGATGGGCCATCACACTCCTTTGATAGGTGGTTAATCTGAGTTCAGTAAGTTAATGGCCCTTAGAATGTTTGTCCAAGCTTACAGGGGAAAACTCAGTGAGTTAACACTCTAGTTACCATTTAACTGTCAACAAGCTTCTATTTTTGAAGTCAAAGATGTTAAGGAGAAAACCTTCCAAGGAGGCCCCAGAAAACAGATGTCACTAATCCGCACTTTCTGTCAACCATCAGTTCTGGTTCTCAGCAAAAGAATTAGGAAAATAGTGTCCTTCTTTAAAATACCTTTTATCTCATGTATTTGGGAGACTGTGAGCAGCCATGGTACACTGTCATATTTGTGTTCAATTCCTCTCAGGGGCAGGCTGAGGGAACCTAAAGATGATGAAGAAGTCAAGCCTAATCCAAATTATGATTTAAACTGATACATATGCCTCCTGTCTTTGAAACACACATTGTAACATATGCTTCAGATTCATGAATAAAGGTCAAATGCAATAGTAAAAAATCATTTTCTCTGGCCAATAAATTAGGAAATTGTTTTTAAGGAAGTCAAGTTGTCAGAGTTGGGCAATTTATATTGGAAGAAATGAATTTGTAGATAGTCTGGACTTGACAATTTGTGGAATAGAGTCTGGGAGAGTCTTGAGGTGACAGGATTCAGGTTAAAAAGTATTTAAGATACAATATGTCTTCAATCTGGCTAACTACTGGACAAAGAGGGAGAGAAACATCCTTAGAGAAACCTTAGCAGAAAAACCAAATCTGATCGGTGAGTAGAGGAGAGATTCTAAAATATGATTATGAGAAAGTAGTATAACAGTGCAGCCCTGCCAGTGAACTGACTATGAAATGCATGACCTTACACTCACATAGACCATCATGGATAACTTTTTATTGTAGTTTTTATTAGATAATACGCATTTAATATATGTTCATAAGTTTAGTTTATTTTAAAAGCTAAATGATGTTCAGGAGGACTGCTTTTTGTCTTTTTACTTTTCCCTGAAATTGTGTTCCTTACAATCATCAGACATTCTTTTTTACAACTTATTTTGCCATGTTCTGTTTCCAACACAAAACAACTCTTTCTTTTCATTTTCCCCTACATTTTGCCTCCTTTACCACTTGCATGTTACTGTTGCTTTGCTATTTGATGGAAGAAGGTCACAGAATAAATATCTCTCTGTTTCTGTGAAAAAACACTCTGACAAACAGAAATTTAGGAAAGGAAAGGGGTCATTTCAATGAATAAGTTACATTCAGAACTCAGGCAGGAGGTTAAACAGTGCTCACAGGCTCATGATAAGCTAGCTTGCTTATTCAGCCAGGACTGCCTGCATCAATAGTGCTGCTACCCTCGTTGGGATACCCCCACCCACTTCAATTAGCAATCAAGAGAATTTCCCAGAGACATTCTCACAGATCAATCTAATCTTGGTCATTCCCCAAGTGAGATTCACTTCTCAGTTGACTCTTAGCTACATTGACTTTAACAGTTAACATTAACTAGCACCCAAGGGATAAAATTTAGTTTATTACCTCGATCTTCTTGGTATTTTTCTTTCAGATAACTATTGTATATGAAGAATGAGGAATTGGTTTCTGAATCTCTAAAATTAGATCAGAAGGTCTTACTATACAGTGAGGTTAAGAGAAATAGTATTTCTCTACACACACTCTTGTTTTTGTGTCTATGACAGTCAGTTTGACATCAATAAATGTGAAAAACAAATAAACAAAAATTGCTAGAAAGTAAAAAGAATGTAACACACACATACAAAACAAACAAAACCACAAACCAAGAAAAACATACAAGAAAGAGATTCAAAGAGCAGAAGAAACCATCAAAACTTCTTAAGATCAGTACTGTAACATTGTGAACTATGTCACTTGCTTGACCGTCATTTTTGTTATCCAAAAAAAGCCAAAGTTCTTTCAGATACCTGTAGCTTAAAGTTGATGGCTACAAATATGAACCATGTTTGTTTACCAATATTCTGATAACTGTTTCTTCTCTGGAAAGAAAAGGTTAAGATAACTCATCATAGATTTACCTATGACTATCACTATTTTTCTGAAAAAACAAAGGGCAGGATTACTGGAAAGTAGATTGGATAACACAAAAATACGCAAAATGCTCTAAAGACTTATTGAACTCAACTATTAAAGACCATGTTGTGCTCATTTGCTTCTGGTATTCAAAACAAAAATGAGAATACACAGATTTGACTTAATAGGCATGTTTAAATTCTGTAATGTAAACTATAATATGTATTCTCTCTTTCTCTCTCTCTCTCTCTCTCTCTCTCTCTCTCTCTCTCTCTCTCGCTCTGATACACAGACACACACAGACACACAGACACACACACATGCATGCACACATTGAAATAAGAGCTTGCCAAATGTCCCTGGCTAGCCTGGTAATCAACTGTGAACTTCAGGGTAATATCAAACTCACAAAGATACCCTGCCTCTGGCTACCAAGAGGGAATGGATGTGCAACACTATTCCCCAGTTTTAAATTCTAACATATTATTAAAATTGTCTGGTAAGGTTCAATAATGATGTAGTGATCAAAAGGCTAAAATTTGCAATACAATCCCATCTACAGATCACAGATTTACAAATTTTATACATATTTATTAGAAAATATCGATTCAACCATGATCTCCAGTCTGCAGCACAATGGAAGAAGCATAGAAAACTACTAAATATGTCTTCTTCTGTTCTCCTGACATTTAGTATCTTTCTCACTGTGCAACTTTTAGACATGAACATAATTATCCTGCACTTAGAATTGAAGTTGGAGTCAGACTACCTGTATTTTAACCCCAGGTCTATCAAATTACAGAGTACTATATCTTAGACAAATAAGTGAAATTCCCTTTGCCAAAATTTGATCTTAAATAAGGAGAAAACAAAAGTACCTTGTACTTCACAAAAATGTTTGAAAATTAATACAATCAGGAATGTTGACAAGAATTCGGTGGTTATAAGAAGTGCACTGCTCTTGCAAAGGACAAGAGTTTAGTTCTCAGTACACAGTTATCTCAGGCAGCTCACAATACCCAATAACTCCAGATGCAAGGGATATAATATGGTCTTCTGTATTACTGTACAGGTGTCCACACAGATGTGGACATATCATGTCTATCATCTATCTATCTATCTATCTATCTATCTGCCTATCTATCCATCTATCTATCTATCATCTATCATCTATCTCACACACATACACACAAGCACACACAAGCATACATGCATAAAATTAGTAATAAAAATAGATTTCTACTAAAAAGATAACAAGAAATTAAACTGTATATGAAGCATGCTGATACATTATAACTCCTAAATATAGATTATTTTGATAATTCTTATTTCAGTGTAACTCCCATTAGCACAAGTATAACCTATATAAGTAACCCTAATTTGTTAGATTTTAATATTTTAATTTATAATCCCATGACAAGTTCTCAGATTTCTCAAGCTGGCCTAAAATTTAGTTGTAGCAGGGTCTGAGTAGAACCCATCATATGTGTTCTATGAAAGATTGTAATCACACAAAATGTAGGAGAAATGGTTGAACTAAAGATTTTACAGGAAAAAAGACTCATGCATATACATATGAGAAAAAATTGAAATACATATTAGTAATAATCAAGCTAGTGACTGACAGACCCAGGAGCTCTGGTGGCTCTCACTAGGCTACAGTTGAGCTTTAGTGAGATTGAATGAGTAACAATTTCATAGAGAGAATTTTCTAGATGAAAGAAATAGAAGAAGCTTAGGTGTGCATGGTATGGGGTCATATGTGGTCAATCAGTATGGAGACCTGAACTTCATGTTCAGAAATTGGACAAAGTGTTTTTGTATTAAGATGCAAATGTTCTCCCTGGTCAATGAATGGCTACTATTGATCTGACTACCTATGTCTTACTATCATTTGACCTTCTGCCATTAAACATGGGGTATTTTTTCAGCTGTTGAATTGTAGATAATATTTATTTGCTTATTTGGTGAATATTCAGCTACTGTTTCACATATCATTCATTTAGGTGTACAGAGGAGTGCTTAAACCCATTTTGACCTTAGCTGTGATCTCAATGTTTGATATTGTATTATACTCTTAAATTAAAGGTGGCAAACTTAGCAATCATATTGCAGCACTTATGGAATAGAAGTAAGCAGATAATCATTATAGTTTGATAGACTGATGCTCTATATTTCAGTGAGAAAGCTTCTGGATACTCAAATATTAGAAAAAAGTTTGGTATCTTTATTTTCTACCTAAATTCAGAAAATCAAAAACAAATTTCATGCATAAAATCCAAAGTATGTTTTAATACATTACATTATCTTTCAGGGAAAGAGGATTTATAGTCTCTCAAGAAATTCTTGTCCTATACTATGGTAGTATAGAACAGAGAAATATTTAAGAACTTTGAATAATCTTTCAATATTATGGATAGTACTAACTTACCTTAAATAACTAAAATAGAGTCACAGTTTGATTGTGATTTATTAACAATAATTTATCAATTTCATTAGTCTATAAATACTCCCAAGCCTTCTCATTGATTTACTCACTTAGACATGCAACACATAGTCCTCACATGTGTGAATTAAAGGTGTCCCCATTTTCTTCTTCAGGGGAATCTTGAGGAGTTGTGCACTTTCCATTCCCCAGCCTCCACTCCCCTTCAGGGGAGGATCTCACTTGGTAAGTCTTACACATTTTTCTTTGTGAACTTGGTTTAGTGAAATCTGTGTGCCTCTCTTAAAGTAAAACAGAAATAGACATGCTAAGATCATTCACTAATTGATGCATTATTTTAAGGGAGGATAATAGCCTTGCTTCTGTTTTCAATTATTCTAATCACAAAAGCTTTCTGAAACCTGCAGTTGTAAAATTCAAATTATATGCTAGAAGAGATATGATGATTTTCTGATTCTAGAAATATCTAGACTTATGCTATCATTGCTGAACAATTTTCTTTAAATAGTTTATCCACAATAGGTTAGATTATAAGCAACTGTGGAAGAACCATTCTTCAACAGAGCTAAGGCTGCAATAACATTTACATTCTTCTTCAGATGTTATGAGTACTGCATTCAAGCCACTATTGCTTAAATTATCTAAACAGTATCAAAGCATCTTTTATCCTCACATAATTTTTTTTGTTTTATTTTTGAGACTGGGTGTGACAATGATCTCAGGGTGGCCTTGAACTTGTAATCCTCTTACTTCAGTCTCTGAATGCAGGAATCCAAGGTATACACTACCATGTTTTTCTTTCTTCACCAGAAAACATTTTTTTTAAGTGCCACTTAATTTTTATTACATGTGTATGTGTGTATAAGTATAGGTGCATGCACGTGTAAGTGTGAATGCATTTGGAATCATAAGTGGGCATCTCATGTCTAGGAGCTGTAGTTAAATGCATTTATGCACTACCTAACATGAATGCTAGGAATTCAACTGGGGTCATGCCGAGATCTGCATGCTCTCTCTAACATGTAACTACTTTTACTGCCTTAATCACAAGAAACTTGGAAGAGGTACCCACTCATTTATAATTATAAATATTAAGCTGGAGGATTATAAATTGGTGTGGGGAGTTGAAATGCTTGCTCGAAAAGTGTAGAAATGAAAGTCTTTATCCTCAGCATTCACAAAAACATTGGATATTTTTGGTGGCTCTGCCTAAAATTCCAGCATCAGAAGGTAAAAAAAGATGGATGATCCCTAGACCCAGGTGGTTAGCAAGAATAGGCATATGGACAAATCACAAGTTTATCTGAGAGACCCCACCTCAATAACAAGGTGAAAGAGTGATTGAGTATGATGCCTGACCCACCTCAGGCCTCATGTATATGTACACTCTCCTATATTTGTAAACTCATAGGTGGGCATCCACCCACATGTAAAACATGTGCATACAAATAACACCATATACTCAAACGTCTTTTGAAAATTAAATGGAATTGAGACTGATATATCTCATGTCCTGGTAGGAAGTGTATTCTTACAATTACATATTGTAAGGAGGTGCCGGTTCTGGATGAAAGTTTGCAGACCCTTGAAGCAGCACCTGGTAAGCGTATCTTAATATATCAGTTTGGGGAAGTTGAGGTAGTAGGGAATTCCAGAATAGCTATTACAGAACATGAAATAGCCAAATGATTGAGAACAAAACCTGATATCACAGGGACTATCTCCAAAGTATTTCCTTAGGTCAATTTGTAGATCCACACTATTGTTTCTGTGTGGTAAGATCCCTTACTGATATTAGCTCCGTGCTGTTTATGTTTCAATGTTTTTGCTTCCTTCCTTCTTCCTTCCTTCCTTCCTTCCTTCCTTCCTTCCTTTCTTTCTTATTTTCTTATTTCAATTTTATCCTCAGGTGAACTAGCAGGTGTTAAACTGTAAAGAAAGGTATTCATATGAAATTAGATTAGTGAGAATTCCTTTGAACAGTGTCTCTGCAAACATGAACCTGAAGTATATCCAAGTTGCTTCTCATGAGGTACCAGATAACTTACTCTAGAAATGGTCATGAGTTTCGTACTCTTACCACCTATGCAGGGAGCTCATATTTGATAAGAAAAGCACCTTCTTAAGTCTAAAAGAAGAAGGTTTGATATTAAATGATATATTCAGGCACTCCAGATTGTCTAAACACCATTAACCTGCAATATTACTGAACACACATCCTATTTATCTAAAGTTTCTTCTCATTCAGCACTAAATACTGCTAATACAATTTAAAATCTATTTAAAACTTTGTTACCCAGAAATGAATTTTCCCTCTCTCATACCTTCAGAAATCTAATACTTCTCTGAAATGAAAATCTATTCTCTCCACACTATTGCTTTATAAAACTTAAAATAAAATTATTCTAGAACAACCTTTGGAGTCCTATGATCTCATATTTCTCAATCGTCTGTACACACAGATGAAACATCATCTAAAACTCCTATTTATCAAGATTAAATTTCTCTCTTACAAGTTAGAACAAATGTTGTCTAACACATTTTAAAAATATTATCTCAAAATATGTTTTGTCTTCCATAGTGATAGAAATGGCCCATGACCTTCATCTAGTCAGATTAACAGATCCATTAATTTTATTACTTCATTTTTGCATACAAACTTTGCTGTTCAGTATTGTCAGTAGTAAACACTTAACAAAGTTATTTGATTATCTATTATTAACCACATGCATAAATTCTAAGTAACAGTAAGTTAGTTTATCACCCTTCTAGAACATAATGATATTTAAGTGGCACTGTGCAAGGTTTCTGATGAAGTAATCAACCTCAAACCAACTAGCACAACCATAACAATCACTTATGGGACTGAAGAGATGTCTCAGCTGTTAAGAGCACTTGCTGTATATCCAGAAGACTGAAAGTCTCTGGATGGGGATGATAGAAGCAGAAGCCAGTTTGTCTCCAAGAGAAACAAGTGCACTTAATCTCTGAACCATCTTCTCAGTCCCTAATCAGGATTTTCTGAGTATATGGAAAGCCATGGGTGGTCTGTCTTTTCCTCTCATATGCCACTAATATAGTTAACTCTTCATTTCTCCCTGACTTTTTTTTTCTGTAAAGGATATCTCTCCCAGGAGTTAGCATTTACTCTGATCTCTTAGGTATCTGTCTTCATCCCTTAATAGATTCCCTGATAAACTCATCTAGTCATACTGTGTGAGCAATTCACAGCTCAGAACATGCAAATCAATATATCCTCCTTACATTTCGTTCTCGAGAATTCAGCAGGTTTATTTCTCACCATGATGATATCTCAACTTCTAATACATTAAAATTTAATTCACATTTTCCCCATGTAAACCTCTTATCCTTCCCATTTCTCTGAATTTAGGGAGCTACTTCCCCAGGAAGAAACCCTTCAATTTCTTCAAACTTTCTTGTTCTTTTCAATTCTTTCATGATATCTTAGCAGGAATAATGTTGAGGATAAGGACAATGTTACTGAAAATTAAAAATGTAATTTACTTTAAAAAGTGTTCAGTATGCTTCATTAAAAACTATCCTTTAGATGAAAACATAAGCATTTTGTCTACAACAAGGAGGAGGTAACTTATTCTAAGGAGGAAGCTATCTTATGGTTCATGCTGCTGTAATAAAGCACTATGATGAGGAACAACTTGGGCCTAAGAGTTTGATTTCGTATTACACTTCCAAACCAGTCTGTAATCAAAGGAATGGAAGGCAGGATTTCAAGGCAGGAACCTAGAGACTAGAATTACAGCAGAAACCGTGGAGCACTATTGCCTTCTGGGTAGCTCTCAATATCTTCTTTAACCTTTTCTTATCTATTCAAGGACCACATTATAAGAGTAACATCTCCCATTATGGGCTGGGACCTTTCACATCAGTCATTAATCAAGAAAATGATTACAAGATGAGGGGTTTTCTCATTGATGGTTTCTTCTTCCATGATGACCTGAGCTTTTGCCACATTTACTAAAATCTATGCAGGAAGGTTTGTCATATTAACACATTTCTTCATTTAAGCTTGTTCGTTTTTATTGTAGATTTGAATAGTATTAATATTTTATTTAAATATTTCTTGAAAATGTGGATTTAACCTTAAGTATCCACAAACTGTACTGATTCAATTAACCCATGGATAGAAAATTTAGAAAAATTGCTTCCATACAAAACACACAATATCTCTTCTATTCTTGTCATTATTCATTTGCTAAACAATTCAGTGTAACAATTTACAGAGCATTTAAACTGAAATCAGAATTAAAAGCAGTTCAGAGAAATTTCAGATCTTACAGGATAATATGTGCAGGTTTTATTCACACCACAGACAGTTTATTTTATAATGTACTTCAACATTGATGGATTATGGTATCTACAAAGGATCCTGAAGCCAATATTGATGAAACAGAACTATTGTCTTGTATCCTATAACCCCAAAAAGCTCATGTTCCAGAATATGGTAATATCAAAGATGACATAGTTACAGAACCATGTGCTGTATAAATAATGTGCCTCAATTTATAAATTAAATATATCAAATTTAAAATTAATATTTTCCTCCCATTTTTAAAATCTAATAACACACTGAGTATATTTTGGCACATTCATACACAAATTTAGCATGGCCAAAATATGAAATGAATAATACATAGTGCTTTTCTCTGGTGTGCTTGCTGATATTACAAATTAGGGACTCATTTCCTCTTAAAGATAGCCACATGCTATATACCACTTATCTCCCCCTACCAGAATTAATGCTTGTTTTAATATGAAATAACTGTTTTTTAATTCCTAACAAAAGTACCTATCCATTCACTCCAGATACTAATTAGGTTACTTTCCTCCATATACATTAGGTAATAATTGCATCCCATTGTAGTGACATTCATTTACAGTATAGTACTTTCCAACATGCTAGCTATTTTCAGGAAACTGACTTCACAATTCCTATCAATGGTCTGAGGGAACTGAATTAATAGAAGGATTTACCCCCTTTTATTTATTCTACTATGACCGATTCTCCGGAGGAAAGCTTCATATTGCAGACAATGCATTCTCTGGTTTGCTGGCTGGTTTAATGGGATGTTAACATCGATTGGTGCTATTTCTTTGTCACCTGAGAACAACTGTAGGTTTTGTGGTATGCTACTGTTTCATATCCTTCTCACATCTGTTCTAAAGTTTGACATCACTAAACCAAACCTCTTCCATGCTTACTGAACCACTACTTCCTTTTCTTGAGGAACGAATTCTTGTAAATGTATAATGTACCTGGAATCCAAACCACACCATGTTGGCTATGTCAAGCCTGATAAAGATAATATTGGATACTCTGACAGTGTAGGCAGTGCAGAGGTCTACTGTTGTGAAATTATTGCCCTCTAGTGAGGACAGGCTTATTATAATAATTTTGTAAAAGTGAGCATAGACAGAGGGACAAAACTTGAATTTATGTTTGTACTACAGCGATCTAAACTCACTCTCTTAGGACAGATCCTTCTATTCTTGAGAAACTAAAGCAGGATCATGGAATTTTCTTGTTAATTTTTAAAAAAATTAAAAAATGTCCATAATAATTTTAATATTTAAATCTGTATTAATTTCTGGTAAATTCCTGACTACTCCATGTTCAGATTTGATTTCCCTGCTGGCCCAAGATAGTTAGATTCTGAACAGTACACAAGCACCAAGTGACCAGGTTTCTTCCAGTCTCTCTGGTCTCCAGCCCTGCTTACCAATGGAAGGTTTAGAGTGTTGTATCACAGTCAGAAATAGTATGGAATCCAGTGGACATAAAAGTGCTTAGTGGACAGTCCTGGTCAGGACCTGTAGATATTTAAAGATAGTATTTCTCATCAATGCATTCTGGATTTCTCCAGAAAAAGCATCAATCTCTATAGATAGGACAGTGTTGGTCATTTGAGAAAATATTCAGAAGAGCCTGTTAAAATATTCCCTAGCAAACTAAATCAGACCTCAACTCTACATTGGAGATCTCTTGTCTGCCTGACCCTTTTCTCTTAAAAGTTCTTTTCACTCTTTGCATTTATCAGTCAATCAATCAATCAATCAATAAAATGATAATGAAATGCCACAACAACTTTAGCAAAGTTAGTTAATCTATTATCCATTTTAGTCTGTGTCATTCTTGTATTGAAACTCATGGATCATCCTTAAATTTAAAAATCAGTGAAATACTCTTTTAGTACAATTCTTCAGGAAAGACTCCAGAAAAATTCTTATTTCCTCAAAGTAAAGGGAGGGATTTAAAAGATTCTTAAATTTTATCTATGTCTTTGACAAACAATAATAGATTTCTCTAAGTATTGTGAATTCTCCCATCATTAGAGCTGCTAAGAATCTACTAAACCTACCACAAGGTTCAGTGTGAAACAAGTGTTATTATGCTTATTTCAAATGCTTTTACTTCCATCTATATTATCTTGTGATAAAATTTCTTAATGGTAGTAATAATTTGAAAATCCCACTGAAGGACCTGAAAAACTAAAACTTTGTAACATCAGTGATAGAAAGCTTGGGGAAAGTGAACTGCAGTGTCTGCTTACAAGTCAGAATATCATGCAGAGTTTTATCTTTTCCTTCAAGTATCATCTTAGCAAAGGACACTGTATAACTTCAGTGAAGATTCTGGGAGTTGGACACCATAAGTGATTTCCTGTAAGCTCACACACTCACAAGACCCAAACATAAGAAACAACACACAGAAATGGTTGTCAAAGGAAAACTACCTTCTCTAAAGAAAGGAAATGTATAAGACTCTATTAATAAAATATTAAATAAAGTTATTACAGAAGAAATTAAAATGACAAATGATTATCATAATTTATACATTATAAGCTATTTGTTATCTTCTACTAAATAAATTTTATGACATTCACAAAACAAATAGTACAGTCAAAGAACATTTGATATGTTGCTACATTACTTAAATAGTAGATGGTAGAGTAGGGAGGAGACTTCTGGTTTCAATCTATGGCAGGAAACCTCTGCCTGGACCACCAGGGCTCCATAGCCAAATAGAGCTGGGAGAAAGCTAGCCTCCCAGGAGTATGGAAAAGTTCTTGAGATGGAGTAAGAGGGGCAACATTGCTCACTGGGACTTGCCCAGAATTCTTGGGACACAGAGATTGAGGAACAGCTGGTAGGAAGGGGATTTCCAGTTTCCATCTGTGGCTGGAGACTTCTGCCTGGGCCACCAGGGCTCCATAGCCAAATAATGCTGGAAAAAAGCTAGCCTCCCAGGAGTGTGGGCAAGTCTGTCTGCTCAGAGGGACCCACCTGGAATACCCAGGACACAGGGACTGAGAAACAGGCTTTTGGTTTCTTTTGGTGGCTGGAGAGGGGATCCTGTGATACAGAGCTCCATACTCAAATAGTGCCAGGAGAGAGCTGGTATACCAGGAGTGCTGACACACCTTCAAGCACAGGCAAGACCATCACTACTTTTGAAATTCACTGGACCAAGAGGAACCCTTGCAGAGTCATCAGGACACAGGAAACAAGGGACAGCTTGGATTAGATCCTTGTTGTTTCTGTCTGCACCCCAGAGCTGACACTGCACAAAAGCTCTCCAAACCCAAATTCCTCTCAGAGAGAACTGGACTTCAAGGAGTATTGATACCTAGGCTTGCAGGAAAGACATGCATCAGTCAGAGAGAGTAGGACCAGCTAACACCAGAGATAACCAGATGGCAAAAGGCAAGGGCAAGAACATAAGGAACAGAAACCAAGGCTATTTGATATTATCATAACCCAGCTCTTCCACCACAGCAAAGCCCAGATACCTCAACACACCAGAAAAGGAAGAC
The DNA here is from genome assembly GCA_019843965.1 of Rhynchomys soricoides. Classification (NCBI taxonomy): domain Eukaryota; kingdom Metazoa; phylum Chordata; class Mammalia; order Rodentia; family Muridae; genus Rhynchomys; species Rhynchomys soricoides. The sequence goes on along the minus strand of JADRCH010000076.1, from coordinate 5,313,717 downwards.
TCAGACTTAAAAATCACATCTCAAGAGAATGATCAAAGATTTTAAGAAGGAAATAAATAATTCCCTTAAAGAAATACAAGAGAAAACAAACAACTAGAAACCCTTAAAGAAGAAACACAAAAATCACGTAAAGAATTACAGGAAAATACAATCAAATGGGCAGAATTATAGGAAAACACAACCAAACAGATGAAGTAAATGAACAAAACCATCCAGGAACTAAAAACAGAAATAGAAACAATAAAGGAATCACAAAGGGAGACAACCCTGGAGTTAGAAAATCTAGAAAAGAAATCAGGAGTCATAGATGCAAGCATCACAAACAGAATACAAGAGATGGAAGCGAGAATCTCAGGTGCAGAAGATACCATAGAAAAATTGACACAACAGTCAAAGAAAATGCAAAATACAAAAATTTCCTAACCCGAAACATCCATGATATCCAGGATACAATGAGAAGACAGAACCTGAGGATAATAGCTATAGAGAGAGTGAAGATTCCCAAATGAAAGGGCCAGTAAATATCTTCAACAAAATTACAGAAGAAAATTTCCCTAACCTAAAGAAAGAGATGAACATAAATATATAAGAAGCCTACAGAACTCCAAATAGATTGAACCAGAAAAGAAATTCCTCCCATCATATAATAGTCAAAACACGAAATACACAAAATAAGGAAAGAATATTAAAATCAGTGAGGGAAAATGGTCAATTAACATATAAAGGCAGACCTATCAGAATTACACCAGACTTCTCACCAGACACTGTGAAAGCTAGAAGATCCTGGGCAGATATCATACAGACTCTAAGAGAACACAAATGCCAGCCCAGGCTGCTATACCCAGCAAAATTCTCAATAATCATAGATAGTGTAAATAAAATATTCTACGACAAATACAAATTTGCACAATGTGTTTCCACAAACCCAGCCCTACAAAGAATAACAGATGGAAAATAAAAACTCAAAAAGGGAAACTACACCAAAGAAAAAGCAAGAAAGAAAGCTTTCAACAAACTCAAAAGAAGATAGCCATACAAACATAAAAATAACATCGAAAATAACAGGAAGCAACAAGCACTATTCTTTAACATCATTCTTAGCATTCTTAACATCAAAAAACTCAATTCCCCACTAAAAAGACATACACTGACAGACTGGATCCATAAACAGGAACCAGCATTTTGCTGCATCCAAGAAATGCACCTCTTTGTAAAGACAAATGCTGCCTCAGAGTAAAAGGCTAGAAAACAATTTTCCAGGCAAATGGCCACAAGAAACAGGTTGGAGTAGCCATTCTAATATCAGATAAAATCGACTTTCAACCAAAAGTCATCAAAAAGATAAGGAAGGACACTGCATACTCATCAAAGAAAAAAATCTACTAAGAAGAACTCTCAAGAAATCTGTGCCCCGAATGCAAGGCCTTCCATATTCATAAAAGAAACTTTACTAAAGCTCAAAGCACACATTGTACCTCACACAATAGTAGTAGGTTACTTCAACACCCCACTATCATCAATGGACAGTTCTTGGAAACACAAACTAAACAGAGACACAGAGAATCTAATAGATGTTATGAAACAAATGTATTTAACAGATATCTATAGAACATTTCATCCAAAATCAAAAGAACATATCTTCTTCTCAGCACCTCATGGTACCTTCTCCAAAATTGATCATATAAGAAGATTGAAATAATCCCATTCCTCCTATCAGAACAATACAGAATAAGGCTGGTCTTCAATGGCAACAACCACAACAGAAAGCCCACATACACATGGAAGCTGAACAATGGTCTGCTCAATGATAACTTGGTCAAAAAAGAAATAAAGAAGGAAATTAAAGACTTCCTAGAATTTAATGAAAATGAAAGTACAAGTTACCCAAACCTATGGGACACAATGAAAGTAGTGTTAAGAGGAAAACTCATAGCTCTGAATGCCTCCAAAAAGAAACTGGAGAGAGCATACACTAACAGCTTAATAGCACACCTGAAAGTTCTAGAACAAAAAGAAGCTAATACATGCAAGAGGAATAGAAGGAAGGAAATAATCAAATTAAGGGCTGAAATCAACCAAGTAGAAACTAAACGAACTATACAAAGAATCAATAAAACCAGGAGCTGATTCTTTGAGAAAATCAACAAGATAGATAAACTCTAAGCCAGACTAACCAGAAGGCACAGAGACAGTATCCAAATTAACAAAATTAGAAAGGAAAGGGGAGATATAACAACAGATACTGAGGAAATTTAAAAAAAAAAAACCATCAGATTCTACTACAAAAGCTTATATGCAACAAAACTGGAAAATCTGGATGAAATGGACAAGTTTCTAGACAGATGCCAAATACCAAAGTTAAATCAGGATCAGATAAACCAACTAAACAGTCCCATAAACCCTAAAGAAATAGAAGAAATCATTAAAAGTTTCCCAACCAAAAAAAGCCCATGACCAGATGGGTTCAGTGCAGAATTCTATCAGACCTTCAAAGAAGAACTAATACCAATATTCTTCAATCTATTCCACAAAATAGAAACAGAAGGAACACTACCCAATTCATTCTATGAGGTCAGAGTTACACTGATACCAAAACCTCACACAGACCTAACAATAAAAGAAAACTTCAGACCAATTTCCCTCATGAATATTGATGCAAAACAACTCAATAAAATTCTCGCAAAATGAATCCAAGACACATCAAAACGATCATTCACCATGATCAAGTAGGTTTCATGCCAAGGATACAGTGATGGTACAATACCTGGAAATCCATCAATGTAATCTACTGCATAAACAAACTCAAAGAAAAAAACCACATGGTCATTTTGTTAGATGCTGCAAAAAGCATTTGACAAAATTCCACATCCCTTCATGATGAAAGTCTTGGAAAGATCAAGAATTCAAGGACCACACCTAAACATAATAAAAGCAATATACAGCAAACCAGTGGCCAACATCAAACTAAATGGAGAGAAACTCGAAGCCATCCCACTAAAATCAGGCACTAGGTAAGGCTGCCCTCTCTCTCTCTATCTATTCAATATAGTACTTGAAGTTCTAGTTAGAGCAATTAGACAACTAAAGGAGGTCAAAGGGATACAAATTGGAAAGGAAGAAATCAAAATATCACTTTTTGCAGATGATATGCTGGTATACTTAAGTGACCTGAAAAACTCCACCAGAGATCTGCTACAGCTGATAAACACCTTCAGCAGTGTCCGGATACAAAATTAACTCAAGCAAATCAGTAGCCTTCCTATACTTGAAGGATAAACAAGCTGAGAAAGAAATTAAGGAAATGACAACCTTCACAATTGCCAAAAACAATATAAACTATCTTGTTGTGACTCTAACCATACAAGTGAAAGATCTGTATGACAATAACTACAAGTCTCTGAAGAAAGAAATCGAAGTAGACCTCAGAAGATGGAAAGATCTCCCATGCTCATGGATTGGCAGGATTGATATAGTTAAAATGGTCATCCTGCCAAAAGCAATCAACAGATTCAATGCAATCCCCATCAAAATTCCAACTCAATTCTTCATAGACTTAGAAAGAATAATTCTCAAATTCATATGGAATAATAAAAAGCTAAGGACAGCAAAAACGATTCTCAACAATAAAAGGACTTCTGGGAAATCAGCCTCCCTGTCCTCAAGCAGTACTATAGAACAGTGGTGATAAAAACTGCATGGTATTGGTTCAATGACCAATATTATTGAAGACCCAGAAATAAACCCACATACTTATGGTCACTTGATATTTGATAAAGGAGCTAAAACCATCCAGTAGAAAAAAGACAGCATTTTCAACAAATGGTGCTGGTTCAACTGGTGGTCTACATGCAGAAGATCGCGAATTGATCCATTCCTATCTCCTTGTACAAAGCTCAAGTCCAAGTGGATCAAGAACCTCCACATAAAACCAGATACACTGAATCTAATAGAAGAAGAAGTGGGGAAAAGTCTAGAACACATGGGCAAAAGTTCCTGAACAGAACACCAATGGCTTGAGATCTAAGATCAAAAACTGACAAATGGGATCTTATGAAATTATAAAGCTTCTGTAAGGCAAAGGACACTGTAAATCGGACAAAACGGCAACAAACAGATTGGGAAAGGATCTTTACCTATCCTATGTCTGATAGAGGGCTAATATCCAATGTATACAAAGAAGTTAAGAAGCTAGACTCTAGAAAGCCAAATAACCCTATCAGAAAGTGGGGAAGAGAGCTAAACAGAGAATTCTCAACTGAGGAAACTCGAATGGCCAAGAAGCACCTAAAGAAATGTTCAACATTCTTAGTCATCAGGGAAATGCAAATCAAAACAAGCCTGAGATTCCACCTCACACCAGTCAGAATGGCTAAGATCAAAAACTCAGGTGACAGCACATGTTTGCGAGGATGTGGTGAAAGAGGAACACTCCTCCATTGTTGGTGGGAATGCAAGTTGATACAACCTCTCTGGAAATCAGTTTGGTGGATTCTTAGAAAAATGACCATAATACTACCTGAAAACCCAGCTATTCCACTCCTGGGCATATACCCAGAAGATGTTCTAACATGTAGTAAAGACACATGTTCCACTATGTTCATAGAAGCCATATTTATAATAGCCAGAAACTGGAAACAACCCAGATGTCCCTCAATAGAGGAATGGATACAGAAAATGTGGTACATTTACACAATGGAATACTACTCAGCTATTAAAACAATGACTTCATGATATTCTTAGACAAATGGATGGAACTTTAAAATAGCATCCTGAGCGAGTTAACTCAGTCACAAAAGAATGAACATGGTATGTACTCTCTGATAAGTGATTATTAGCCCAAAAGTTCAGAATACCCAAGAGTCACTTCACAGCAACTCCTGGGCTGAGTGTAAGTTCCCAGATGGAGAACCTGGAGAAGGTACTGAAGGAGCTGGTGGAGTTTGCAGCCCCATTCAGGGAGCAACAGTGATAACTGGCCTGATCTCTCCATGCTCATGGAGCCTGGATTACCAACCAAAGAATTCACATGGAGGAACCCATGTTGCTGGCCACATATGTGGTAGAGGAGGGTCTTTTTATCCATTGGGGGAGGAGAGGCCCTTGGGCCTGAGGGTGTTAGATCCCCCATTATAGGAGAATGCCAAAGAGGGAAGACGAGAGTGGGTAGGTGGGTGGGGGAATACCCCCATAGAGGCAGGGGGAAGGGAAAGGGAATAGGGAGGTTCCAAAGGGGAGATCTGGACAGGGGGAAACATTTGAAATATAAATAAAGTATCAAGAAAGGAAGAGAAAAAATAGTAGATTATCTATCACTATGATCATAAAAATAAAGAATAGCTGTGACTGAAATAATTCATAAAATTCTAAACATTAAATAGTTAGCAAATACCAATTAACACTTATGTCATAAAAATATGAATTTTGAAATAATTCACAGTTGTGTTCTCTCAAACCCAGACATATAAACCTGGGTACAGCTGTCAAGAACATACAAATGTTCCACTTTTTATTAAATTGACTTATCTTGGGCCAGAATATATTTATTTTGATTTTATAATCTCAAGTCATTTTTACTTTGGCCTTAATTTGCAATGAAGTATAGTAATTTAATTGCTATGGTTGGTTAGAAACAAAACTGAGGACTTAGTAAAACTGAGAAAGTTGATTTTACACAATGATGTTATGAATCCCATATATTATCAGAATGTAGGGAGTACTAAGCTTGAAGTCTGGCAAAATGCATGTGTCTCTCTGATTATCTGGAGAGAACACAAGAATGAATAGTAGAAGATACAAAAGTTGTGTGAGATACCAACAAGTTAGAAGAACAGACATTAGCATTTGGAGAAAATATGTAATTTAACTTTCTACAAGTTTATGGAAGAAATTATATACATTGTTGACTTTGTTTTGACTGGAGGTGGACAGAGTCCTTACTTTTAAGTGTATAGCACTAATTATAAAGAACACCTATCTGTAATTCTGTCCTTGGGGATGCTTTGGTGCGTCTTGTACTGGAAACATTTGCAGGAAACTGGAATAGAACAGATAGTTTTTAGTTTTTAATGGTTATTTTTCATATATATATATATATATATATATATATATATATATATATATATAT
>JADRCH010000076.1:5284549-5307583 GCA_019843965.1 Rhynchomys soricoides | reverse complement strand
ATATATATATATATATATATATATATATATATATATATATATATATTACATTCAAACTGTAGTTTCACATCTCTCCCCTCCTACTAGCCCCTCCTCTATACCCTGCTTGCTTCCTCTGTCCCCCAGATCAGAAGAGTAGACCTCCAAAGAGCATCAACTAAACAGTATAACAGGCAACAAGACCCAGGCACATATCATCACTTCCAGGCTGGACAGGGTAACCCAGTAGAAGAAAAGTGGTCCCACAAGTAGGTAAAGAGTCGAGAACAGCCCTCACTCCCATTGTTGAGATTTCAACAATAACAGCAAACTACTCAGTCCTAACATATATACAAGAAGATCTACTAGGTTAGACCCCTATATTCTCCCTGATCTCTGCAAGTTCTCATGAGTCCCATTCAGTTGATTCTGTGGACCATGTTCTTCTGGTATATCCCTGACCTCTCTGGTTTCCACAGTCATTATGCCCCATCCTCCACAGGACTCCCTGAGTTCTGCCTGATGTATGGGTGTGGTACTTTGCATATGTTCCCATCAGTTAGACAATTCTTCTAGGCTCTGGTACCAGCACATTCTGCAGGGAGGACAATCTGTACATCAAAGGTTTTGTGACTGGGTTGGTGTCCCAATCCTTCCACTTGACTGGTTACAGAAGAAGGCCAGTTCAGGCCAGTCTCCACTATTAATAAGGGTCTTTGCTATGGTAGCTCTTATAGATTCCATAGACTTTCCATTTCAGTGGTTTTACACCTCACCCTGAAATGCCCCCAAATTCTAGTAATTTCTCCTAGCATTTTCTCTCTCCCTCTCCTCCCCAACTGATTTCTCTTTTTCCCACCTGCCACCTCCAAATCTTGTCTATTTCCCCTTTCCCTGCAGATACTTGTGTTCTCCTTTGAGCCCTCCTTGTTACTTAGCCTCTCTGGTACTGTGGACTGTAGCATAATTGAATTTAACTTTATAGTTGATATCCACTTATAAGTGAGTACATACTATGTTTAGCTTTCTAAGGATGGGTTACCTCCCTCAGGATGATTTTATTTTTCAGTACCATTCATTTGCCTGAAAGTATCATGATATCATTGCTTTTAACAGCTAAGTAATACTCCATTGAGAAAATGTACCACATTTTCTTTCTTTCTTTCTTTTTTTCTTTCTTTCTGTTTGTTTTTTGTTTGTTTGTTTGTTTTTGGTTTAGAGACATCTGGGTTGTTTCAACTATCTGGCTATTATGAATAAAGCTGCTATGAACATAGTTGAGTAAGTGTACGTGTCAAGGGATATAGCTGGGTCTTGATGTAGATCAATTTCCAATTTTCTGAGAAATCACCATATTGATTTCCAAAATAGATGTACAAGTTTGCATTCTCACCAACAGTAGAGGGGTGTTTCCCCTTGCTGTCCAAACTCATCAGCATGAGCTATCATGTGTATTATTTATCTTATCCATTCTGACAGGTGTGAGAAAGAATCTCAAAGTCATTTTGATTTGCATTTTTCTGATGGATAAGGATGTTGAACATTTCTTTAAGTTTTTAATGGCTATTTGAGAGTGTTCTGTTGAGAATTTGTTTGTGTAGAACTATACACGATATTTTTTTTTTTAAATTTTGATTATATAGTCTGATGATATCTAATTTTTTTACTTCTTTAAATACTTTGGATATTAGACCTTAAAAGAAGAATACTCAAATTAATATGACAAAGCAAAAAATACAGGACATTTGAAACAATCCTGTACAATTCAAGAACTTCTGGAGGTATCACCATCCCTGATCTCAAACTCTGTAGTCATAAAAAAATGCAATGTATTGGCATTGAAAGCAGACATGTTTATCAATGGAATAGAATCACTGATCCAGACATAAATCTATACTCCTATGGGAACCTAATTTAATATAAAGAAAGCAGAAATATGTATTGGAAAAAATAAAGCATCTCCAACAAATGGTGCTGGTATAACTGAGTATTAGTATGCAGATGAATATATATATATAGACTCATAACTATCACCATGCACAATCTCATGTCCAAATGTATCAAAGAACTCAACATAAAACCAGATACACTCAACGTGATAGAAAAGCAGATGGGAACAATTTTGAATGCATTGCCATTGTAGACAACTTCCTGAACAGAACACCAATAGCACAGCCACTAAGATCAATAACTTATAAATCAGATCTAATGAAACCGAAAACCTATAAAGCAAAGGACACTGTTAATAGCACAAAACAACAGCATACAGACTAGGAAAAGATCTTCATCAACTCAACATCTGACATAACATTATTTTAGTGTATAGAAACCAAAAGAGGAGATTTGAGAATCTGTTTTGAAATAGGACGTGTGTATAACGTTTACAGTATGTAATCTCATTCAAAGTTGTTTGTATGGTTTTGAAATAGGATATCTGTGTAGCCTTAGCTATCCTCAAATTTACTGTGTAGACTAGGGTGGCCTTGAAATTACAAAGATTCACCTGTCTCTGCCTCCATAATTCTGGAATCAAAGTTGTGCACCATCCTGCCCAGCAATATTTAAAATTCTTATTATGATAGTATTTGAAACACTTTGGTTTCCAGAAAATTTTATAAATTTCTACAATATATATTTATTGCAATTTCCTAGCTAGCCTGATTAATAATAGTGACACACTCATTGACAATCTACATAAATCCAATAATTCTCAAAATTCTTCCTGTTTTTTTTTTTCTTCAAACACTGATTAGAAGATAAAATACCATTTTATTTTAACTTTTAAACTTGGGGTAAAGAATATATATATTTAAAGCAATTTTGTTTTTTGAGCTAGAATACAATCTCATCCAAAGAGAGATTTATAGAAAACCAGTATAAAGGTTTTTGGAGTCATAAAAGTGCTGAGACATAAAATATTTTAAAAGAACAACCTAATTACATTTGTATAATTCAATGAGCTCACTGCTTTATAGTGGTGAATTATTGAGAACATGAAAACAATTAGCAGAAGAAATCATTTTTAAATGGAAGTTCAGAATTTTGGCTCCCAATTATGCCATTTTATTCAGTCTAATAGCTAAAATAAAACTTGACCAATGTAAATCTTAGCACAGCTACTCAATCTACATAAATTGCAGTAAATTAGCATAATGATTTTTCTCATAATTTATACTGAAATACTCACTGTGTAAAACTTGTGTTGGTTGGCTTTTAATTTGTGCCTCATTTCTCTACAGTTGCTTCCTAAGTTGGCAGCACTGTCAGGTCATGTCTGCATGCAAATGACAATAGTTCACAATGACTTCAATGAAGCAAGAGTGTGTTTGCTGTTCACTGGTTGTGCTGCCAAGTTAGCAGGCTGTTATTGGCATTTGTATTTGATACCAGATCAGGACTGCTCAGGTTGGTCATCAAACAGGCTCCAGGTTTGGTAAAATCTGGAAGGAGAAATATAAGTGAGACTCTTTCTTGAAGCTCTGCTAATCTATCCTTCTGTCCCATGTGGGTCATGAGAGCTTGCCAGGTGACTGCCACAAAGGCACTTTTCTGTATTTGCCTGATTTTTGAATACTTGTTATCTTCTTCACACCCCAACCCCACCTCAGTAGATGCTCTCAAATGTCATCTATCATGTTTAAAAACTGCTCTTATACAATTATCTTGGATGTTGACACTCTGTAGTAGGACTGGAAGACCTGACTCTATTAGTAAATAGTGTGTGCAGTAGGGGGCATGAGTTTGTGCTGTTGATGACCTGTCACTTTAAGGAATAAAGAAAGAGACTTCCTCTTGGAATAGCTTAGAACAAGATGGAACTCACTTCTAAATTCTGTAGTTCTCTTGCTGTTTCATCTCTCTGTCTGTAGTTTGTGTATCAGAAGCAAAGAATATTACATAATTTAAGATTAAAGCTACAAATTTCTTTTAGATTGTAAAAGCTGATTATTTATGAAATCTAAAGCATTGTAAAGTTGGTTTTCTTAATGTCAGATGAATCTTAAAACTGGCTAAGTGCACAGTAGGGTGGCAGATTGAGTATACAGTCTTCAGTGATATCACAACATGTTTTAGTTAAAGTATATATTGCTGTCAAACACCATGCTTAAGAAACACCATGACTACAAAGTAAGTTGAGGAAGAAGGGTCTATCTGGTTTGCATTTCTACATTCTAGTCCGTCATTGATGGAAGAGGGGACAGGAAGTCAAACAGGGCTGGAACCTAGATGTGGGAGCTGACATATAGTCCATGAAGTGGTGCTGCTTACTGGCTTGCTCAGTCTACTTTCTTATGGAGTCTAGGACTACCTGTCCAGAGGTGACCCCTCCAATTTTTGCTGGAGCTTCCTCCACCAATCAGTAATTAAGAAAATTCCTTTCATGCTTACCTCCAGCCCAATTTTAGGGAGGCATTTTCTCATCTAAGGTTCCCTTGTCTTAGATGATTTTAGAATGGGTTAAGAGGACATACAACTATCTAGCCAAAAGCATCTTATTAATTTGGCTGCACATTCTGGCCAAAGTTCAGTCTCTTTAATAGCAAGAGATATTTTTAGGGGAAAAAAGCGCCTTCACAGATGCTGATAGAGAAATCTGCTATAAAAGAAAGAAATGTCTGTGTTTGGTGGACTTTTCAAGAAGCCAGTATCAGATCAGCAACTGTTCACATGAGAAATACTTGTCATAAGAGAGGTGACAAGTAAGAGTTTTCACACAAAGTCGCCAATTTCTAAGTGTAGAGACTATTTTCAGATACATCAATGCAAAGTGGCCAGCTTCTAGATCTTAGAATTCTGTAGTACCTAAAGAGAAAATAAACAAGTAGTGGTGGCGAACATATTCTGAGGGAAATGTAGTGTGTCCACCCAAAGTGTTACTTCATTTTAAACAGAGGACATTGGGTAAGTATGTGATTCAGTGGTATAACAGCTGCCTAGGATGCTTAAGACCTGGGTTTAATGCTGGGACTTCGAAAATAATTGTTGAAGCAGAGGGTAAATGTACAAATAAAGCAAGAACATTCTTGTAAAAAGTGTTTATGTTTGCTAATAATACACTTGATTTTTCAAATAAATGCATTAAAAACCAATCTTCTGCAATATCTGCAAATGAAATCAGTATGGGTATAAAATTCTAATAATAAGGACCCAAGATATTTTATGTACCATAACCATTTTAGAATCAAACTGCAGATTCAAAAGGGTATATATATATATATATATATATATATATATATATATATTATAAATCATATTCAATTCTTAAACTGAATCAGAAGGAAACATTTAACTCCTTTACCAATGTCTGCAGCTACTGCCTGCTATTATGGGCTCTTCCTTCTCATTTACCCAGGCCCCTCTCCATCCCCCTTTCATTTCTCCTTTCCTACTGCCAACAACACATGGAAGTTACCTAGCATTGGCTTAACTACTTTGTGATACATTATTTAAGTCCTACGGGGACACATTTGGATTTGACCTGTGGATGATTTTTCCAATTTCTGTATTAAACTCCAAACCTTCTTATATTCTTATTATATCCCAGCAGACTCAGCACCTGTCACATCACAAGAATTTTGTTTCTTTCATAGGCTCTTTTTAAACTGACAATTAATTTGTACATTTTTTTTTATAAATACAATGACATATTTCTACAGATGGCTTTGTTATGGTGCCATGATTTTCTTAACTACTTAAATATTTATCTAGTGTAATAACAATAGTAATAAAATGTAACTCAGCAGCTGCTGGTGCACATATTTTTGTTGCTGACAGCTTCAATTAGAATTCTTGCTGGTGAATCCAGTGAAAAAGTAGATAATTTGAAAAGGTCAGTTCTGAATTATTGTTAACCATAACCATTTCCCAAGCCATTAGACTGATAAAATCCAATTGAAACTGAAAGCCATAAAAGTAAATTATTCAGTAGCTATCCAAATAGATGCTGAGAGTGTCCTACATATGTGAAAGACACCTGTCTTCAGGAATAACTTCAAGTTGATTATCTACACTAGGACTATGTAAATGTAATTTGGCTATTACCATTTGTAAACCTCATGTCTCAAAGGCATGTTATTTACCCAAACAATACAACACAATACAATGAGTTGAAGTGCTAACTGAAGCACAATTTAATAGCTCCATAAAGTAGAGTAAGGACAGTAATTCCCTTGAATTACAAAAGGAAAAAAAAGGTAAATAAAAAAATAACTATGAACTTAATCATAGCAAAGGGCTTTTATTGCAAAGGAATTTGATGCCAAAACTAATATGGAAAATATACCTCAAATATTTTGTACTGAGAACTAAAATATATTTTGCATTCCAAAACAACATTTCCTCTTCTAGCTTTGCTCTATTTTTATTTCCTGTCTCACTGTTTATGTGTGACTACAGTCTCTTCATTTCATTTTTCTCTTACTAAAGCTCTGCTTTATTTAGTGAATAACTGGGGATGATGCAAATAAATATAACTTTGTAATTAAGTACAACCATTCTAAATGACAGGTGATTAAAACATAATTTTGTAATTCAGTATGTTCATGTTTCCAAGGTTTTCAAAAACAGAAATCATGTAATACATCAATAATTTTGAGATCAACATCCACAGTGAATCCTTTGTGGTTATTGGGTTGTGTGGTTTGAATTAGCACTCTGCATGATACAATATGAAAAGTGAATATAGAACTGAAAATAGACACCTAAAATGTCTAAGTGAAATTACAGTTGTAGGAATTTACTAATCCTTCATAATCTAGTTTTTTCATCTGCATAATGGACATATTTTTCATATTTTAAAGAATATTTCATAATGGTAAAATAATAAATACATTATGTAAATATGGCAATTACAAAATATATTCATTTGCAACAAACCCCAGAGTTCCCAAAAATAATTAAGCAAAAATGACAAGAAGAAATCGCATATTATTGAGGATATTGAAAACAAATCTTCAATAAGCAAAGAAACAGCATGTGAACAGGATACAGGATAATTGACTGATTCCAATCACTCTTATAAATATGTCTGCTAGACTTCTTCCCGTATCAGGAAACAAATGAGACTTGAGAATATCTACAGAAAATCTCTATTGAATAACAACAGAAGGGAAGAGGGCTATGTTTTCTATGTACAGACTGATCAATACCATACATACGTTGGATTGTGACCTATGGAAAGGAGTTAAATAAATATTTTAAATTTACAGGAGTGACATTAATGATCACTATATAGTCAGTGCAAACAATAATAACAATAACCGAAACCACAGTTCTCATTTTGGAGTCATTTTGACTGACTACGACCTGAAAAGACAAAGTTATTTTATCCTGAATTTCATGTTCCAGTTCAGAAGGAGTTTCATGAAGCTTTTTAGTTTTAAAGAACAAGGAGAGAATGGTTAAAACATATTGCTTGATACAACAGAGAGGTGATTACTAAAGGGTGTAGGGGAGGTTTCAATAAGTCTAAACTATCTGATAACGTTCTGAACAATTTTTGTTGATGGTAGAGAGTGCTCTGCTAAGTTAATTGGTTCCAAAAGGTTTTTATCTTTTAGTCACAAGATGTTAGGTTTTACACAGAATTTGGCGAATAATGTATTCAGGGGCCCAAGATTAGCCCACAATAAGGTAATTATCCTCTATATCTGCAATATTCTAACCTCATCACATCACTGCAGTAGGATTCAGTCAATCAGTCTTTGCTGACATAGGTTCTTTCCAGGAATCCTCACTGGATACAGATTATTCTTGATAGGTCCAAAAACTGTAAAGATGCATGGCTTCCTAAAAGGGTATCTAATTCAGTTCTGAACTACTGGTGGAACTTGAAAGTATGTACAAGGAAATGTAAGAGATGAGAATAGAAAGATCAATAAAAGCTTTATTTTGTGTGTTTTCTGAATTTTTACTACAATAATGCTCAGTAAAATGACTCCTCAGTTGTTGCACTTTATATATTGTTTGTTGTTGTTGCTGCTGCTGCTGTTGGCTTATTGGAAATTGAAGATAAAGTGCTATGCAAGTTTAAGCAAAGGAATCGTGTCTTATATGAAGATGATTCTGTGTTGGCCACTTAAAACAAATGATAGAAAAGATAACATAAAGATCTATTCATCTATAAATTCTGTAGATAATAAACTAAATAGCAGAATAATAGCTTTCTTTACATCGAGTCACTCTCTTGGTGCCTACTCTCACTCTCTAATTTGTCTATTAAACAAAACTGAATGAAGCCTGTCTTTTGAGAACTGCATTCAGAGAAACATATAAAATGTGTATGTTTGAGATGGCATCTAGGAAAACAAATTACATTAATCCACCAACATCTCCGTTTATTAGGCAACCAATAAATTATTTTAGCTATAGATAGTTCAGGTTGCATAGGTCTTATTGTGAGACTCAGGGAAGGGATGTGGAAATAAAAGAAAGCATGAGGGCATCTCCAGAATCAGAATTCTTCATTAATCTGAACCACAAAAGGGTAGTATTCTCACTGCAAATGTAGAGACTTCATGTGTGGCACAGGGCTCTTGGGGCCTTATAGGACAGAAGCGAAGGACCTAGGGAGATAGAAAGTTCCATCTCAGATGACATCCTTTGTAGTATTAAAGTGGTAAATACCGATTAAAAAGATCTGTTGATCAATCTTAGCAGAACTGAACAGCGCACTGATGTTAGGAACGACAACCTATGTCCTGTTCAGAGCTGCTTAGTCCGCCTGAAGCTTTTAAGCCAGTAACTCTTCACTTATTTTATATTTTGCAGTAACAGTCATCAAATATTTGTCATATACATGTTTTCTGCTCTTATGAGTTTAATGAACTCCTGAAATGAATCCCATTCCTGGCCACTTGGTGTCATCATAGAGCAAAGAGCTCTTCTATGTTAAGGAGATAAAATATTTAACTAATATTTAACTAAATAATGTGGAGTCAAAATATTTAACCATTATTTAATGAAAAATAAAATCAACTTTGATTATTATGTTTTTAAAAATATTGAAACACTTAATGATTTTTACATTCTCAGTGTGAATTGTTTTCTTCCTGCTTTGATAATTGTCTTTCACCAGAAATTACAGAATAAGTGCAGGCTACAATTTTGAAGGGTCTAAACTGACTTTTTCATTAAGTAGTTGCAATAAGAATTAAATTTCAGCATACTAACAATATGATGTAGCAGATAATGCTGCTTGTGATTTCATGTAACTGAAGTTTAAGTCATCTTTCAGCACTCATTATTTCTAGTATTTAAATCATATATTAGTTTCTTTAATACTACTATGAGTGATATTCAGGAGAGATGATGTTTATTTTTGGCTCACAGTCTCAGAGATGTTTCAGAATACCACTGTGAATTGAGTGTGGCAGTAGAAGCATGTAGTAGCTGGTGACCTGGGGACACCCTAGAAGCATACAAAGAAGCAAGAACCAGAGGTTCCACATATTTCCATGCCAAGTCCCACTTTCTAGAAGCTCCATAGCCTTCCAATTAGCACCAGAGGTTTGGTGACAAATGCTAGAAACTTGAGTCTGTGGAGGATCCTCTAGTTACAGACCATAACAATTAAAGCATTCCACGGCTACTATGAGTAGCTTCAATATAAATCCAAAGTGGTACTGATAATAACACTGATACAAGAACATCGGGTATTAAAATAATTAGTTCTGTAGGGAGTATATTTTGTGAAATCACTGATCCAATAAAATGGTAACACTTTCTTTTTCATCTACGCATCATCTTACAAATTCTATATCTTTTCTAGGTGACAGCTTAACTCACTATGCACTGTAGTTTCTAGAAGTTTGCACTCTGATCACTGATTAGGAGTTTATTCTGTTAGCAGCCACCCAGGCATATACACAATATCTACATATGCAGTTAAGTCTTTGAAAATGTTTCTACTAAGAAGCAGTAGTTTTGTTCTTGTTCTGTTTAGCACTTGCAGTCTTTCAGAATGAACAACAGTCTTATATTGGAAGTCTTCAGGTGCAGGTAAGTGTATGGCTGGACACATGCAGTACTGAGTTGAGGCTGACATGGTCCTGCACTGATAAAACTCCATCTTCTAAACATCAGACACCAATAACATTGAAATGTTTTTTTAAAACCATCTTACAAGGGTAAGATGGTCACAATGAACTAAGAAGCAATGAGAGCATAAACACGTTCACATCTAGTCTCCCTCAACTATGTTCCTTCTCATCTGAAACCTTTCCTTTTCTACTTCTCTCTTCATCTTGAGTGTACATTTACTTAATTTTAAATACAAATGTAAATGATCATTTAATATTCTATTAGTCCTTTTGATATGTAATTTAAATATATGTTAATAGAATTCTAAGAAGGGCACCAGATGTTTCTGAAACTCACAGTGATTATGGGGAATACCTCTGTCTCACAGTTCCCCAGTACAATGATGTATTTCTTTTAAGGATGAAAATCTAATTGCCATATAAGAGAGTAAAACCCCATAAATTTAAAACACACTGGGTGTTTGTCAATATGAAGACCTTATATTTTTATACTAAGCTATTTTATTGTGTTTATGCTTTGTCCAACTAAGTAAGGTAGTCAGATCAGTAAGAACTAACTTAAGAATCATTCATTGGCACCTAAACATGAAGAAGGAACCAGAGTAAGTTGTTTCTGTGACTTCTTAAATTCTGAGTGGCAAGGTCCCAGGAAGTATCAGCTTTTGACACTTCTTAAGGCAATAGACTGATGTAAATACAAAGAGGTAAGCAGGTAGGGGTAAGATAAGCCCAATCCATTCATTCAATAAACGTCCTAAGGAAATAAGTTATTAATGGCAACAGTTTCACTTTTTGTGTGTGAGACAAACAGCAAACAGGTCAGGACATGGCCAAGGGTCAGCTAACTTCCAATCGAAATAAAAAATGATATAATTTCTATGATTATTTTCATCATAAATTTAGTTCTCGAGTTATCAGAGATTGGTGGAGAACTTGAAGACTTATTTTGTTCCCATTTAAAGTTAGCATATAAACTAAGAAGCTTTATTGAGTAATGTGCCTGGCTGCATATCTGCCTTGTTGATGGAGTGCCAGCCATTCAGGGGAAACAGAACATGGTCCTTAATGGGGGTCCTCAATAGCTGTTTACCCAGAGTTGGAAACAGTAGAGTCTGGGACAGTTGCTGTGGCTTCCAGTCTCCTGTCTACATATGCACTGCTGGCATACTACCTGGACTTGGAAACAGGGGTCCACAGAGTTCATGCGCCAGACCAAAAGGGGAAGACAGAGCCTAGGACAGGGGTATAACCCCATTTGATTCCAAGTGAGTGCCCACAGTAAGAAGCAACTGGAAGAGAGAAGGCCTTCTCCTGGAGATTTAAGAGCAACTCTTTAGCCAAAGACCTCCCCCTTCCCCTTGTAGATGAAAGGATAGTCCTTGCCTGTTTGTTCAAACTGCTTTATGTGATGAGGGATGTGAATGTACACACATTACTCAGGTTGAAACTGGTGTTAAATATCTTTTGCAGGAAGGAGTATCCAGAAAGGAGAGCTCATTGGCTGAACACTAGGGGCCTATCTAGATACCTCATTAGCATGGAGACCTCTAGGTTTTATGCTGTGTCTGACTGCCATGGTCTTCAGTGGAGTGTCCTGGGTAAATGTTCCAGAGCAGCTAGTTAGGCAAGGAGTTTACCCCACTCTTACCATTCTCAATTTACTGGGTTTGACTTCACTCAACCTTACCAGTTCTTCTATCTGGCAGCACAGTCCACTTGCCCCACAGTAATGTACATTTATCATTTGCTTATTGAATAAAGAATTCTGTATAATTTGAAAATTTTTCAATGTGTCACAAGTACTAATCAGATAAAATATTTGAATATAAACTTCTGTCTATAACTATTTTAGTACGCAGAATCTCTGATAAATCCAGAGTATGTAAAACACTATCAATTTTATTTTGATTAGGACAACTACTGTATTGTTTTAACTATGAAGACACATCTAATAAACCTGAAGCATGGAGACAGTTAATATTATTACATAGATTCTCATATGCTGTACCTGCCATACTTATGTTGAAAATGGATTTCCTATAATCTCTCATTTTTTTTATTCTATTACTTTCCTAAAATTTTGGTGTCTGTGTGCATTCATTGGAATTATTTTCTCAGGTATTTTCAAGTCTTACTTTGTTGCCATCTCCTTTGATGTAGACTGAATGTGTGAAGACTGAAGGTCTTCAGTCTGACCTGGTCCCAGGTATCTCATTTGCCTTTTACTTGCTATGCTTCTAGAATCTTGTTAACAGAATAAAAACCTTCCCAATTGTAATATTCTGAAGGTTCTTTATCTCCTTTTTTTGGGTAGTTTCAAAGTTAAATTTTTAATCACTTTTAGCAGACATTTGCAGCTAGTGAGAGAAATGGGCATCTAATTTCACTTTTGATGTACGCCTGTCCAATTTCATAGCACCATTTGTTAAAAAGACATTTTCAGTATACAGCTTTAGTACCTTTGTAAAAATAAAGTGGAGACATTATTAGTTTTCCATGTGAAAAGAGATAAATAGCGTTAAAAAGAATGGTCCATACCATTCATTTATCTGACCTGGATATGGCTTACCGATTTTCAGTGTATAAGAACAGAAGAGCCACACTTTATTTTCTTACTGTTACATGGCAATGCTTACTTTAAATATTGGAATTACCAGTGAGCTTCCTATCTGCATATAAAGAGCTATGGAAGGACATAAATCTCAACTGTGGTCTTAGAGATCACTTGGGACCTACAAAGATGAGGATATCATTTGGGACAGAAAACCACAAAATAAAAACCACGAAAAAATGTCATTAATGGCCCCAACAGGAAACATGGTAGGCTTAGATGATTATACTTAAAAGGGCACCAGACTTCAAAAGACAAGAAGCTACTCCTCCAAGACCAAGGGATCAAGATGTGGTGGATTAGATGTGTTTGTCACCAGTCTTCATGTGTTGAAATTTGGTCCTTAGAGTCGTGAGCCAACAAAAAATAGGAGCTGTCAGAGGAGAGTCCAGTGTGGAGACCCTTAGATTCCAGGATACAAGTCCTGAGAAAAGATTATTTAGTTGTTAAAAAAAAATCTTTAGAGTCTGTGCTAAATGTGAATTCTGAATACTCTTCATATTCTTGTACTAACATCTACTCTCTTGCTCCCAAATATGTTCCCACACTGTGACACAAAACCACTAAGGAATAGATAGTACATGTACATCTTCTGATGTCAGGAAAATTCTGAGATATCTAACAAAGGCAGACCCTTTAGATAAATGATCTTCTTACTAGAAAAATATTCAATGAGGTGATTTCAGAAGACCTAATAATTAAAAGTACGCAAATTGGTATCTTTGTTGGAAATGAGAAAACAGAAATCAAATAACTGAAAGAAAATAGCAACTGTAACTCTAAGGTTATTTTAACTTACAGGTCACAAGCTGAGGTATGCACATTTGTAAAACTTAAATTCAGTAAAAATATTTTCATTGGTCCAATTTTTAGATGATAAAATAAAAACAAATTTAATAACACAATAATTGTGTGCTACAAAAAAGAGCCTGTGGTATAACTTATGAACTAGTTACTTGTTTCCAAAATAATAGTGGTTCTATTACCCAACTAGCTCTTTTCTTATGCTGTTCCTTATTACACTACAAAGAGCAAAAGTAACTGATCTGTCACTGTTTTCATGTCATTGTTTCTCTTTTCTTTCTGTTTTCTGATTATTATCTCACATGTAGCACCATTTTAATTATTTTATTTTATTTTTTGGCAAATGGATGACTTCAGCTTTGTGAAGTTAAACAAAAAATCTGAAGTCTTATCTCCTAAAATTAGACTGAGTCATTCTTAAACCATCAGGAGTTGATCTCTTTCCTGTACACTTGGGACAAGGATCAATAGTTCATTTTTTGCAATGTGACTTTTCTATCTTTGACAGTAATGTTTCAAATAGCATCATCTATCATGGAAGCCAAGTTTCTTCAATTGTCTAAACTAATAATCCCATAAAACCCCATTTAGAGTGATATTCCCTTTAATTTTCCCTTTGTTAATTCTATTTCCCATACATTAGAATTTGAAATAGATGTGGCTGAAAATATAGAATCCATAGATTAATTTTTAAGTGTGGACATGGAATCTAGACACTCCTGCCTGGTGTTGGTCAGGTGACCCTTGTGCTAGTTGTTTGTGTAGCATGAGGCAGCACTATGCTTTGACCCTACATTTGGGCTAGACTGGAAGCCATTGTAGAACCTATCATTATGTTTGGGACTATGGCCACAGAAATCTAATATAAGTATCAGCACTGAGAAAGTTATTGAACTTTACTTTCTGTGAGAAGGGGACGAAGTCCTTCAGGAATATGTATTGTTAACTTAAGGATATCCACGTCACTAAGACCCATGGGAATGGCAAGGCCTTCCTCTAACCCAATAACAGAAGTTGACAGTGTCAGTAGAAAATAATAACGATAACTTCATCATCCTGGACATTGTAGCTGGACACTTGCTCTCCTACACAGACCCACTATCACCCCCTTGTTATATATATATTTGTAGTGTGTGTGCTGACTTTCTAAGTGATTCTGCTTCATCTCCATCTGAGCAAAGGTCCCATGTGATGTCTGATTTTCTGAATGTGTGTCTGTCATTTCTTTATTCCCTGTCACCAGAGTAAGGTCAGATCCAAAGACCTAGAAACTGTGGCAATCTGGAGTTTTTCTTTATTTTTCTAGCTTTTAAAGATTTAAAAGAATGGGCATGGTGCCACTAACTAATAACTCCACCATTAGAAGGAGTAGAGATAGGAAAGGTAACAGGGAAGGGGTGTCTGAGAATAATGTGCATAATTTCACAAAATACAATTTCCAGAAATAGTTGATCAATTTGTTCAAGTATTGTCAAAGCAAATTTTCTTTCATCAATAGATGAATCTGTTTTCTAACAGAATTTAAACCTTTTGTTTATATAATTGACTTACTCACTCTCCAGTATCTATGATAGGAACCTATGACCAAGAAAACATATAGAAAAAAAGACTTTATTGGAGTTTTACAGTCTTAGAGACTGTGTCCATGACCATCATGATGGAGGGTCTAGAATCAGGCAGGTAGGCAGGAATGGTGCTGGAGTAGTAGCTGAAAGCTTACATCCAATCCATATTACATTGGAGGAGAGAGGACACCAACTGTTACTGTAGTAGGCTTTTGAAAACTCAAAGCTTCACCACCTGGAGAACAAGCACTCAATTGGACCTTTTGGGGGTCACTTTCATTCCAACACTACCACCATAACCAATAAGGCAAATTTACTTTGGAAGGAAAAGTTACAGATCATTTATCTATAAAACACACACACACACACACACACACACAAATATATATATATATATATATATATATATATATATATACACACACAGACACCTATTTTAAAAGCAGAGTACAATGTGAATGCCTTGTTTTCTTCTCAGAAGATCAGAAGAAAACAGCAGTGAGTTTGCAATGAAGCTACTGCTTCTGCAGCTCCATGAGTTTCATGTCACCCTCTATCTTCTTGGTGGGCTTCAGTACCTCTGGCAGTAAATAACACATCTCCTGAGAAATATAACAGATTACTTTCAGCAGAGCAGTTCATCACCCTGTTTGACATCTGCATACTGAAACCAATAACCTTCATGGAAATGCAATTTACTTTATATACAACTATACCGTTGACAAGCAGCATGAAAAGTCAACACCATCCTAACAGTGTTAACGCAGCTTTGACTGAAGCTACATAGCTGAGTGAATTAAGGAAACATGCCTTATTAACAAATCATATATGTGATTACTTATGAGGTTGTACTCTCTTTCATTAAATTATTCACGTGAGGTTAATTTCCATATATGGATCATATATTTGAAGGTTTGGCTAGAGGTGCCCTATGTTTGCTTATTATTTTATTAATATTCAACCTACACAGAAAAGGGGTTGTGGTTGAAGTGTCCTCCTTTATATTCTAATCTGTTTCTTTGATACTACAAAGCTCACTCACATAGTGACTTTGCTCACCAGATCAATTTTCCACATTTTCTCTACTAATGTTTTACTTCAAAGACAGCTATCAGTTTAATACTATTCCTGTTTTTAAAAAAAAAGTAAATCAAGATTATAGTCTTAGGACTCTGGGGCATATTTTTATTACAGTCAAAATTATATGTACTGGCTGGTTTTGTGTATCAACTTGACACAACTTAGAGTCATCAGAGATGAAGGTGCCTCTGTTGAGAATATGCCTCCAGAGATCCAGCTGTAAGGCATTTTCTCAATTAGTGATCAACGTAGGATCAACCAGCCCATGGTGGATGGTGCCATCCCTCTGTTGGTGATCCTAGATTCTATAAGAAAACAGCCAGATCAAGCTATAGGGAGCAAGCAAGTGAGCAGTACCCCTTCATGTCCTCTGCATCAGTAGTTGCCTTGAGATTCCAACTTTGCTTGAGTTACTGTCCTGACTTCCTTTGGTGATAAACAGAAATGTGGACATATAAGCCAAATATACCCTTTCTCCCCAACTTTCTTTTTGGTCATGGTGTTTTATCACAGCAATAGAAACCCTAACTAAGACTCATTGCTATCTATAGTAGAGTATTGTGACAGACCTGATTGTGGAAAGACATTGGAACTTTGGCCTTGAAGAACCATTGAGTGTTAGGACCACAGTAGGACATTTTGTAGGATCGTGGACAATAAAAATGTTGAGAGTAGTGCAGAATATGGAGGCCTGGCTTGTGAAATTCAGAGTAAGATTACAGACTCTATCAAGGACCTTTGCTCTTTGATTTAACATTATGTGATTCTTGTTTGCTGGGGCTGAAAAATGAGTTCTTATTAACAAGATACCACAGCTACTAAAGTGAATCTTCTATGTTACTTGAAAAATTGATGCTGGTTAGCTCTAGGTAAGTGTATTGGCTAGTTTTGTGTGTCAACTTTACACAAGCTGGGGTTATCACAGAGAAAGGAGCTTCAGTTGAGAAAATGCCTCTATGAGATCCAGGTGTAAGGCATTTTCTCAATTAGTGATCAAGGGGGGAGGGCCTCTTGTGAGTGGTGCCATCTCTGGGCTGGTAGTCTTGGGTTCTATAAGAAATCAGGCTGAGCAAGCAAGGAGCAAGAAACCCAGTAAGCAGCATTTCTCCACTGCCTCTGCATCAGTTCCTGCTTGAGTTCCAGTCCTGACTTCCTTTCCTGATAAACTGCGATGTGAAAGAGTAAGCTGAATAAACCCTTTCCTCCCCAACTTGCTTCTTGGTCATGATGTTTGTGCAGCAATAGAAACCTTGAATAAGACAGTAAGAAATTAGCACTGATTAAGTAGAAGCCAGCATCACTGAGGTATAAACTTAGAAGTGTTTTTTTGGGGAGCACAAAGATATGGTGTTTAAAAGGTGGCCAAGATCATATCTTGGTCTGACAGGCAAACATGGAAATATGTAATATTCACCCTGACAGTACTGGTTTTGAAGACATGAAGGGGTCTTGGAGAGCAGCTAAGGCTTGGCATTATGAGAGTTCAGGAGAGGCCATCAAAGAAGATGCAGCCTCAGTGTCAGTTGAAGGCCCAGAACTGAAGGGGTTATGACAAAGACATTGAAGATTGTCACCATAAAGAGTGCCTATGTGATGCCACTGAGAAAATTTCAGCTTATTGCAGCAGACAACCCCATCGTTCTACAGATGCTAGTACCAAAGGACAGCCACCAAAATAGTAGCAGCTGTGAAGTGGAGTCAGCCAGAACCTAGAAGGTATGCTATGTGTGATATAGAGGCAGAGCTGGCAAAATGACCGAAGCCCTTTGGGGGAACCCAAAAGAATATGTGTGGATCTCAGACATTGTGCATTGAGTTATTTATACTGTTGGAATTTAGTTTTGCTTGGTCCAGATAAAGGTTTTGCCCTGGCTATTCCTTCTTGAAGAAGGTATTTAAATAATTTTGACTTTTATAGGTGCCCCAAAGCTGATAGATCTTGAACATTTAAAAGAGATTTTGGATTTTTAGAGAGATTGGATATTTCAAAGATAGTGAAATTTTAATTTGTTTGAGTTTGCAAAGACTGAACAAATTTTAGAGTTATTTAATTTTTTTTATTGTTTTTTATTTATTTATAGTTCAAATGTTATCCCCCCTCCCAGTCTCCCCCTATCCCGTCCTCGCTCCCCTTGCCTCTATGAGGGTACTCCCCCACCCGCCCACCCACTCCTGCCTCATCAGCCTAGTGTTCCCCTATTAAGGGTGATCAAGCTTCCACAGGACCAAGGGGCTCCCCTCCCAGTGATGCCAGATAAGGCATTCCTCTACTACATATCCAGCTGGAGCCATAGCTAACCCCCTCTGCACTCTTTAGTTAGTAGTTTAGTCCCTGGGAGCTCTGGGTGGTCTGCTTGGTTGATCTTTTTGTTCTTCCTATGAGGTTATTTAAATTTTTAATGTGAGATCTAGGGGGTGAGTAAGAAAAGAATAGTTGTGGCTTAATAGTGATGTGTTTGTGTATCAAGTTGACAAGCGTTCAGTTGTACTTATAAGTTTTGTGTGTTGACTTGTCACAAGTTAGAGTCATCAGAGAGAAAGGAGCCTCAGTTGAGAAAATGCCTACAGAATATCTCTCTGTAAAGCATTTTCTCAATTATTAACCAATGAGGATGGGCCCAGAACATTGTGGTGCCATTCCTGGGCTGGTAGTCCTGGGTTCTATAAGAAAACAGTCTGAGCAAGGTATAGGGAGCAAGCCAGTAAAGAGTGTCCCATAATGGCCTCTGCATCAGCTCCTGCCTCCATGTTCCAATCTTGCTTGAGTTCTTGTCCTGACCTCCTTTGGTAGTGAACAGCAATGTGGAAGTTTAAGCTTATTTGGCTTTTCTCATTTCTCATTTCATCTCAGCAAAAGAAACCCTAACTAACATACTATGTAACATGAGATTTAACCTGCTATCAGTTTTTAAGTATACAATGGACATATTGTGAACTAATTGTTTATTACAACATAGTAAGTTTAATGCTAATATTCCTGTAACTCTAGACTGGCTGCACAATAACTCTAGGGAATTTTAACGTGAAAAAAAAAAAGAAACTACTGAGGTGTATCCAGTGATAAAATTTTATCAGTGAACGTGAGATATCAGTAACTACAATAAAACCCATATGATGTGTTTCTGCTTGCCATAAAACTTGTGTTTTGTTTATATGAATATGTTTATATCTATTTTTTATATGTATATATATAAAGTTTATGTGTATGTGTGTTTTCATTTGTATAAATTTGTGTGTGAAGGCTGACACACATTTGCCTTGGTTTGTGTATGGAACTTTCCCTGTGTCTGAAACAGGGTTTTTTCTTTTGTTCTTTCTTTTGTTCTGCAGCCTTTTGCAGGCTATCGTGCCCGCAAGCATCTTGAGCTTACCTTTTCCCTGCCTTCAATGTCCTTATATGAATTCTGGGTAGGAGTAGCAAAACCTGTCAATTCCAGCTATATATGTACATGCTTTTATAGAGGAAGCTTTAACTCACTAAGTCATACTCACTGCCCATCTCTTTATCTTATTATAAAAGTAACATGTTTCAATGAGAAAATATATATACATTTGTAGTGAAAGTAATGCCTCTCAAAATATCAGCACAGAGAAATAGCTTTCTAAATACGTTTGTGTTTATGCAAGAGTAACTACACCAGTGAAATCTTATTGTTCTAGCTTTTGTATTTATGCCATTTTATAGCTAACTACACTTACAATTACTCTACTACATGACTTTTAGTAAATGTGTAGTCCAACTTTATAGTAATTATATAACCTACTTCATGTGTTCTCTTTGTAAATGTTACATGATAGTACTTAGTGCTAGAGGACCTTTCCCTTTTCATGCCTGCTGAGTTATACTCTAGACTAGGAATTTCTAGCTAAGAAAAGTCAGTCTGCACATGTTTAATGCATTTGAATTCACTAAAGCCACCACATAAAATTCTATGTGCTTTCTCTCATAGCAACATGTAAGCATACTTGTTTTGCTCAAGCCAGCTAACTGAAGGGCTCTTATCCTTTGTATTTATTTTTACATAATTTCTTCTTCCCTCTTCTCCCACTAACACCTCCTAAGATCTACTTCTTTCTCTCAAACTGATGGACACTTTTTAAAATTATTTATGTTACAGACATGTATAAATAAACATGCATATAAGTATAACCTGCTGAGTCTATTTAATGTAGCTTACACATATGTTTCTATGGACTAACTACTTTGTATTGGATAACTTCATCCTTGGAAAAAACTCCCTGTTTCTCAATGGTTGATAATTGCTTGTAGCTCTTCATGTATTGGTGACACCCTGTAATATTTCCACTATCTACATTGTGATGTCAACTGTTGCTATCATTATTAGGTCCTGGCAAATCTGCAGTATCACTAAGATTTTCTTGTTTTAGTTCTGCTACCATAGCTGAAGGCACAATCTCACAAAACAAGTTGTGGTCCTCTGGCTCTTGCAATCTCTCTTCCTTCTTCAACAATATTCCTTGAACTTTATGTGTAAGTCTTGTGTTGTAGATGTATAAGTTTGGGTTATGTACCCTGTCGTTAGTGTTCTCTGCATTTTGATTAGTAGTGACTTTCTGTGATGTTTTCCTTCTGATGCCTAAAAATGCTTCTCTTATCTGTGGGTATAAGGATAAGGATAAAGATTTAAGTTTTAATTAGTTAAAGGTTTGAAACTATGTTCCCTGCCACTATATTCATTAAACTCTAAACCAAATTAATCAATGTTACAGAGTAAAGTAATTCTTCTTTAGTGTCTGCTGGATGTTAGTTCTGCTCTTTAGTGCTTACATTTTCACAACTACTGACCTGACATTAAGGTTTAGGATTAGAAAATGAGTATGAAGTCAGGTTAACTAATATACAATATGACTTATAAATGTATTAATTTTAATAAAAACTACATTATCTATATTATAGTGGCAATTACTCATGGTTATCTTGTCGCTTATACACACTTGCCCTTAGATTTTAAAATAATTGATTACAGCAGGAATGTCTACAACAGCCCTTTACCACAGTCCTCTGAAATTACACATGCTAAAAATTTATATTTTTCATCATAAAACAGTTCTTAAATGTTGACTCATCATTCCACCCATCTTCTGAATCACTGATGTCATGAATGGGGATACCCTTCCTCCCACATTCCTTCTGTACCCAGCTGCTGCTTGTGTTAGAAGGAGACTATATTAGGGGATTCTCATCAGGATGATGCAGAGCCAGTCATAATAACAATTAATAAAAGTCAGAAAGTAGAAGCAGAAAGTGGACCCCAAGATCACACAGCTGAGTGAGCTGAGCAGAAGAGTAAATACTTCCTCTACGCTCTGCACTTAATCACAAGGCTTGTTCTGTTAGTTAGTTATCCTTTCCACTCTTGTCAACACCAGGACTGATGTTGGTGGCAATTATTCTGACACTTGAGTTTCCTCTGGAGGCCTGTTTTCTTATCTGGTCAATGTGGCAGTCTCATACTGACTGCACGGCCTCTTATTTATCTTTACAGCATTTTCTTCCTCAACATTTAAAGCCTAACATTTGTTTTATCTTCAAGAGTTGGCAGAATAGTTATCTTAAAAGGACTCTTTCTGTAATGCTACTCTTCCCGAAGGGTGTTGTAGGAAATGGCTATAGTCTTTCAGCAGCATAAAAGGCTTAAAGAGGATTACCTATTGAGAAGTAAAAATGCTACAGAAGTGATATTTAATTATCCTTACATCACACTTCTCTTGGTTACTTATTTGTCTTGAGAAACATACTGTCATATGTAACAACCTTTAGATATGGGTTCATTGTCTACTTCCTGTGTTTTTCTTTTTATTCATCTCTACTGTAAAAATTTTCCTTACTGGCCACATATATGAGTATTTAAAAGGAAGTATAACAATTTTAAATTTCTTTTCCTGCTTCTCAATTCCTTGTTTAGTTGTTTTCCACCCTCCTATTCCAGGCTTATTTCATGCTAACAAAAGAATGGACCTTTTACAGAAAGCCTTAGTGAGTGGCAAGTTGGGAAAATTCAGGAGAAAAGCATTGCTACCACTTAATGAATAAATAATGAGTCATTTATTACATGTGTCATTACCCTCTAAAGCCTGGAGTTCTGCCTCTAATATCACACTTTGCATTACAAATCTAACCATATATTCAAATCAGGACTGGTAGTCTATATCACTAATTTTCAGTGGATTAGTGAGTTATGTAATCAGTGGTACATCAACAAATTCTTTGTACTTAAACAAAATTGAGCAAAACTATATTAAGGGTAAATATTCCTGTTATTTTTATATCTTCCTCATATCAATGTTCAGGTATGTTTTGGATTCATGCACATTTAATTAGTGGCTATGTAGACACAGGAATTACTGAATAAATGGTATTCAGTGTTTACCTATATTCAGTACTGGTTACAATGAAAAGCAGAAAATATTAAAAGCATCTTTATATTTTAAGCTTCAACTTTATAGTTATATAACTTATCTGATTTCCTTATTTTACCATTGTCTGGGATGACACTTTTTAATACAGGGTTTTAGCTCTTCATCTTAGAGATGCATTGTATGAGGACTGAATTTCAAGGACTCTGTGTAGGCTGTTGGGAAGCACAGAAATTTTATTAGCAAGGAGGAACCTCTTTACCCCAAAAGAGAAAAGTTCTACTGCCCTGATTATCCAAACTGATGACTTCTTCACCAGTATGACCCAATCTGATTCAAAATCTAGCTTTGGTATTGGGGTCAAGTCTTAGTCAATCTACTGTTGTGAAGAGTTGTCATGACTCTTGCAACTCTATAAAATAGAGCATTTGAGACTTGTTTACATTGAGAATTTTAGCCCATTATTCTCATAAGACACATAGGCAGACGTGGTGCTAGAAAAGTAGCTGAGAGTTCTAAATCTGGATAGGAGAGAGAGAGAGAGAGAGAGAGAGAGAGAGAGAGAGAGAGAGAGAGA
>JADRCH010000076.1:5053424-5284539 GCA_019843965.1 Rhynchomys soricoides | reverse complement strand
AGAGAGAGAGAGAGAGAGAGAGAGAGAGAGAGAGAGAGAGAGAGAGACACTGCCCACAGTTTGTGCATTTGTAACCCTAAAGCCCACTCCACATGACACACTTTCTCAGTTGGTGTACTCTCTATGAGCCTATGGGGGATATTTTTACTCAAATCATCAAATCACCACAGGGCATGAAACAAATAATCAGCCACACTGTATGGACAGTATAATCTCAGAATGAAAGTTTGACAGCATTTTGTGTTTGTCTCATTTAAGGCATTTATTGCTGGAATGTATCCAACTGTAGCACATTCAATAATATTTTGGGAACAATCTAGAACCCAGAAAAGTTTGCTTCATACCAGAATCCAAACAGAATCACACTTAGTATAATAATGCTTTTAGCTGTACGGTGACTAAGCTTCCTTATAGACAAAGCTAATACAAACCAGTAAATTATTAGAAAAAAAGCATTGCAATCAAAACTTGAAAATTTGTTCGGTGCAATGGGTGGAGACTCTCTTTCTTACCTCTGAGATCTTTCTACTGGGTTTCCACAGGTATGCGTCCTACACTGAAAAAGCCTAATTTCATAAATCCTGCACATGGCTTCTTGGATTTTTGTGTAAATTCCAGAAATACACAATACCCTAAAGGAAAAGAGAAATATGCAATGCTATTATTTATTTATTATTAATATATTAGTGTTGCATGTTTCGTAGCACATATAGCTATCAAAGGGTAATTTGTGTGAGTCTGTTGTCTCCTTCCACTTTATGTGTCCTGGGGATGGAACTCAAGTTTTCATTCTTGATGACAAAGGTTTAGCCACAGAGCTACTGTGTCTACCTCAGGAACTTATGTGAAATGTTACCTTTATATAGTTAAAATTAAAAAGAATTATATTCATTGTCTTTTATTCAAACATATATGAGCATAAACTTTGCCAACTAATTGTCAAATAATTTCTGCCACATCCATTCACAGCACAAGTCACTGATTGCAAGTGCTTATTTTAGCTTATAGACCACATATTGCAAAGTGATAATAGGAATGAATTTTTGAATGTGTGCATCTATTTGCAGACCAAGATTACTATGACAACTGGTGGCTGAGTGAATCAAAAAGCCGTGTTAGGCTTAGGAAGCCAGAATTTTCATGGCACAGCTCAGCACTTTGGCAGGACTTACTCAATTACAGGATTCACAGAACTGTACTTCACCATACATTTGGATCAGGAAGTTGTTCAGCAAGGATAGGCAGTCTGTTTCATAAAATCACATGTTTGAAAATGCTGAACCAAACACAATTCATTTAAAGGAGAGTGTATCATGATTAAAGAGATGGACATTAAATAATAAATTTTATAATTGTCATAAGAATAATCAGGCTTTTACAGAAATGAAGTAAATCGTGTATGATAAGATCATGAGACTTTCACTTTCATTTCCCTTTATCTGAGATTGTCGCATCTGCCCCTTCCACTGCAACCTAACTTAATGTACATGTGTTAACATTAAAAACATGGTAGTGTTAGCCATGTTGGATGATTAGGAAATCAAAGACAGCTTCTCATACATAGCAAAACTCCCGTAAGAGGTAAGTATAGAAAGAAGAAAGGGAAAGAAAGGAAGGTAGGTAGGAAGGAAAGCAGGCAGGCAGAGTGGCTGCAGTATTTTGCAATTCCACCAACAGTAGAAGAGGGTTTCCTTTTGACAACATGCACTCCCTCATTTGATTTTTCTTTCTCTCTCTCTCTCTCTCTCTCTCTCTCTCTCTCTCTCTCTCTCTCTTTCTCTCTTTCTTTCCTTCTTTCTGAGCATTTAGACTGGGTAGGATGAAATCTTACAGTCATTTTAACTTGCATTTTCCTAGTTACTAAAGGTAATGAACACGTTTTGATGTTTTTCTTACCCTTAGCCATTTTTATATCTTCTTTGAGACCTTTATTTTCAGATCCATGACCCATCCATTGTAAATTGGAATATTTTCATTACTCTGGGCTTTTCAGGGTTTTTGTTTTTAACATTTTACTGATTCTTTGTGAATTTTACACCGTGTATCACAATCTCACTCATCTTCCCCTTCCTTCATGTTCATCCTCTGCCCTGCAACCTCCCCACAAAATAAAATAAAGACTAGAAAAACAACAACAAAAACAAATATATAATAATCTTGTCAGGGAAGCTGTAGTGTGTGACATTGTATTGTCATGCAGTACACACTTTTGTCCACACATCTTTACTTGAAAATGTTCATTGCAATGAGTAATTAATCTGGAGATCTCTGCAGTACTGGCTCCTTTACACTCTAGCAGTTCATAGAAAGGGTTGGTGTTTGGGTGGGCCAACTCAAAGCCCTGGATCTGGGCCTGGATTGTAGCTGAATTGGTCAGCCCACCAACTCTCCTTCACCCACATTATCAGGGAGTGCTCTCCAGCAGTGTCCCAGCTAAGTCATTCAATGCAGAAGCTAACAGAAGGCAGGTCCAGTTCTCCCATTCTCATGACCTGCAGTCTGCTCCCCTTCCCCCACACTGACACTGACAGCCCAGCTTTACTGTGCTGCCCAGGTGAAGAGCAGCCAGCTCGCCTAAGTGCTATAGACTGTGAGGGAAAGGTCAAACAACCTTGTGGCCAGCTCTTCTGTTTGCTGCAGGTACTGAGGGTAGACACTGCAGGGTGTGGGGGGAGGGTGGGTGGCAGCTCTTCCTCACCCACATCACTGCACACCAGATGATGGCCAATGCCAGCTCTCCAAAGTATGGAGCTAAGGAAGGGGCAGGACTAGCTCTTTTACTTCAGGTGAGGGGCATAGCCAGCTCAGCACAGTGCTTAGGCATCAACATGGCCTCAGGCAGCAGCCTAGACCCAGAACATCTGTGTAACCTTTGATGGTAACAGGGATGACTGACATTGATACAGACACCAGGTGCAGCAGGCCTGCGGACCCAAAGAAGACCTCAAAGTAAACCTGGGCCAGGACATCATCATGGCTTCAAGTGGCATTATAGCCCCTGGACAGACATCAACATGGCCTCAAACAGCAGCCCAGATCATTGACATCTGAATTTTCTTCCAAGGCAACATGGGGCACAAATATCAGCACAGATCCTCACTGAGGTAGAGCCACAGACTCAGACATAGCCATTGGTGGCAGCCCAAGCACTACTTTGGCCTCTGGTAGTGGTTCAGGCTCCTTATATCTGTCTTCCAGTTTTTCACCGCTTCTAATACTCCAGTTCCCCCTTTCTCCAGTTTACAAACCTCTTGGCTTCACTTTCTCTCTCATCTTTACAATCTCTCCATTGCATATTTGCTAATCATTGTGACACCATACTGGATACTTAGGTGTCTTTCTTCTGACTACCCCTGTCTGGCAGGCCTGGGGTGGGTGCTTCGTTATTTTAGTTCTTTATGTACTCTAGTTATGAATCTGTTGGATACATAGAAACCACAGATCATCCCATACTTTGAGTTTCTTTTTTATTCAGCTTAGGGTTGATATTTTTATTAGGTTCCACTTATCAATAGTTGACTTTTCTTCTTGAGCAAATGGACTGATGTTCAATAATTCCTTTTGCACATCTAGATCCTATAGAATACTGCTTGTGTTTATGTTTGTTGTTTGTTTGCTAACAGCTTCAGCTTTTCAGATTTCAAATTGATTTCTTTACTCCATTTGCAGTTAAGTATTGTTCAAGACAAAAGATATAAATACATAATTTCAGTCTTCTGCATGTAAACATACAGTTTTCCCAGTATCATTTATTGAAGATACTGTCTTTTCTCCAGTGTGTATTTTTTAATTTCTTTGTCAAATATCAAATGGCTGGAGTATATGTACATATTTGTATCTTCTATTTTACTTCATTGGCTTACAAATCTGTGTTTTGAGGGAAGATTACTGCAGCTTACAGTGGTGTATCACAAGCCTTACTGAAGGAAGACATGGTAAAAACTCAAAAAGGACAAAATTGGAGGCAGGATCAGTACAAATCAGGGTTGAGTGCTGCTTGCTGATTTGCATCTTGTGCTTGCTCAGCCACTTTTCTTGTAGAAACCATGAGCACCAGTTCAGGGATGCCACCACCCACAATGGGCTAGGTCCTATCCTTCCTACACTAATTTAAAAAATGCCCTACAACCTAATATTACTGAGGTATTTACTCAATTGCAGTTTCTTCCTCTTAGATTACTCTAGCTTGTGTCATGTTGACTTACATACAGCTGGCACAGTAGTTTAAGGTTTCATCCAGCAAGTAACAACTAAGAAATAGATCAGAGTTGAAGGACTTGTTAGGAGGATGGAGAGACAAGTCCACACCCAGATTTCAGGACATGGAGTCTCCTCTGGAATTTCACAGGTCTCATTTATTTTCAGTCATAGTTTTCAGGAATTTTAACCATCTCAGCTACATCACAAGCTTGGTCCACTGTTTCTGACAATGATGCTGTGCACAGCCTGAAAATCTTAAATGAATAAAAGGGATGTCGGGGTACAAAAGAAAGAAACAAGGTTGTTTAACATGGCTTAATTGAGATCATTCAGACATCAGAATAATGTCAATCTTCTCGGTTCTCCTTAACCTCCTTCTTGTTTGTTAGTTTTTTCTTGTTTCCCTCTTATTAAAATAGATTCATTTCTCATACCATATATCCAGATCACAGCTTATCCTCCTTCTACTCCTCCAAATTCCTTTCCACAGCCCCTTGCGTCTAGATCCACTCCAATTCTGTCTCTCATTAGAACATAACAGGCTTCTGAGTGACAACAACCAAACACCATAAAATAATAAGATAAAACAAAAACCATCACATCTAGGATAAACAAGGCAAACTATCAGAAGGAAATTTGTTTTGTGTCTCGGAAGTAGCCTATTTTATAGATACTTCCAAGGTTTTGCTGATTAGAATGCATATTCTTTATATTTCAGCAGAATATTCCGTAGAAATACATTGAATACATTTATTGTATGCTGTCATTTAATCTGACATTTCTCTGTTTATTGTCCAGGTTGATCTATCTATTGAGAAAAGTGAGGTGTTGAGATTAAATACTACTATTGGGTTGGTGCTTATCTATGTCTTTAATTTTGGCATTATTCTTTATATTTTTTATTTATTTATTTATTTATTTATTTATTTATTTATTTATTTTACAGTTGAGATTTTATCCCCCTCCAGGTCCACCCTCTGACTGTTCCATATCCCGTACCTCCTCCCCCATCTCCACAAGGATGTCCCCCCATAAACCCCCACCACACCAGACATCCCAACTCCCTGGGGCCTCCAGTTGTTTGAGGGTTAGGTGAATCTTCTCTTACTGAGTCCATATCCAGCAATCCTTTGCTGTATATGTGTTGGGGGCCTCGAATCAGCTGGTGTAAGCTGCCTAGTTGGTGGCCCAGGGTTTGAGAGATCTCGAGGGTCCAGGTTAGCTGAGACTGCTTGTCCTCCTACAGAATTTCCCTTCTCCTCAGCTTCTTCTGGCTTTTCCCTAATTCAACCACAGGGGTCAGCAGCTTCTGTCCATTGGTTAGGTGTAAATATATGCATTTAATTCACCAGATTATGGAGCATATCTATTTAAAACTATGATGCATTTTTGTTGATTGTTTCCTTAATTTTGAAAATGTGTCCTGCTAAATCTCTTCTGATTAGTTTTATCTTAACTCTCTTTTATAAGATAATAAGATAACAGTGCTTGCTTGCTTCCTGGTCCCATTTTCTTGAAGTAACATTTCTTGTGCTTTTTACTTTAAGGTGGCATCTATTTTTATAGCTCAGATTATTGCAGACAAAACTGGGATTTTGCCTCTTAATCCACTCAGCTAGCCCATGTCTTCTGATTTAGAAAATTGAGTTCAATAATATATACTTTTTAAAAGTGTGTGTTGAATGTAATCACTTTATTGTTGTTGTTTTGCTGTTTGTTTTCTTAGTCATTCTTTTTGTTTCTGTAATTATAATTTCATTTGTTTTCTTTTTGAAGTTCCTTGACTAAGCTTATACCTCTCTCTATTCTAAAGTATTGATTTTAGTATTTTCTATAAGGTTAGTTTCTTTTACCTGAGTTCTTTTAGCCTGCTTTTATTTTGGAAGTTTTTCTTTCTCTCTCAAGGATGGCAGATAGTTCTGTGGGACACAGTAGACTGCATCCATAGTCTTTTACAATTTGAAGTACACTGCTTTCTTGAATTTCAAAGTTTCTGTTGATAAATCAGCTGTTATTATGATGTGTGTGTGTGTGTATGTGTGTATGTTTCTCTTGCATTTTTCAATATTGTTTCTTTGTTTTTGTATATCTAGTGTTTTGACAATATTTCAGCTTTTGTTTGTTTGTCTTGCTTATTTAGTATACTGTATTTTTTTATAACAATACATATGCCCTTTCTCTCTTTCTGGCAAGTTTCTCTTTACAATTTTGTATGAGCTATGCCACTGAACTGTGAAGATAATCCCTCAACTAGTCTATCTCTATAATTGAAGATTTGGGTTTTTAGTGGCATTCTGTAATTCCAGAATGCATGTTTATTTCCTGTGTGTTTTAGATTAACTACTCATACTATTTGCTTATTGTGTTCTGGTCACCTACTTGTCCCTGAGACCTCATATTCTATCTTCTACTTAATCCGTTCTATTTGAAAGAATGAGTGTTTAAATTGAAGTATTGAGTTTTTCAATTCCATCTTACTTCAGCTTCAGTTCTCTTCAATATTTTTATCCCTGTACTAAATTTGGTTTAGAATCCTGGATTACCTGGTTGTTGTTGTTGTTGTTGTTGTTGCTGCTGCTACTGTTTGTTTGTTTTCTTTTTATTCAGCCCATGTTTGTGTCTTCTTGATCATGACTTAGGCATTTATGCTCTTTTAAAGTTCATTGTGCTGCTTGTGCATTTCTTTTAATTCCATGAATTTCTTGGTGTTTATAATTGTTTACTTTTAAGATTTGTGTTCTATATTTCAACTAAAGAACTCTAATTGGAGACTTTTGTATAAGATTGGTGGATTTGTTATGAGACATACTGTTTTTGATCTTTAAGATTGTTCGTGTTTTCTCATCTTTTCATGTGGAGTATTTGTTGATTTTGTGCCTGATGTGGATTCAGCAGCAGGTGTTGGTGTGTAGCATGTGTGTCCTGGTCCATGCCTGGAGGATGGGAAGGTATGTGGCTCTCTTCTCAGACTGGAGAATACTGGGGTTGAAATCTGAGCTGCATCAAAGGATCAGAGTGCATGCTAGGGATAATAGGATGCACTTGCCAGGCAAGCCTAAACCACAGGCAATGTGGGACTGGCTGGGTCTAGAGGCTATATAGATACTATGTAGTAAGTTCTAGCAAATAGAATGGACTGGTCAGACTTTTGGGGAGGATGTGCTTTTGGGGAGCCCAAAGCTAGAGACTGTGAATGCCCAGGTAAACTTTCTTACACTGGGATAAAACACTAAGTGTGGACCCTAAGCTCTTTCTGAGGAATGGGGTAAATACAGGAGATGCTCTTTACTAATTTTTAAGACATTATTTTCTTCTAATTCTATTAATATGTTTTCCATGAAATTATACTTTAAAGTACTATAATTAGTGATAGAACACACAGGTGGTAATGACTTTGTTTGCATTTTAAATTAGATCAGAAATCTAATTATGTTTCTATAATCAGGCATTAGATGGGAGAAACTCTGTATTACATGTCTTAATTTGTCATCTCAATTACTTTCCATGTGTAAAAGAGCACATCTTTGAACTTTGCTTTGTCTGCTTCCTACCTTCCAACCCTCATCATAACATATGCCATATTCTTAAGTTGATCACATAACTCTCACCAACAAAATATACTGCATCCAAGTTTTAGTCTCCCTAAAGAATCATAATACTTGACATGTAATAGTTTTCTTTTAGTTAATGGTTGTTGAACTAGTCATCAATACTGCTCTTGAAAGATTTAGTCTTTCCTATAAATGAATATCTTAATGTTTTTCCTTGAGAGACTAAAATTATAAAACAAAAGGTATGTATGAAATCATTTTTATTTTAAGTTGAATTATTTATTGAAGCACATGGTTTCAGCAATCCTCCTGAAACCACCATTCTTCAGTAATTTGTCAAAGCAGCAAAGCCAAAGAGGAACAGGCCAAGTGCTGATGCAAGTCTCTAGGCTTTTACAGTAATGAACAAATATCTATTTGACTACATATATGCAAATACTCAAGAAAGATTTCTTGCAGATATGAATGAGGTAGGTTGCCATGCCAATACTGAAAGAGTCTATGATGCTACCCAGCATATCACTTGCATGAACAAGGACAAAATTATGCTGGGAGGATTCCTGTGTGTATTGAACACATCGTGCTCTCCAAGAGCAGATAACTCCATAAATTGATTGAAGGAAAACCATTAGATAAAGCAAGGGACATAGTCAAAAAGGTACTCTAGTTCATCTGAAACATCACCCCGCTCTTGCTAAATCAAGCACATTTGAGAAGATGTGTAGGGAGGAGCTATGTGTGCCCCATGAGATCATAATTTTGGGGGAAAGAAAGATATCAACAAAGTACCACTATGTCAGCTATTTCCACCTACTTTCACATAGGTGGTGATCAAGATGTGTTTGATTCTCTCAAATTCTCTGTCCAGGTTTAGATAGAATAATGTAAATTTTTGAATTGATTTGTGAGAAGAGAATATACATCTACCTGTGAGATTTATTGAAATATGCCATCTCTACATAAATAGCTTGTGTGTGTGTGTGTGTGTGTGTGTGTGTGTGTGTGTGTGTGTGTGAGAGAGAGAGAGAGAGAGAGAGAGAGAGAGAGAGAGAGAGAGAGATACAGGCTGCTTAGCCTTCATTTGAGAGGTAATAGAGATAATCCACAACTAAAAGAGCTGCTGGGAAACTCATGGGGATAAAACACATGTACATCTTAAAAAATAGTTATTATTAAAATATTCTATCCACGTCTACTATGTACATATTTAGAATCAACAATCTTCAGTGAATGTGAAGGTCAGAGACATGGCACTTTGCATCATTTTCACTCATTTGCCACAAAATATATTTAGGAGCTCCTATTGTCTCCTTCTTGAAGCTAGAAATGTGTTTTATCTTCCATCTGAATAGTGAAACTATTCTTCCCACAATCCTTTCTCCACTGTGAATGGCCTTTCTAGCATTTAGTATTTTAAGATCGCAAGGAGAGATCTCAAGATCTATGACTTTCTATTGTCACATGTATGTGTCTTTTGCAGAGTGTTGAATTCACAGGATTTCATGTTTTTGTCAGTATATTACCATTTTAATAATTTTTGAGCCTATAAATGAATCAATAAATGTTGAGTGATAAAAGAAAATAATGAAATTTCTATGTCTTTACTTCTACCTGGTGAACAATCAAAGCTTACTAGTAAATCCAATTATATATGCTGATGATCTGTTCACAGCAGAATATTCTAGATATAACAAGGGCACCAGACACATGGAAATGCATCTGTAAAGTGAATTAGGGATATCAGGAGAGATGTGAGTTCAACGGAGCCACTGACTTAGAGACACCAGAGCACATGAAAATATAGCTGACTAGTAATTTGGGCACACTAAAGCAGATTGGGATTGGGTCAGTGATTGAGAAACACTGATCTTATGTTTCTCTATTATATTATGCTTCCAGAATCCATAGTGCATTGTGCAGTAACTTAATTTCAACTGGAGGTCCTCATGTCTTCTTTATATTTACTTCAGAGTTTTCTGTGCTCATATTTCTCCCTGTTTCTAGAAGTTCAGATGTAGAGAAATGAACGCACATTGGTATGAAAAGAGGAATGTTAATGTGATTGAACCATGGCCGTATAGGACTGGGCTCCTTCTTAGCACATGTGATTAAACTGTCCATTAAAGATTTACATTCTGGCACAGATTTTATACATTTTAAAGACCAAGTGGCTATTTTTATTTCCACTATAAATGTTAGAAAACAATATTTCTTAGGGAAAAACAAACACATTGCAAAAAGTATATCTATTGTCCAAGAACAAGGATTCTTTTAAATTGTGAAAGACATCATTTGTATATAGATAGCGTGTAGCAATTGTGGACTGAGTTGATTTAGTTAATTGAATAGTTTCAAGAGAGTAGCCTGAATTTTTATCCTTTTACTTTAAAATTCCTGTGTCTACCCATGCAACTAAATGTAAATTATAGTGTAAAATGTGAATAAAATACTCATTCATATAAATTACCTGTACACTTTATATAAATTGCTCTTGTGGGTTTCTTCCATTGTGATTATTTTCATCTCAAAACATAAATTGATTCTAGTTCACCCAGGGCCTTTGGTGAGGCTTTTAAGTTGCAAAGTGCTTTGGTTTTGAATCTCACTTTCAAAGCATTTCACAAATTACATAGATTTATGGAAACAAACTACTCTTTCTTCACATTCACACAGTTTCCTAACTGAGTTATTGAGACAAAACATATCAGTAATACTTCCCTTAATAGTCAGTTCTTCAGGCAATTTTATTTAAGGCAGATTTGGGAAAAATTATTTTTATAGAATAGGGATTTTATTACTGGGCCACAGATATTTCGAATCAACTATACAAAAATAATCAGTGCTGACACTGTGATATTATATTAAACTTGCATACCAACTGGACTGGACAACCTCTAAAAAATTATGCCTCCCATTTGTCTAGCGCTGATACTTCAGGGAAAAGTGCCTGGTATTATCTATGACAACAGGAAGCACGTGTCACAGAAAGAAGACTCTCGTCTTCACTTACAAGTTCCAATCCCTCTCAACCCTCATCTTTAAACCAGCTGTCAGGTGATCACTTCTGTTGAATGATTGATATTGCCTTTTCTTTAATTCTAAGTTTATTTTTTAAAAAAATTAGCCAACAAGGCGTTATATATCATTATGCCAATTTCATACAAATTCAAAGTTTGCTATTTTAGCAAATGTTCCCCAACTCTTCTCTCCCTACCGCTTGAAGCCCTAACCCTGCTTGTAATATGAAGCCCCCTTTCCTCTTTCATGTTCACTGTGCTTTCACTGTCCTTCCTTGGGATCTATTTCTACCATCTTTCGGTATTCTCCCTATTTTAGGCTTTAAACACACACACACACACACACACACGTGCAATTTCAGAGAATGAGCAGTTTTTGTCTTTCTGGGTTTAAGTTACTTTACTCAACCTTATTCATCCATAATCCATCCTAGCAATTTCCCTTAGTTTAATAAAATTCCATTGTGCACCTGTGCCACATTTTTATTATCCATCCCTTGAGTCTGGTCTTACCCATCATTCTGTTGTGAATAGAGTAACAATATACAATAAACATGGATGTACAAGTATCTCTGCCCTAGGATATGGAGTTCTCTTAGATATGTGTCCAGATGTTGTGTCTGGGTTATGTGGTACTTCTGCTTTCAATTCTTTAAGGAATATTCCTCAATGATTTCTACAATAACACTTCACAGAACCATCAGCAGAGAGGAAGGTTCCCTCTTTACCCTAAAGTCACCAGCATTTGCTGTCACATTTTTATAGCCGTTATGATCAGAGTGGGATGATGTCTTTAAGTCATTTAAATTTGCATTTTCATGATGACCAGAGGCAATGAATGCTTTTGAAGAAAGCTGACCATTTGTGAGTCTTCTTGTGAGAATTCTCACACTGCTAGCCCACTGACTGACAGTTTCAATTTCTTTAGTTTTAATTTTACAATTCTTTATAAATTCTGAAGATCTTATGGGGACTTTTTTCATTGAGACTCCCTCCTCTCTAATGACTCTAGATTATATCAAGTTTAGATAAATCTAGATGATTCAAGTGGAATAGAAAAGAGGACAAAGAACAAAAACAAAACAAATGAACCTCCGAAAAACTTGTTCTTGGTAAAGATGTTTTCTGTTCTGTGGTCTGTTTTCC
This sequence comes from Rhynchomys soricoides, assembly GCA_019843965.1. Taxonomy (NCBI): domain Eukaryota; kingdom Metazoa; phylum Chordata; class Mammalia; order Rodentia; family Muridae; genus Rhynchomys; species Rhynchomys soricoides. Next base: position 5,272,625 of record JADRCH010000076.1, on the reverse strand, counting down.
CTGCTTCTTTGCTGTGCAGAACCTTTTAAATTGTATGTAGTTCCATTTGTTGATTCTTGAGGCAAGATTCTGTGCTATTGTTTTTATGTTCCGAGAGTTCTATTCCTATACCACAAAGAATATTTCCTGTCTTTTGTAGCAATTTCATTTTTTAAATTGAGGTCATAAATCCACTTTGAATTGTTTTTGTGCAGGATAAAAGACACATACATAATTTCATTTTTCTGCAGGTACTTTTTCCAATACTATTTGTCAAAAGGGTTGTCTTTTGGTAGCTGCATGTTTTTGACACCATTATCAAATGTTAGGTGGCCATAGTTTTTTTTTTTTTTTTCAGTGTTTTGTTTTGTTTTAGTCTATGTGCTCTGTTCTGTTCCAGTTGTACTGGCTAGATTTATATGAACTTGACATAAGCTAAAATCATCAGAGATGTGGAAGCTTCAATTAAGAAAATGCCTCCAATAAGATAAGGCTGTAGGCCAGTCTGTAGAGTATATTATTAATTAGTGGTTGATGGTGGAGGGCCTTCCTCATTTTGAATGGTATCATCCCTGGGCTGCTGATCCTGGATTCTGTAAGAATGCAGGCTGAGAAAGAAATGAGGATCAAGACACTAAGCAGCATCACTCCATGGCCTCTGTGTCAATCCCTGCCTTCAGACTTCTGCCCTATTTGAGATGCTCTCACTGGTTTGTTGATGAACTGTTACATGGAACTGTGAGTTAAATGTACCCTTTCTTCCACAAGTTGCTTTTGGTCATGAAATTTAATTAACAACAATGGTAACCCTAACTAAGACAATTCCATTTTCTACCTGTCTCTTTGTGTCATGTCAGGCTGTAGTTGTTACGCTGACTCTGTATTATAACTTCAGACAATACCTCCAACTGTTCTTTTTCCTAAGGATTGTGTTAGTTGTGTTTGCTTGTGGTTTTAAATAAATTCTTGGATTTTTCTACTTATATGAAGAAAGAAATAAAAAGATTAATGTGAGTTACAATGAGTCTATTGATTACTTCACATACTAATCCTGCCAATCCAGGGGCATGGAAGATCTATCCTGTTTCTTATTGTAATATTGGTATTAACATTAAATTTTAGGTATAAAGAAGGAAAAAAAGAGTTATGATTTAGTAATGATGTATTTTTATGTCAAATTAGCAAAGATTCAAATATTTTGTTTAGATTTTTGCCAACTTTACCAAGCTAGAATCAAATGGAAAAAAGATATTTGATAAAATGCCCCTATCGTATAGCCTGTAGTCAAGTCTGTTGAGCAGTTCCTTGATTGAAGATTGATATGGGAACGTCTAGCTTATTATAGGTAGTGCCACCCCTGAGTAGGGTGTCCTTGCTCACCTATGAATACACACAAAGAGGAAGCCAGTAAGCTATTCATTTGTGATTTGTGTTAGATTCCTGCCTCCAGCTTCCTGCTTTGAGTTCTTGCCATGATGTAGCAGTAAGCTGAAATAAAGTTCTCTCTGGGTTTATTTTGGTCATGACATTTGTCACAGGAAAAAGTAAACTAGAACAGCTAGCTATAGGTTTACTGTATATGACCTTTGTTATTTTGGTGTATATTCCATCCATTTTTAGGATCTCCTGGACTTGTCTCATAGAGGCATGCAGGTCTTTACTAGATATCCCCCTTTTCCACATGTTAGGTTTATCCTTGGTTCTCTGCCCTTATCCTTATTTTATGGGGTGTTATATTTATGCTAAATATGCAGAAACAGCTTTACCATTTCCAGATTAAGCACACTGATCATGACCTATGACCTTTTTAATGTTTTCCTGAGCTTGAGTTGAAAGTGTTTTGTTGAGCATTTTTGCTTGTATGTTCCTTGGGAAAATTGATAGTCAGTTTTTCTTTTCATTGTTCTGTATCTTTTCCTGCTCTTGGCAGTAGGAAAAAAGATGGATTTATGGAATGAGTTTAGTAGTAACTCTTCACTTTCCATTCATGGAAGAAATAGAAAATTGTTTATATTAGATTTTCCTTAAAAGTCTGACAGTAATCAAAGAAAAAGAGGCTGTCAATTTGAAAGAGATTTCAAGGGAAAATGTTAGAGGCTAGAGGAAGGAAAGGAACAAGAATAGATTATGTCTTTACATTTTAATTTTTAAAAATTAATGAAAATAAAAATCCAATTTAAAAAAATATGGAATTTGTCACCTAATTCATCCAACATTGGGCTTTCTTTTCATAAACATTTTTGATTGCACCTTCAAACCCATTGCTTCAAACCATTCTTAATTATTCGTATTGTCTGTACTTAATAAAGGTAGAACTGAAGCATTTAAAAATTGATGAATTTCTTCTAGTATTTCTGGCTTTGGAGTATAAGTTTCCAAAGTACTAACTAGGTTTTCTTTGGACTTCACCGGAGTCTGATACAAGAGCTTCTCTTCACTTTTAATTTTGATAATTTGGATTTTCTCTGTTCTTTTTATTAATTTGAGTGTTTGCAAATATTATTAACATTTTGAAGACTCAGCATTCTGAATGGTTTGTGTATTGTTCTTTTTGTTTCTAAACAAGAATGTGGATACATATCTAAAATGCTCACTTAACTTCTTTAAGTGAATATACAGAAATAGAATCATATTTTTCAGGTGAACTTCAATACTAGTCTTTTTAAAAAATATATTTACAACCTATACTCTCACCAACACTGTATATGAGTTCCCTTCTCATTCCTACAGAATGAATTTTTTTCATTGTGTTTTGTTTGTTGATAATACTATAAGTTTTTAATTAAGTAAGATAGTACCTTGCTGTAGGTTCAGTTTGTAGACCCTTGGTCTTTATTGAAGTTGCTCATTTTGTCATATGTTTTTCAATCATTTCTTTCTCCTGTGGAGAGATGATGATGTTGTTGTTGATATCATCATCTTTGGAGCATTATTCAAACAGATGTGTTATTGGGATGCTATTTAGTTACTTGAATTAGTTCATCATAAACTTTGACTTTCTCTTGTACATTTTGGTTTACTATATTGTAGTATTTTCTCCAAATGTTTATGCTGTGTGTGTGTTGTGTGTGTGTGTGTGATATAAAAGGAACACAATACAAGAACTCTGGGTCACATTAAAAGCAGTCCTCAGAGCAAAATTTATAACTCTAAGCTCCTATATTTAAAAGAAAATCAGAAATAGCACAAATAAAGAACTTAGTATTAGCACTTTTGTTTGTTTGTTTGTTTGTTTGTTTTGTTTTTTGAGACAGGGCTTCTCTGTGTAGCTCTGGCTGTCCTGGAACTCTCTCTGTACACCAGGATGGCCTCGAATTCAGAAATCCACCTGCCTCTGCCTCCCAAATACTGGGATTAAAGGCATGCGCCACCACTGCCTGGCCAAATTTTTTTTATCAACAGCATAATTGTTGATAACACACACACACAAACACACACACACACACACACGTATATATTCTAAAGCAGAAATTAATGAACCAGCATCAAAAAAATACAAAGAACCAAGGAATATAAGAGCTATTTTTGTTTTAGAAGACACACAAATACTACATACCCTTAGCCAACTGATCAAAAGAAAAAAAGATTACCTAAGATAAATAGAGCTACAAATAAGCAGGTTAATATTATGACACTGGCACATTTGTAATTATCACAATCATGATCCTTGTTCTATTTTAATCAAGAACAAAATAAGTAAACAGAGCAAGCATGCTGGATGTCATGATCTCTATTGTTTAGGTCTCCCAGGCAAACAATTTTCTATAAAGCATAAAATTTCTTTTGTATCATCCTATTAGCTGCGTAGACGGAAAATTGCATAAGGACCTTCCTCTGTCTCTTTTTAAAATGTCCTTTACCTCACACATTTGGAAGCTATCATGAGAACTCTTGTTACCAAGTGTGTCAGTCCTATTTAAACATTTAGTGACTAGCCATGTACAGTTTTCAGGGAAATAAAAGCAAGAAGTCATTTCTACCTCATAACATCCTTCTGCTGTATACTTGGAAAATTTTTTTATAGATCCCTTGCTACCCATAAGTCCTCACCCAGGTGAAAAACCCGTGAAAGTATTTTAGTGGTTCATTATCAGTGTTACAGACTATTTGTGAAAGTGTTTATTTTAAGCACTATTCTTTCCCAGTTGGACAGCTATACTGGTAAAATGATGGTGGGATTCTCTCTGGAAGAAGAAATATGCAGAGCTACATTCACAAATGTATACCTAAATGCATGCATTTCTATTGCAGAATTCTTTTTCATTAGGAATCTATCTACCACCAAATTATTGAACTGTAGAATCTATCAGTTAATTTGTTTGTGGAAAATTAGAAATACATAATGTAATGCATGAGATCAGCTTTGTATTGACCATCCATTGGTCCTCAATTTTCTTATTGAATGGTATATACTCCATAGTTTGTATGTGAGTTGAAACATTACAACTCTCTAGTCTTTGTCAAATGTGTCTGTGGCTCATGTCATTACAGCAGCCACTAGCATGGCATTAAGCATGGTACAGTTCCATGTCATACATCTACCTTATTTTAGTGGTTAGATGCAGTGCTTAGGCTCCTGACATCCTTGTATGCCACTGACCTTGGTACGTTATAAGTCACCATTGAGCACTTGAATGTTGTGAGATTTTCTTTACCAATGTACTTCACCCTATAGAAAGAGGGCATCATCTGGGCCTTTCTAGGGACATAGCTTGGAAGTGATGACTTCTCTAAGAATGTATAGATAATCTAGTACTAATCTGCTACTTGTGGTAACTTCTACTTTTCATTCACCTTTTGCTAGTAACATTGCAACATGTCTACTGGACTTCAATCTCAATTTAAAACATTTTAAGAAATGCTTAGAAATAGCATGTTGTCCAAAGTAGATAAAATGAGAAAGTCAATGGAACACATCACCAAGGAAAGGTTTGTATAGACCATGAAGGAAAAAATTTGATATTAGAAAAGATTAGATTCTATCTTTTCTTCTCTGAGTTTGAGCTCACAGTTCAAGTCATCTGCTCTATTCTTAGGAAGTGTCCTTTGCAAATTGTATGTTTCCCTAAACCTCCCGTCTGCTCCAAGATCTCAGCAAAAGTTTGGGTTGTTTCACTACAACAGTCCCCTGTTTATACAACTCACCTAGACGTGTTATTTCATTTCCAATGTGGTTTTAAATTTATTAGCACCACATCTTACTCTGCAAGTATCTGCTTATCATGGCAAAATAATTGTTAATTTCTTTTTCCCATTGTACTTACTTTCGTAACCAGGAGCTTGTTTTCCAGATTTGTTATTCAGACTGGGAGTGAGAGGAAGACATGTTTCAGAGGAGGGTGTGGGAAAAACAATGTACATCATTCTTTGTTAAGCATTTGTAGATGGAGGAGGTGGCCTCATCCTCCAAGTGGGGGCTTTTCCTAACCTCTGGATATGGTCTCTTCATGTTCTCCCTCTCCTTTGTTGGGCACTTCAGCTAATGTCATCCCTGTTGGGTCCTGGAAGCCTCTTGCTTTCCTGGCATCTGGAACTTGCTGGTGGCTACCCTCAGTTTCCCGTCCCCCATTACAACACACCTCTGCTAAAATTCCGGACCCTCTGTATATCATCTCCATTTTGTCTCCTCTCATACCTGATACTGTCCCTCTTTTTCTCCCTCCCCAGAAGAGCTCCTGTCTAAGGGATATACAGTGACAAAGTGTGGAGCAGAGACTGGAAAGAAAGGTCATCCAGAGAGAGTCCCACCTAGGGATCTTTCCCACTTTGCAGATGCCAAACCCCAGACACTATTACAAATGCCAAGAAGTGCTTGCAGACAGGAGCCTGATACAGCTGTCTCCTCAGAGGCTCTGCCAGAGCCTGGCAAATACAGAGGCAGATGCTCGCAGCCGACCATTGGACTGGGCACGGGGTCCCCAATAGAGGAGTTAGAAAGAGGACTGAAGGAGCTGAAGGGGTTTGCAACCCCATAGGAAGAACAACAATATCAACCAATCAGAACCCCCAGAACTCCCAGGGGACTAAACCACCAACCAAAGAGTGCACATGGAGGGACCCATGGCTCCAGCCACAGTTGTAGCAGAAGATGGTCTTTTCTGGCATCAATAGGAGGAGAAGCCCTGGTCCCGTGAAGGCTCCATTCCCCAGTGTGGTGTAATGCCAGGGCAGTGAGGCAGAAGTGGGAGGGGGGGCATTCACATAGAAGCAGGGGGAAGGGGAATGGGAGAAGGGGTTCCGGAGAAGAAACCAGGAATGAATAACATTCGAAATGTAAATACATAAAATATCCAATAATAATAATAAAACAATGTACATCCCACTGGAGTGCTCTAACCAAATGAGGGGGAAAAGCTTAAGGAGTTCGAGTGAGGAGAATCATGCAGGATGCGTGTGCCTTGAATGGTGGTGAAACGGCAGCTGCTTTGAGGAGCATATACTCACCTTCATGGAGAAGACAACAACTTTAGACAGGGATGTAGACAATGGGTATCTGCACACAAAATAAACATCTAATAACTCATTGGAGAATTACCTGCAATTTTTACTATTTCTACATACTGTAAATTTTTCTCCTCCTCTCTTCTTCTTTTCTTTCTTTGTAAAAAAAAAAAAAATTTCTTTTAATTTTTGATATTATAATAAAATTAAATAATTTCATCCTTCCTTTCCTTTCTTCCCTTCTAACCCACCAATATGAATCACCTCCTTGCTCTCTTTCAAATTTACGGCTTCTTTCTTTATTAATTTTTGGTGAATATTGCACGTTTCCGTGCTGACCGTTTTGTATTGGATAACCAACTGTGTCCTCTTTAGTGGCAATGATATTTCTCCCTACTCTCTGCATTCATCATTTGCCTGTGGTTCTCTGATAATGGTTGAGATTCCCTAGGCTTTTATCTCTACTTGTCCACTTCCTAACAAACTCAACTTGGATAAAGAAAAATAATGAAAGTTCGTAGTCATTACACTGCTATATTTCTATCTGCACATAGACAGAATTCTCCCAAGGCCTACTCTCACAAAATAATCCTACTAGGTATATAACTTGTGTGTCTGAATGGGTAGAGCCAAATTATTTACTGTGTTATTTGTGTTATAAGGAAAAAATGAGATATTAATATATTATAGAATATTAATTAGTCACTCCCCAAAAAGCTAATTTCCAGGGCATTAGTTTTTAGAAGCACAAATTAGAGTAAAATCTAATGTGGCTTCTCAGACCTACAAGTCTTAGTATTTAGAGAAAACTGCCATCTCTAGAAAATATTCTAAATTCACTGGGAATGAATTTGGATCACCAAAGTTACCATTACATCCACAGTTTGGTTAAACCAATAACTAAACACTGTACTAAATAAGCCTTTTTGCTTGTAAGCAAATCTGAAAATAAGAGAGTGTTGACTCCGCTGCTCAAGAAAGTGCTGTTTCATAAAAAGATTATTTCTTTTGTAATGCTTTTTGGCTTTTGGACTAAATAGTTCATTTTGTTTTTATAGACAGTCTCTAGCCTTCACAAGCGAACAGAATGTAATGCATGGTTTTCAAAACAAGGATATTAATATGTATTCATTATTCATTCTGTCATTTGCATTATAAAATGATAATGAGTCAGCACATATTCATAGTTCTGTTTCACATCTCGTTGTGCTTCAGTTAAGACACATTTTAAATGGCAGTAGAACTCCTTTGAGTCGACTTTGATTTTGTTGCAAAATGTCTCTCGATAATATGCCAGAAACAGGTTGAAGAAAACATTTGTGACTTCAGAATTTAGATGACTATTACTACTTTGCTCGATTTCTTTATTTGTAGATCTCTCCAGTCTTTTTTTATGAGCAAACTGTGATCACAGAAACCAGCTGGTGGAGAATTTTGGATTCAGTAGCCTTGTAAGCAGAGCATCGTCCTGTCAACAGTGGGATGACACTGTAAAGTCAAGGCAAAATTTTAATGCCTTTTGAAAAACTGAAAACCTGTTGATTACATATTTAAAATTTAATTTGGTAACATCTTTGATGAGGGGATTTATTTTGTAGTTAAGTCAACAAAATTTAGTGACTAATATCCCACATGCCACTCACTAAGCAAGGAATTTTGTAACTATTCACATGAACTTTTTACATTTCAATATAGTAAGTTGTCCAAAAATCCATCTTATTTAATCAATAGGCATATGGTTGAGTACCAAGTGCATGCTCATTTGTCAGTTATTTATCATGATATAAAAACAACTGCATCTTAGCAGGTCACAGAATAATGAGACTTAGGGGCATATAGTAACTTTCTCTTATTAGTAAGGAGGAAGTGCCCTTTCTGAAAATGATGTCTGACATAGGAATTGAAGCATGCCAATGGGTAAGGTAAGATGTGAGAAGGTCAATAAGTTCCAGAGTTTTGAAGTTTGATTAAAGGTATATTTATCTACAATATTCCTTGAATCGTTTTCAAGTGTATTTTCTTAGCTTTCATACATATTTAAGTGTATTTGTGTGTGAGTATGTATGTGCGTGTGCATGTGTGTGTGTGTGTGTGTGTGTGTGTGTGTATGAGTGTACATGCACAGGATTCTCTTTTTTAGTTTATTTTTATCTTATTTTCATTACAACTAGGGTGCATTGTAGGATTTTAGTCTTTGAAAATGTTGGGAGAACTACTTGACATAGAAATAATTAGTTATAATTATTGATATCCTACTTCTCCTGATAATAACACAGACTGTGCTAGAATTTCTGTCCTTTTAGATTTTCCTGATGCTATAGTCCAGCACCACCCACACCAAAACAGTATGGCATCTGAGTATGTTAGAACAGCATGTTTTCTACATGGTGAACACAGCATGCCATGCTGACCTCCTTGTATGTAGCAGTTTATAGAGCAGGTGACTCTAGTCTTAGGCCAGTGTTCTCAGTGACTTTGGAACCACACTCTGTAAATTACCTACACACAGAGAGCAGATCTACTTTATTTTCATTTGTTTGTTTCATCTTTTCAAATCGAAAGCTGCAGCATACAGGTATTTAGTCCTTGGGTTTTCTTTCCTGATTGTATTTCCTTCCTTGTTGACAGCATCTTTTTTTTTTTTTTTTTTTGGTTCTACTGATTTCCAAAGCTGTGGTTCTAGGTATATTTTCCCTCTGAAATTTGAATTTCTGCATCTACTTCTCTGGTGTCTACACATAAACCCATCCAAGCATCTTGAAATTGACGAGTTCAGAATGGATCTTAATCCGCACCCTGGCTTAATTATCTTCTATAAATGTGATCACTCTGTTTCCACAGACTTAGCAACAAAGCCATACTTTACTCCTCGTTTCTAAGACTTCACGTCAAATTTGATCAAAGCATGTTCTAGACACTTGCTGTGTACATTGCTTCAGTTCTGTTCCAAGTCCCTGTCACGCTGTTAATCTATATCCTTTCAGTAAAATTTTCCAATATTTCTTTGTTTTTCATTTTTGCCATCTTTATGTTGCCTCTCAGCATCCATCCTTAGCGTCCTCTCAGTTTTCTATTCAAATACCTCACCTCATCTATTTTCAGTGTCATTTGGAATCAAAATCAATGCCTTCCATTTCTAAAGGAAGCCATGTACTTCTTACTGATAGGTCACTTCATCCTTTCTTGCTACTCTTCAGCATTTGAGTACCATACTGCTTCAGAGTCTAATGGTCAGAGATGCTTCAACTGATTTAGTGCTTTTCACAGGAATCCAAGGACCTGAGGGTAGATCCTCACTACCAATTTAAAAACTTGTAATTCCAGAGCTAAGGAGGCTGGGACTTGAGTACTGGCCAGGAATTTTAGATTGTTCCATGAACTCCGTGTTTAAGTGAAACTCTTTCTAAAAATAATAAATTGCAGAGCTATCAGGAAAGACACCAGATCTTTACTTCTGTTCTCTACTGTCACACACATGAACCTGCACACATATGGTTTTTGACAAGAATTTTCCTGCAGAGATACATTATACATGTCTACTCATGCTAAGATAGGGAACCACAACAGACAAAAATACTGTTACCACCAACATCCCACTTGAACCAAAAGCATTATCAGGGTTATCACATAAATATGCATGAGGGGTTACTTACAAAGACAGCTGTATCAGCAAAGCCCACTCCAGCATGGGTGACAGTACAAAGCTGGAGCCTGGATTGTGTCACTCAGCCTACAGGCAGCTTAATAGGTTGGAACATGTCTCTTCCATGTGGCTCAATTTGTCTAAACCTCTTACAGCAGCTCAGCTGGTTTCTGCTTCTTCAAGGCAGCTGAGACTTCTTTGTATCTTTTTGTCTCTAAGGGTACTGTTTGCAGCTCAGTTTCCTTTCATCTTAGAGGGACTCTCAGATTTTATTGTTTACTCTTGAGAAGGAGTGGCCTATTGAATCTAGTCTGATTCAGGACTTCCTGAAGCTACTCTAGGTTTTTCAACCTCTTTCTAAAGAAACTTAACCTAATGATGCAGTGTTTCAGTCTCAGAGGACATTGCTACACTTCAATACACCTACTTATACAATATATGTACATAGAGGGCATATAGTCCTACATTTTGGACACACAAAGTACCACACTTTCCAAAGAAGGACAAGAATAACTTTTGTCTATGCATATTTGTAGAAGTGCTATTCATGTGGCCTAAGGAATTACCTCAATCCAAAATCAACAGGCACAATCATTCTTCAGAGCATTCTCATAATCTTACGCTGATTTATTTCTCTTCTTCCAGTTTTGCTCTATTGTATGGATGTAATTTATTTTCTCATTTAATTTTTGCACCCACTTCTGTAATTATAACACTGCAGCCTGATGATTAAATATCTCAAATCTACTTTGTTTAAAGTAACAAGAAAGAAAATAAATTTGAACAGGACACCTGACATTTACAGACAATAATTTGCCCCTTTGGTGTTACAGTAGCTTTAATGTTTTATCTAATCGTTAACTTCGAGTGCATTTTCTTATCATCTCAGGACCAAGGGATCTTGAGTAGACTTAAAAGCTAGGGAAGAATCATTCAGTCTAGCTGTCTTCTGATGTTTGTTCTGAATATCAATGCAGAAAAGGTGCAATCGAAAATGATACCACTAGAGGGCACTGTGGGACCTCTGTATGATATGGCACTTTCTGTTATAGGATTGCAACAAAGGCTTTAAAAACTTAAACACCAAGAAATATTTTGCTGATGTAGTTAATGGCTTTACTTCATGTAGGGGAGAAAAGAAGGAAAAACATCCTTCGGGTTGAAATGAGAATAAGAGTTGTGAAGATATTCAGATATTTCATGGAAAATATACACTAATAACCATTAAAATATGATATTCAACCTCCTTCATATATTTAAAAGTTAATTAAAATCTCTCTGAGATATAATTTTCACCTATCGTATATAGCAGTATGATAAATTGCCAGAAGAATAACAAATTGATTTAATTCTCAAGGGAAAATAATCTGACTCTAAACATATTAATAACTGCATATATATATATATATATATATATATATATATATATATATATATATATTTGACATATCTTTGATGTCCCTACACACACTTATAGGAATTTTACAACATGTTCACTCCACGAAAAGCTACATTTTTCCAAATTTATGACTTGTTTAATATCAAAATCAATTGCAAGGGAATTAAAGGGTTCGTGGTATGTAAGAACAAATGAAAATCAGATAATGAAGATGCTTTTTATTTATTGAGAAATATTTCAAATAACATTTAATAAAATAAAAACCTCCAAGGGAAATGCATGAGATTTTTAAGAGGAGTCTGAGGTAGGAACATGTGCCTGTTTGTGTTCATGTTCCTCTCTCTGTCTCTCCGTCTTTCCGCCTCTGTCTCTCTGAGTCTCTGTCTCTCTCTCTGTCTCTCTGTCTCTCTCTCTGTCTCTCTGCCTCTCTCTCTCTCTCTCTCTCTCTCTCTCTCTCTCTCTGTTGTTGTTGTTGTATTCCCATAAGAAAAGTTGTAAGTAAACACAGATAGTGTGGTGTGGTTGTTTGAAAGGAGGAAAATGTAAGTTTCTAGGCAAGGGTGGGAGTGAAGTCTGTCCCTCTCTGCCATTCTCTGTCACTTAAAATTGTAGAACATGGAAATTCATTATCTATCCACATGGCAGATTTTGTATTTTTAACAAATCTGAGAGGAAACATTTTGTTTGTTTTGATGTTTCTTGTCTATGCAACAATCCATATGTCTGCTTACCCTAGATAAGGAGCCCAGGACAGGACAAGGTCAGAAACCACCAAAGTCCAGTTACTTACAGGAGCAGAAATAAATCAAAGACTGCATGACCAAAACCCCTTACTACCACCACCACCATTACCACCACCACCAACACCACCACCCACCAAGCAGTGGTGACAGCTCACAAAAGCTGGGAATCTGGAGCACAATGCATGGTCTACAGGCAGCTCAGCAGGATGAAGTGTCCATTCTAAGTAAGTCAGTTAGTTTGACCAGGAAACTCTGCTGCTCTCAGGGTCTTCTTAGAAGCTCTGCTTGTCTGGTAATGATTCTCAGTAGCCTTTATTGTTTACTATAGGATGGAGGTGTCCTTATAAATTAGGTCAATTTCATTAACCTCCTCTAGGTTTTGTTTTTGTTTTTGTTTTTAATTTACTGGCTTAAGAAGACTCTCTGCAGGATTCTAAGTTTTAATCTCAGAGGAGCCTGTTATACCATTAAAAAATCTGAAAAGATTTTGGAAGCTTTAGCTAAAAAAACCTCCTTAAAATGGTGTTAGCAGGGCTCATTGGGCCATCAGGATGGGATATTATGATTACAGAAATGTGGACAGTGGAGTTGTGACAGGGATTTTATCCCAACCTGGGCTAGGAACCATTTGTGTGACATCCATGCAGAGGGATTAGTGTGTCTCGTACATGTTTTAAGAGTTTGAGTGAGCCATAATTTACAGCAAATGAATTAATTTTACTGACAGAAAAAGATTTCAAAATAGCACAGTATTCAGGGTGCGTTATGGATGCCTCTTACTGCTTTCATCTATATCTGTAGCTGTGAGTGCAAAAAGAGAGCAAAAAGATGAGAAAAATATGGTTTTGTAAGTAGCAGTGGGTGAGCAAAAATACGCACCTTAGGTTAAGGAGAATGTAGACATTTAAACATCTATAATTGTTAAGTAGTTTAGTGCCTGCTGAAGAGAATGCTTGTGGTTTGCAAGACACCACCCCCCCTAACACTGGATCTCATGAAAATACAAATTAATAAGAAAGAGAGAGACTAAACTAGCATTGTCACTGAACAGGTAATGACAGAGAAGTTGATTCCAGTTAATACAGGTAGATGAAACCAGACAGTGAATGGCAGTGTTTGGAGTCCATGCAAATGCTGTTGTCAGATGTCCTAAGAGTCTATTGAATAAAGCTGTGACAATGATTCCTAAGTTGCAAAGGTTGCCCATGATGTAGAGAAAACAGGTGGGGTTGGCCCAGGACATACAGGCAGCTCAGCTAGAAGGCTACTTAAATCCATTGGAGTCCACATGATTCTATCACGAATTCCAGATGTGTGATGTGGCGTTGCAGAACTTGATATTTTCCCTGCTGGGTATGTATATTGCTTTGATCAAATTTTTCTTCCCTCTACCCCATCCCTCCATTGTGGATAGAGAATTCTTAGTCTGCACCATTGTGTGTGGGAATTATGTAACTTTTTGATTTGTGCAGTTAAGGAATTTCTTTGAGTCTAAAAGGAGCTTTGGAACTTTAAACAGTCTTTGGTCTGGTGAAGACTCTGAGGACTTCTGGAACTGGACTGAACAGATATTGTGCTGGGAAGTGGCTAAAGCTCTATGGAGCCCAGAGAAACCTTCCTTCCTTAACTTGTCTTTTCCAGGTATCTTGTCAAAAGAATGAGATAAGCAACTAATACATTATTACTTTATTGCTGTAAAGTATGAGCTTCCTAGGAAAATGTATTAGATATGACAGGAGATGAATCATTCTTAGTAGAAGGAAAACTCGTGAAAATGCAGGTTTGAAAATGTGCAGCTTATTGGACACATTATAGAGTTTGGCATTATAAAGCTTTCTGTATCTGCAGCTTTGAGGGGGTAACCCTGCCATTAGCACTAATGTAGTGAAACTGTTAATAGCATGTGCTTTAAGATGTTCTGAAGTTTAACCTAAGAAAGGTATGAAGCATGTGTTATCAATTATACAGGTGATCATTGAGAGAACTACAAAATTTCAGTGATTTCTTAGGTCACATTTTTATATCAGAAAAAAAAAATAGATCTGGTTTTGATATCTTTCTTCTTCAGTGTGCATAGAAATGGCTGCTGGCTCTGTTTTATTTCACCTCGTATATTTCTGATGTTCTTGCCTAACCTAGAAACTAGTGCATCTGAACCTCATCAGCAACCTCCAAACCTCCTTGGCACTTGGACTTTCAGTGATTTTGTCTCATGGAAAATGTGATGGAAGAGTGAAGATTGTGTTTTTCGCTTAGGCTCACACCTGTGTTGAATACATGCGCTACCTGTGACCTTATAAGAAAGACCATTGCTCTACTACCGAAGGTCATCATAGACATCATACATTATTCTGGTATTCTGGAATAGTAGTAACTCCTCTCCTGCTACTTCGTGGAGCCTGGGCAGAGGAAGTCTACCAAACTGCAGGGGCAATTTCCCACATACGGCCATATTTGTGTAAATAGGGTTTTTAATAGCTTTCATTAAATTATCCTAAATTGAAAGTCTCTTCTGCCTTTAGATAGCATTGAATAACTGAATCTAACTGAGAACTGATATCATGGCAGGAACACAAGAATAGCAAAATCCCAAGGGATAAGAAAAGGGTCCAGGATAATAATAAATTCCCTGAATTATAAAAGAGAGCAAGAAGAGCAGAACAAACATCAATTTTGAGGTGGGGTTTCATATTTCAAGTGATTCTTTCCTAAAGATATCACATTTCACCAAAATAAAATAAAATAAAGTAACTAATAAATGAGCAGTATCAGGTCAAGTGAAATAAGCAAGCCCTAAGTAAACACCAGCAGGGAGTTTTCGGGGAAGGGATAGGTGTTGAGAAATGTGGAGTACAATGTATCATGGTTTTCTTATAGAAGGTAGTAGCAGAATCTGGTGGTGATGCAGACAACTAATTAGTGCCAGGCAAATCAGCAAGTGATAAAGGGCATTATGATAAGTGGACCATGCAAGAGTCTATTTTAAACTGTAGGAAGATAAAGAATATCAAGAATATTAGCAAGTAGCACAAAGCCCCTAAGACACAATCAGAGTCAAATGCAAGAAGTAGGCAAAGATGAGAGAGAGAGACAGAGACAGAGACAGAGACAGAGAGAGAGAGAGAGAGAGAGAGAACCAAGCTGCACATCACCTCCAAATGTTCAGGGGTGCCTAGGTCCAACCTCTGCAAGCTTGTTGGCTGGTGGCTCATTCCTATTGATGGGGGACAGTTTAGTTGACTTTGTAGGTCTTCTTGTGGTGTTCTTGATCGCTCTGGCTTGCTCAATTCTATACCTTACACTTCCACAAGACTTGCTGAGCACTACATTTTGCTTGGCTATGGGTCTGTGCATTGATTTCCAAATGCTGCTGGATGAAGCCTCTCCAGAGACAGCTATGCTAGGCTTCTGTCTGAAAACATAGCAGATTATCATTAATAGTGTCAGGGATAGGCTCTCCCCTGTGGGATTGGTCTCAATCTGGGGCAGTCATTAGTTGGCCATTCCATTAGTCTGTATTAAATTGTGCATCTTGTGGGCAAGACAAATTTTGGGTTGAAGGTTTTATGGTTGGGTTGATCTTCCCCTCCCTCCATTGGAAGTCCCATGTGGCTGCAGGAGGATGGTGTCCGTATCCCCGATATGTAGGCTCCGTATCCTCAATAGCCCCTATATGAAGATTCCGTACCCTTCATATCTCCATAGCTGATAGTAATCTCAGTTAGGGTCACCCCTATGGACTCCACAGGGTCTCACCAATCCCAGGTCTTCAGGTTGACTTAGAGATGATCTCCATTGATTTCTGTTCTCCCTCTCAACCCTCTCCCACTCCTGCTCTTCCCAAATATCATCCCCATCTCTATTCCCCAGTTTACCCCCTCTTCCACCCTGTTCCCTTTCTCCATCCACCTCCTATGACTATTTGGTTTCTCCTTCTAAGTGAGATCCATGCATCCTCCCTTAGATCCTCCTTATTACATCATTTCTCAACTGTAACATAGTTATCCTGTACTTTATGACTAATGTCCACTTAAAGTGAGTACATACCATGCATGTCCTTTTGGGTCTGGGTTACCTCACTCAGGATGATGTTTTTTGCTTCTACTCATTTGCCTGCATGTTTCACGATGTCCTTGTTTTTAATAGCTGGATAGCATTTCAATGCGTAGATGTACCACATTTTTTCCAATCCACTCTTCAGTTAATGGACATCTAGGTTGTTTTCAGTGGATGCCCTAAGATCAGCAATTAAAAAATGGGACCTCATGAAACTGGAGTTTTTCAAGGCTAAGGACACCATCAAAAGGACAAAACTGCATCCTACAGAATAAGAAAAGATCTTTGTCATCCTTATATCTGACAGAGGACTAATATCCCAAATGTATAAATAATTCAAGAAATTAGACACCACCAAGTCAAATAACCCAATTAAAAATTGTGGTACAGAGCTTCTCAACAGAGGAATCTGGAATGGGTGAGAAGCACTTAAACAAATGTACAACATCCTTAGTCATCAGGGAAATGCAAATCAAAGTGACCCTGAGATTCTCTTACACCCATCAGAAAGGCTAAGATCAAAAACTGAAGTGAGGAGGATATAGATCAAGGAAAACACTCTTCCATTGCTGGTGGAAGTACAAACTTGTACAACCACTTTGGAAATCAATTTGGCAGTTTCTCAGGAACTTGGGAATGCTTCTATCTCAAGACCCAGCTATACCACTCCTGGACATATACCCAAAAGATGCCCCACAACATCACAATGATACTTCCTCAACTATGTTCATAGCAGCTTTATTCATAAATAATATTTTTAAAATTTGCTCCTCTTGGGCAAAATGTATTTGGATTTATAGTCTTTAAAGACAATGCATTTAAAGACTGTTTAAATTAGCATATCAATTACTTAAACCAAATGGATATAAATGATTGCACTGTAGTAATAAGCTTTTACAAGAACTGCTTTAGAGAAGATAAACTATAGATGACCCCTTGACTGACAAAGGTTCAGTGTTAACCATTGAGGTGTAAATTAGAGCAGTCAAGAGTTACTGTTCCCTTTGTGTTAAATATTCTGATAACTGAACATCTCATATGACAGAAAATATAATAAAATGAGTATTTTATTAAGTTTGAAAGCTGATTGATATTATATTTTGTTCCAGCTTGAAATAAAAGGCAAGCAGTTCTTGGCCTGTGAAACCCCAGTGGCAGTGCCTGGCTGTCAGTATGCTGGCCCCAATGTTGATGGACGTGATGGGCTTTGGCTCCAGGTGAGTTGAGTGTGTCCAACATGGCCACTTCTCCATCATTCATTGGTGCTTCTCTGCCATCTTTATCCTACAGAGCTCATACTGAAGAGTCACAAGTGCTTTTCAAATACTAAAATATTTTGTTTGTTTAAAAAAATATGCATTTGAAATTCCATAATGTCTTTAAAATCAATACATGCTTCCCCCTCATATCTGTAAATGGCAGAATTTATAGCAATGAATAAATTTAATTTTAAAAACAAGAGTCAAAATATCTGAGCTCCAAGGAAAGGTTGTGATTACATACCTGCAGAGCTTGAGGATAAGAGGGGCAAATTCCAACAATGTTTCCTAGTACCAAACCAGCCTTTTTAACACAGATGCCAAAAAGCTGACCTACCCCAGAGACAACAAATTTTATAGCTCACAGAGTAGACGATTCAAACTGGCAAAATGCTCAATGACTCAAAAGACCCCCTTATTTCTGATTTTAAAACTAGAAAAGATTCAATATCTGACACATTTAACCATGATTCCCTTTATTACAATATATGGCTCCAGGTGAGTATCAGCAAGAAACTGCCATGAGCTAGAATCATAGACTCTTGAGTCAGGAAAGAAAATATTGATATTAACAACTTAATTACAAACATGTTTATACTTTGTTAAACCTGCATAGCAGTCTTCCAATTTGTTTTATTTTATGTGTAAATCTCTTTGATTCTCTACTTTAAAAAGGTTCAAGGTTGAAGAAAAAAAAAACAATCAAGTATTCTAGGGACAGGGCTATGAAAAGGTACAAAGTACACAATAAGCATTTGGTCTGTTTATTAAGTATCTTAATTGCTCTGGCTTTTGAGATATAATTATTGCATTACAGTAAATCACTACATATAGAATTGCTATATTCTCTCAAAAGATTTAAACAATAGAACATTTCCTACAGTCTGTTTTAATGGCATTGAAAATTATTAATATCTCAAATGTGTAAATATAGAACCTATAAGATGGTATTTTCAATAGTGAAAATCTATATAACTATTAAAAATGGTTCTAAAAACACAATGCTTCTATAATAATAAGAAGCAGCCACATTTATAAATGAGAAAGATGAGGATTTTAATACTTTTCTGTGTATAAAAAAAGAAAACAGAGTTGAAAAGTAGTTGGTATGATAAAATCTTCCTAGATTTTAATGCCATATATATAATCCATTTGCATATATTGATTAAGTTTCTGTTTTATAGTCTATATTTTTTAATAATCAAAAGGCTTCTTTATTTGTAAAACTAAGTCTGTAGCTTATTCATAAAGAAAATTAGGATTGTATGAATGAAATGTGATGAAAAGTATAATTTTATTTTTCAGAGACACTAATAGGGTTTCCAAATATTACAGTAAAACAGCTTATTATGTATGAAATCAGGACACATCCACATGTTATTTTGTAATAAGAAAAAGTAACCTCTTTTTTGAGTGATGACAAGAGTTGCTATCTAGTTACTATATAAATTCTACAAATAATGGCCAGAATGTGAGTAATACCTACATTATGCTCAAATACATTGTACATTTCAGTGGAAACTTATAGAATAAGTGATATCTGTTATGTAAATGTGAGTATTAATATGTGTTTTAGGTTTATATAAAGTATTTATGTGTTAAATAGTATTTTTCACTACATAGGTCAAACATATTAACAATTTTACACAAGGTATTAAAACAAGGTCAGCTTATATACATTAATAAAAACTCAGAATCACCAATAATATGTAGGTATAGCCCAGACTTGAATATTCTGCCTCACTTTTTCTGTGTCTTCCATCTCCTTGTCTGTCTGTTGTATGAGTTTGAATCCTGGCCTGCCTAGGCTTTCTTTCGAGTTTATTCTTATATGTCTCTGTACCTGTGTCTGGCGTGCCTTTTGAGTGTGTCTGTCTCTAACAAAGGACTTTACTCTGTATTTATTGAATAGCGAAAAAAAAAATATCACATGACAAAAGAATAGGACTTACTTTACATAAATCTTTAACAGAGTTTGACAAGGGATAAAGTCAATGATTCCAACTGGCCTAGATAACACAGTACTCAAGCATCCCTGTTTATCAAGCAACTATTTGTACAATTGCATTGAAAGTTCATTTTGGAAGTTCATTTCATAAGGTTTCTTTCATCCTATATTTGTTATTTTCAGCAAATTATTATCAAAACACACATGCATTATTATTGGGACAGAATATGGACAAGAACATAATTTACGGTTACAGCTATGCTTTATCTGAAGTTGAAATAGTGAGAAATCCAATGAATTTATAGTTGATTTCTACATTGTCCTCTTAAAGGCAGGTTAAACAAACAGGCTGAGTATTACACTAGGATAGCATTCTTAAGGCTTAAGTGACCTTAAAATATATTGTTATTTATCTATGTAATCCAGCTGGATAATGAAAATCAAGAAAATTATCATTGTAAAAAAATCATAGTATTGAGTAAGTTGCTTGTCAAATCCCTGAAATTTGCTTTTGTTTTGCTGGTATATTTTTATGTGATTCTTTTTATTTCATTTTGTGGCACATAGGTTGTACATTTATCTGTATTATCACAGTGACAATATTTAAAATACTGGTAGTTAGCTCTCTTAGATGCCTGTTCCTGTTGATGAGTTTCCTGAACTTTGAACTGTCCATAAAATTTGTGTCCCCTATAAAAATTTGTGACCCCATATTATACTAAATTGAAATATACAAGAGATATCCAGGCTATAATTTAAAACCAACTCACACCATTCCCACTGTCAGCCTCTGACGAGAAACAAATTGCCTATGTTCATACATTTATTTCTGTTTAAGCTTTTCAGAGAAAAGAAATACCTACAATTTCAAAATAATTGACGCCTTCTCCATTTCTATTCCTTCTTCCATCTCTTAGTCATTTCTCCTGCTCTCTATATCTCTTCCACAAAGAGATACAACTAGACTATTTTCCTTGCCCAGTTCTACAGATATTTTCATTCAAATTTAATCATAAGTAAAGTTAATCCTCATCGGATTGTCTTTAGCAACAGCATATTTCTGCTCTTTTTGGTATCAGGTATGGAAAATCACAGAGAAGAATGTGAAAGATGATCTGCCCAGATGGGGCATACCATCCTGTCCTCAAAACACAAAGAGATAAATTTGTGAGCAAGTATATTGATAGTTCTGTTCCTTCCTTTATATATCATTAATAAACAACTTACTATAACAATTCATTAAGTGTTTGTCCTTATATCTCCCCAATATACATAAAAACTAACAATTCATAGTGGAAGCTAGAGGAACAGCAGAACAAATTAGTGCAATATGTGGAAATTATGGACTGCAGATATTGTAGCTGTGACTTGATCTCAAGTACTTGTTTAATCATGTGGAATGCTTGAAACTTTGATCTTGCCAGTCTGTTTGGCCCTCTGACCCTTAACTTACTCATAAACTCTATATTGCCTTGCCCTCTGAATCAATTAATATTTGTTAAAAACAAAACAAACATTTAAATATTATGAATTTTAGGCAAAAATATATATTATTATTCAAATAGAATATGCAGTCAAAGAATAAAGTTTAGAGGAGACAAATGGCTTAGAGAAATTTATTGCTGTAAAATTCAAAAAATGTAGATGTGTGTCCTTGGTTGAGCTTGAGAGAGAGCATCTACTAAATCATTTTTAGTGTTGTTTTAAAGAATTGTTATTTGTGTGTGTGTGTGTGTGTGTGTGTGTGTGTGTATGCGTGACTCCATGAAGGCATCAGATGCTCTTGAAGCTGCAATTACATGTAGTATGAACCATTTGATGTGGGTGCCAAACGCTGAACTTGAGTCTTCCGGAAAATCAACAATTCTCTGAAACTAAGCCATCTCCCCAGTGTAAGACTACTGAATTAAAGACTAAATTATTATGTGTATTATTGGTTTTTTTTTTTTTATGTGTTATAAGGTTTACAAGCACTAAGAAAAATTAAAAATGGTGGCAAATACCTTTAAACCCAGCACTGTGGAGGAAGAATTTGAGCTGATTGTGGTATACATAGCAAATTGCAGTCAAATAAGGCTACATAATGAGACCTTGTCTCAAAAATTATAATAAATGTTAGCTATTTATTTTCAATACAAATGATGTTAGGAGTCACATGCTTCATTGGGTTTTGCTTCTCTCTCTTTGTTTTTCTCTTGGTCTTTGTCTCTCTCTGTCTCGGTCTCTGTCTCTCTGTCTGTCTCTCTCTCTGTGTCTGTGTCTGTCTGTCTCTGTCTCTCTGTCTCTCTGTCTCTCTGTCTCTCTCTGTCTCTCTCTCTCTCTCTCTCCTATAGCATTATATGTCATTGTTTTCTTTCCTGATGTTGTAAAGCCCCTTTTGAAAAAAGTTTGTGGAGAATGTTTCCTCTTTTTCACTGTCCATTACTTCAGGCAGGTTTAGTGGTTCATAAGGTGTCTCTATCCTCCTAGAAAAGGGAATTTCACTGGAGAAAATCTGAGTATAATGATATAAAGCAGTTCATTTTCATGATATCGACTCACAAAACACATGTGATATGAAAATTAAGCCACAAAATGTTAAGAAAGAATTGACTCATTGATCTGGAAGTTAATTCCAGCCACATATTAATGATTTCATCGAAAATTTCAGAAGCAGTAGACATTTAGCAGGAAAAGTTATTCATTGTTACCAACCACCAGAGTAATGCTAAACATTTAGCATTGGAATTATTTTGCCTAGTATACCAAAATATTGAAAAATCCTATGATGTTGCAAAATATTTTTCACACAGCGGGTGTTAATAGTCATTCAAGGCTATACATGTAGAGTAAATTAAGATCAATCAGGTTTTCACATTTAAACCTCTTAGATTTCCATGTAACATGTAATGGAATTATGGTGAATTAGATTGCTAGTAACCAAAATTCAATGTGTTTTCTCATGTCCTTTACTCATATAAAGACAATGTAAGTGGCGGCAAAGTTACCTGAGGATGAAATGACACTTACAAGAGGCTTTTCAATAGCTAAAGATATGCAACAAAGCAAAACATACTGCAATATACTATGACCTGGAAATATGGCTCAGGGTATAAAAGCACTTGATGCTCTTCCAGAGGACCAAGATTTGGATCCCAGCACCACTGTTCAGTGGATCATAGTTACCTGTAACTCAGCTTCAGAAAATCCAATGCCCTCTTCTTGATTCGATTAACTCTTACCCTCCCATGCAGATATACCTACATAGACATACCTGTGTACAATTACTTAAAAGTAAAACCTAATAACTTAAAAGAATGTACCAACACCTACTAAATACTTTGTGCTACATTAGATCAGTAGAAAATAGATATATCAGGAAATGTTTTAGGTAATTTATTACTCACTATAGCAAACACAGCATATATAAAGATTGAATAGTATATTGTATACTATCTATAAACACTGTAAAGCAACCTTCTTGGTTTTAAGTGCTAAGACAGAAAAAGAGATGGCATGTCAGTTGATTTCCTTGTTAAAGACAAATGTGACAAGCAACTGAGAATGTGGGGAAAGGAAGCAAATTTTAAAATGAATCAAATAGCATCAATGTATGGGCTAGAGAAGTGACACTGACCACGAAGCAGATGGTAGACTCCCAAGAAATGACTTCAATATAAAGGACACAGGAAATGGCAATGAGGATTTGTAATCCAGGGAAGTAATAAAGGGCAAGGCAAAAAAGCAACAAGTTTCCCTGTTGTTGTGTCTTCAGTTTTATTCCAAGATGTTTTATTGATTTTTTTATGTGCCCTCCTTTGATAATACATGTGCTTTATACTCTGGACCGAACCCTTACAAAAGTCCAGTATGAATGATTTTATACAGCATTTTTATAAGTGTGGGAATATCTGATATTTTACAATGATTGAGTATATAATACTTATCTTTGCATATGTGGAGGGCGCAGTAGGATTTAATGTTACAGAATGAACAAAACCAACTTCTAAGCCATACAAAGTATGCTAAAATGAAGAATCTTTGTCTTACAACATTATAATATCTTACTTTTCTACAACAAATAATGCCAGGGTCATAAATCAGAAGCCTTTATAAGTAGTATAATTTATCTCAGTATTTTATAGGAAGCCTTTTTTGTGTTTATAGTAAACAAATAAAAATTCAAATTTATGATTACATAATACTGAATAAGGTATAGATTAACATGCAAAGATTACATAACCTGAATATTCAGAAACTTGCTTTATCTTCCTGAACAAAAGCAAGAATTTTGATTTTACAAAACACTTTTATCAACTATTTTATCCAATGACCTAATGTGTTCACACTATTCATTCAGTAACTATGCACATACTTGAATAGATTACACACAAAGAGATGGAGGAGAGAGGGGAGAGAGAAAGATAAGAGAAAGAATTAAAAATGGAATTACCCTGTAACAGGGCAACAGTGACCTTATTAGTTTCTGGAGGCTAACAAAGAAAGAGTACATAGTCAGGAATGGATTATGTTTTTAGGAGTTGATGACCCATAAAGCCAATAGACCCCCAAATGTTATAGACAAATGATGTAGATCTTGGCTATCCTCTAGACCTTGATGGTATGACCCTATTACTGGAGATAGCATGTACTTGATGAACAGAACATAGAAAATCAAACTAGTAGTGACACAGAAGCTTTCACCCTATTGACTACCTTTCATAGCAATAAAAGGTGCTATGCACAATACTGGAAGAGAGTATACAGTGATAAAACCTGTAAGCTACAATAATGAGGGACTGGCAAGACATGCCCCTGGTGCATTAATAGTATGAACACCTGAGAAGTAACCACCCACCTTTTGATTGTCTTTAAGTTACACTCCAGAAAGGATAAAAGTCTTACAAGGAAAAATCTGGGGTCAAGAACCAGTGACTGGACAGGTTAGAGGGCATAGGAAAAAAACTCATTAATATTTCAACTGACATCATTTTAGTGAGTGTTCTATTGTTGTAAAGGAACATCATGACCACAGAAATTTTATAAAGGAAAACATTTAAGTGGACCTTGCTTACAGTTCAGAGGTTTAGACCATTGTCATGATTAGAAGCAGCATGCAGACAGGCATGATCCTAGAGAGTAACTGGGAGTTCTAAGACCAAATCCACAGGCAGCAGGCAGAGAGATGCTGGACCCGGCTTGAGCATTTGAAACCCCAGAGACTACCTCCAATGACATACTTAGCACTACAAGGCCATGTGTTCTCCTAGAAGGCTATAACTCCTAATCACTGTCAAGTAACACCATTCTCTAATGACAAAGTATTCATAAATATGAGTCTATGGGGGTCATTCTCATTCAAACCACCACACACTTTAATCAACAAATCTCTCAGGCCTCATCTGAGAAGCATCTATTACAGTGATTGTGATTAACACAGAGACCCTCATTTGGAAGAGATGCAAATAAGAGCCTGCAGAATCCTCACCCATAAATGGAATATATACATGTCATACTCTTCTCCCAAGATTCAGGGATCATTGTACATAGAAAAGAGGCAAAAAAGTTTAAGTGCCAGAAGTGATGGATTACTGAAATGAACCCACGGGACACTGCAGGGAAGTTACACATGTGAACTCACATTGGTAGTGAAAATATGCACAAACGTGGTTGAGTCCAAGCCAGAGCAAGTATCAGCAAATAGAAAGGACTTTGGCATGAAAATCACACCTAGTCATGGAAGCTATTTTTTGGCTATTGATAGCTGCTGGAAGAAGGAGAGACAGTTTTAAGAGTGTAGTCCTTAGCAAATTAACTATGCACGGAACATCCAAATACCATGCTGCAAACATCCAAGAGCATTTGGGCAAAACAAATTGGTTTTGATGGGAAAAAATTTTAAAAGGCAATAAGAGGATGCATATCTTAGAAGAGTCAGTGTGGGGGTTGAGTTTGATCAAACAGTGTTACAAAACTCTCAAAGAACTAACAATTGTGTTCACAATAAGAGCAAGGCATGGAACTCCAAGCTCTGCTGATTGCATTGTATTGTATTGTTCAAGCTCAAGAATTACAGGCCACCATGGGCTATATGGTAGATCTTCTTCCCAGATACAATAAAAATGATGTTATTTAGAAGTGTTCTTACAGTTTTCAACTATCACTTCAATCAGTTAATTTTGGCTTGACAGTTAACATATGTCCTTATTGAAAATCCATTTTAGCTGTAGATTGAGATGTTTAGAACTGAACTAAGAAATTAGGGCTTGGTGTTCAGTTTTAAATTGCCTTCTTGAGACACTCATTTGGTATAAAATAACAAACAATGACAAAAGCAATAAAGGAGATGGCTTTCAAACCATTTGTTTGATGACAGAAACATTAGAAGGCAGGAAATTAAAGATGAGTTGGAATAATCTCATATTAGAAATAGAAACAAAAGAATAAAGAGAATTTATTTTAAAGAATATGGTCATTATTATCATCTGTTGGGAACTGGAAATTTTATAACTGATAGAATATTACTTATTTCAATTTTTCTGCTCAAAGCTGCAAAAAATAAAGAATTGTTCTAAAATTATCACTATAAAATGAATGGTGTTAGGAATATCCTAAAAGATAAACTGATCTACTTCAAGGATTCTTTCTTTAATATAGGGCCATCTTCATTGTTGTTTATTATAATGTTATACCTCAAATATGAACTTCTCAGCACTTGATGCTTGTGATATTGCTACTGAATTAGACACAGAACATAATTGACTACTCAGTCAATATAGGCAAGTTTCCTTTACATGAAGATGTAAAATTCTGCTCAATAAGAGGGTACTTACAGCTCATATTGTAATAAGAACAGTTGTTTCACACTTTTAGATAGGAATCAAGCAGTGGTTTAATGATAATCAATAGTATAAACCTCTGTGATCAAATTGTAGGATGTATGTTAAATCATTTTTGATTCCTGTATCAGTTAAATAACACCATCCATACCATAAATCATGTATATGTGCAACTATAGTAGAAACTGCAAATACTAGTTCCTAAAGATGAAAGTACTGCCTCTCAGTATCCTACTGTCAGATATATTGAGACTACAGTAAACATTTGATCTTTTGAAATTTCATGATTACTCACTAACAGAAAGAAAAATGGACATCTAATCCATTGGGCAAGGCTGAAAGCAAAGAAATAATGTGCTTTATTTAAAACATACCTTAAACCTGGAAAGCAGTATGCTTTGCAAAACATAAAGGTAGACTCAGTATTCCTTTATGCAGACCACATGTTAACTTTCTAATTTTTGTCAAAGAATAGACCTCAGTTTTCTTTAAACGGGTCACTTCTACAGCATAAAGGCAATCATGGCATCTTCTAGGCTATCTTTTAGTAAGAAACATTTCTTCTCTTCATAGTAGGAAGCAGTATGACTTAAAAAGATGAGGTGCATGTAAACAATGACTTAATGTTTCTTTTAAAATATTCCTGCACAAGGAACTTAAAGGAAGAAAATTCTCTATAATTCCCGGCGTACTTTAGTAGCAATGATGTAAGTACTTTTTGTAGAAGTAGAAACTATTCTAACTTTATATTTATATTTAAATTTATATTGTTATGAATAAATTTTATATCTAATAATAAAATGGTCTCAAGAGGCTTATAATAACAGCAACAGAAATAGCTTTCTCCAAGTCTATATGTGTTACAATCTTGCTATGAAGTGAGACTGGCATTCAAATGCTAGACATTTCGGGTAATTGATTTATTTTAAATGAAATATGCTGATGTTAATTATGTTAGTTTATCATTGTTGATATTAGTATTAGCTTTCTATTGTGATGGTTATACAAGTTTTAAGACCGGTACATAACTGACAACATTAGCTTTTTTCCTAGATTTTATAGGCTAAATCCAATTGTTTGGGTAAAATTAACATTCAGTGTTCAAATTACTAAGACTGTATAAATATTTTCCTGTGCAATATTTTGGCTTAAGAGTTAAATTTTTCCAAAATTCATAAAATTAATAATTTTTGTTCCTAATTGTGAATGCAGGTACCCTTTATTAACAGTATTTGTAAACATAACTGTTGAGAACTCCACTCTTCTATTTTTAATTTTGACTTGCTTATGTTCCTTGCTTCTGCTTTGGTTTCCTGGGTTTCTGATCTCTGGTAGTATACTTTCCTAGTCCTTCATTCAATCTCTTGGCTTTGACCAACCTCTTTTTCAAGATCCCTGAGAGATGGGAAACATGAGAATGAACACATATATTATCATAATGGTCTTCAATACGGGTTGCCAATAATTTTCTCTAACAGATAAAGTTTTCATCTGATGCCAGCTAAATGCCCTTCTTATTTGTACATGAACTCTATTTCCATTTTGTGTTGTCAAAGGAAGCATTTAACAGTTTTGAACATCTTGATGATATGCCTTCATCTTGATTTTGGACTAAGATGATTTTGTAGAGTGATTTATTTTCTCTGCATGCTGAGAAAACTTCTGTCTCTTCTCTAAGTGTGCCTCCTAATAATTAGAGCTTAAAATCAGTGGATTGCTCTTTGGGTTGGATAATTTTGATGGTGGACCCAATTCCATTCAAACACACTTAGATTAATGTAGTGTATCTCTGTTGAATGGGGAGCTTGTCCTGAAAGCAATAGCTAGGAAGGACACATGGCTTGACTATGGGTGACACCATCTTGAGGGATAAAGATAGACCGAGTGGCAGCATGCTGTGTGCCTGCTCATCTGCAGTAAACAGCTCTGCTGCCCAAGACTTTCTGCTTTGGATTTCTAGACTCACACCAGCCTGGGAATAATGCAGCAACTGACCATGGACCTGTGCCTAAAACACAGACACAAAATAAATTCTCCATCTCTTTTCTTCCAAGTGGTTCCCCCATGCATAAACATATGATGATGTATTTGATTTACAGTAGTTTACATTACCTTTCTTTTGCTTTGTTATAACTCACATACATTTTCACACTTAAGTACTAGTAATAGTTTTTTGGTTTTTGTTTTTTTTTTTTTCCTTTCTGAATCTTTAACTGCCCTTCTTTAATCACTGTGATTTGCCATTGTTATTGCCACTTACAGTTACTTACATTAAAATTTCACCCAGATGATAGATATTGTCCCTTATCTGCCAATATTTTAGAAGGCCTTGAAGATGGGGAAGGGGTTGTACAGTTGACTGCTGATGACTCAGAATAAAGCAAGAAATGAACATACAGGCCCCATGATTGTGAAAGTTAACCTTATGCTTTGCTTGTATCAAGTTTCTCAGGTAGATTTTTCCATAGAGAATAAACTACATAGGCTTCAGTGAGGGAAAAGGATTGAAACATACAATATATTCCATGCAGTGAAGGAGAACAGCCGCATTATAATGTCATGATCATCCCTTTCCATATTTTATCGATGCCTTTCCAGCATGGGGTTCTGCCCTGCTCAGGTCTGCTCCCTGTGCCTGTATAGGTCCCTTTAACTCTAAGAGGTGTACCAATTCAGGTAAATCAGTCCTTTAATTCATCTGCTTCTTGACCTCTCTTGTTCACAGACATAGTATATATGAGCAGGATGATGTTTCCAAAATCACAGAGACTATCTGAACTAGAGTCCTGGTCCTACCTTGTATTGAACTTGTGAGTATCAGCCAGGTTCTTAATGTTGTTTATACCTCCATCTCCCTGTGTATACAATAGAGACCATGTTAAGAGGACTCTAGCTCTTGAGTTAGGACAGGGCTCAAAAGAGTGTCAACTGCTGTTAACTCCACTTTGGCCAAAACTGTTTACCTTATGTTAATGTCTGTACTTAGACTACTGTGTTCTTATCGTTCTGTTTTACTTTATATTTCAAAAGATGTTTATTTTACCAGAGAATGGGGGAGGAAAGCACATTATTGCTTGAATCATAGGGATTAATATTGTCTACTATGTGGATTTTAATTCCCAATTTATCTGTTAGTATTTCTCACTAGATAAAACAGCAAAACATTTTTCTCTAATTTTTGAAGCTTTTCTGTGTTTGTTTATATTTTTGAGATATGTTCTCATACTGCAGCAGAGACTCAAATTTCTTTTTCAGAATTCATTATCTTAAGACAAAGATAAAACAATTTTCTAAATTAGATTTTAAAAATCCAAGATTTATAGATATAAAATACTTATTTTTTTTTTCTGAGTTGTTTACTAAATCATATGTGACTGCTGTAAACTCTTGGGTCACCAGTCATTGTTAATTTTGAGACTCTGACACTTTTTGATGGAGGCCTTCTGTTTGGGATGAGCTGGGAATATTCCGAGATAACATCGAATGTGACAGTACAGAAACGATTTCTACTTTACTGTGTCTAACCTATTAAACAGACAGTGGAATCCTGTCCTTTTGTACAGAGATATTTATGTTATAGAAATTCACAGTTATTTAAATATTTATAAAATTAGAGTTGAGAGCAGCACTTTGAAAAGCAGTTAATAATGAACAGACATCAAGGGAGCTATCATTATAACAGCAAAGTACTTCGCAACTCCAATAACTTCAGTAGTGCAGAAGCAGGCCATCAAACTTAATTAAAAGCAGTCAAAAATAAACTGAGAAATTGAACTGTAAAAGGCCGCCCTTTGCCAGAAGCTGAAGGCAGAAAGAAAGCAAGGGAGAGCCTTGAAAGTGGTAATGAATTGATAAGCCTTACTGCCTGCAACTTGTAATTCGCTCTGTCAGATTTTAGTATCAGTTAAACTAGATTAATAGAGCAATCACTGATTCTCTATCCTAAATCCTTCTTTGTCAGCCCCTTATTATAGGTTCCCATGATAGATGGAAGCCTGAGTGGATCAAAATTTCTATGCTTTCTCTGCCCAATCACTCTTTAAATAATGCTGGCATCCACATTCGCTGGAAACCAGCATTCAGATATTTTAAGAAGCAGAAGTAAATTCAGTTATTGACAGACTGTAGCCCTCACTTCCAAAGTAGCTTAGCTTGTTTTTAATCAACAGTGGAAGAAATCGGCTGGCTTGTGGACTGACAAGCCTTGCACCACCACGGGCTGCCAATGGGAAGTGAATGATAAAGAGATGATAACAAATTGACTGTGGTTCCAAACGCACAGATTATTGTGGGCTGCAGGACCAGCACTACAAGGCCAGAAACAATTTGCCCTCCATCATTTTGCTTTGGCAATAATGGTCTTTAATGAAGCTAGTGCCTCCCTGCTGTGGCCTTGTTATGTTTTTTTTTCAACATCAGTGAGAAATAGATTTCCCTGAATTGTAAGAGAGCTAATGAAACAGTAGGAATATTGAAGCAGAGGATCAATTACTTTTTTTGCAGTAATTTTGAAGTCAAAATGGCTCTAAAGCAGATTATCCAGACAAGATAAACCAGCTTATTGAAAAACAGTGTGCAAGTGATACAAAACACAAAAACGCTGAAGTGGACAAATGGTTTTGTTTTCTAAAGTCTTTCAGTATGACTGCACAGTGTCCCTTCAAACAGTGAGTGATTGAGACATGACAAAATTGTAAGGCAAGGACACAACAAATATAGTACTTTATTTTTATCTTAATTTAAATATGTAACATATGTAAGAGTTCTTCTGAAATATTCTAACACAGTTGTTTATGTTTTACATTCTACATATCATAACATGAAGAAAGGATAATTGCTTGGGGTGGAAACACAGCCATTCAGACCAAGATGGGCCGAGGAGGAATATAGCTGCCGCTAATGAAGCAAGACAGGTAGTATTACAGCACTGTGACACACACTCTTATTTGTGAAGAGCCTTTATAACCGCCATGCAATTCAATCCTGACAGCAGTCCTAATAAGACTGGCATTCAAACAGGTGTTGCAATCTTACAAATGCTATAGTAATGAAGAACAGAGCTCAGGCAGGTTAGATAATTAACACCAGGTCACAGAAGCACCTGAACCCACACAATAGTCCACTGCCCTTTCCATTTAGGTCTTACAAGAAATACCAACTTTCAAATTTCAAATCACTGAGCTGTAATATAGTCCACGTTAGCAGAGTATGTAATTTCCATTTCCATTAGCTGCAGTCAGCCAGCAACAACGTCTTTGTGCTGATATGGGAGTCACACAGATCAATGGACCTGTAGAGAATGAGGCTTCAGGGTGTTGGGTGTGACTATTGTGCAGCATAGATGGAGCTCAGAGCCTTTAAAGGGTATGGAAATAGCAATACATTTGCCCTGTAAACAAGAAGCTCTCAGTTCTATTCCCAGCATCTATGTACCAAGAGCTAGACACAGTTGTAGTTTCTGCACAGAGGACACAGATACAGTAAGATCCCTGTGATTTTCAAGTATGCCAAACTCACCTGCTAAATTCTTAGTCAATTGTGGACTCAGCTTCAAAAATTAAAACTAAAAACAATGTCTATGGCATCTGAGGAATGTTACCCAAGTTATTACTCTGGTCTATATCATACAGACACAACACACACACCCACAAACACACATGTGGATATATGCATGTGCACACATGTTATATGACTATAAATAAGGAACTAAGTACTGTGTCCTCAGTGCCTCAGTGTTAAAATACTATAAATCAAAAGTAACTTTACTATGTGTCACTACCAAATGCCATAGCTTGCCAACACAGCATTCATACTATAGAGTTGGATCATTTACGCATGATTCTTGGTCATGTCACTAGCTCACTGGCACTCTCCAGCAAGTGAACAGAGAAAACTACTGCTGATCCATAGTATAGGGGAAGATCAAACTTCAAAAACCAATCTTAAGATTCTACTGAGTATGCAGAGAATTTATGGCATTATTAAGTAATGGACAGTCTGCAGCAGCATGTGTTGGCTTTGTGCTCTGTCCCCAAGACTTTGCTAAGGACTATGTGTGCACTGTTCTTTATAGCAGATAATAAAATTCAGACTATGGTTCATGTTTTACATACAAAGCAATTAAGGTACATCATGTTTAAGTACTTTGCATAAGATAAACCTACAAAACTGCTAAGTGATGAAGTCCACATGCAAAACACCTCGGTATGCACTTGAATCACTTTCTCTCCATTGTCTACAAAAAAAAAAAAAGAAGGAAAAGAAAAAGGGAAAGAAGAATCTGCTCTTTCAGTTACCACAGTTATGCTCATATTAAAACAAAAAATCTAATAACTGAAACATGTATGTAGTTTCTAAACAGAATGATTTTGCTCAAATTTGACAAGGTATTTAAGGTTGGCACAAACCCTATTTTGCTCCATAAGTTAATAGAATTTCCATTTCATTGTCATGATGTTATTTTAACTCTTTGTGGAGTACAAAATTGTACATAATTACAGGTAATGACCTTTGTAAGAATTCTGATTGCCCCTAAGATTGAGGTGTATAATCATCCTATGTCACACTGCATCCTTCAGTATCAAATATATGAAGAACATTGAGCACACCATGGTTTTTAACATAAAAGAATATTTAAGACAATCTTGTTATGGACAATTGTGTGTGGATAGATAGATTGGCTTCTGTATGTGTATGTGTTCCTGTATGTTTCCCAGTAACCACACGTATGCATACATTCCATATGTGTGAATTTACCGACCTTCTAAATGAAATTGGCTCCTGCAATTCAAT
This sequence comes from Rhynchomys soricoides, assembly GCA_019843965.1. Classification (NCBI taxonomy): domain Eukaryota; kingdom Metazoa; phylum Chordata; class Mammalia; order Rodentia; family Muridae; genus Rhynchomys; species Rhynchomys soricoides. Next base: position 5,239,547 of record JADRCH010000076.1, on the reverse strand, counting down.
CCTTTGTGCATTTCAACAGCCAATTGTGGGTGTGTGCAGGACAGTATAATTGTCCAATACAATTTGCCAACTTAAAGTTGAATCGGGAGACAGATTCCTTGTCAGCTTTTAAAATGAAAGTAAGTGTTCTCTTGATTGCCTTGTTAGTATTACTGCCTTTCTCCTGTTTGTATTTTTGTGGGCATTTTACTGTTTAAGACAAGTCCTCAGTATCAAAATGCTGTGATAGCAGTGCTACTATGTCATGTTGAACCTGGAGTAGAAACTAATTATATTACATAGGCTTCTTTCAAGCATGAGTCACGTGGCTACTGACTGTGATTTCAGGCAACACTAAAAACTCTTTAATCTTTCCTAGGCTATATATTCTAGCTTCCCATCACAAAAATTAGGCTACATGTAATTAGTGCAGAATCCCATATAACTGGCTGGGAGAGTGGCTGGATACCCAGTAAGAAGGTTCAATATGCCTCCTTATTCTTTCGTTCTATGAAGGAATAGCACCAATCAACAAGCCCTGCTGACATCAACTTTTGTAATCAGATGCAGCTGATCTTATGAAGATGATTGGTGTTTGGCTTAGGATAGTGCTGGGCTATATAGTGTATGGATTCATTACCATACCTGTGCTTTTAGATTTGAATGAGTGTATATAGCAAATACTGAGAGCCAACAAATACATCACTAAACATCACCGAATTGAAGTTCACAACATCTAGTAAAACTTAACCAAGGAACTCTGTTTAAGCTACTATGTTTTGAGGTTAGAGAGATGGCCCAGTAGTTAAGAGTACTTGCTGTTCTCTCAGATGACCTGGGTTCATTTTCTATCAGCTTGTGGTGGTTTGAATATGCTTGACCCACAGAGTGGAAATACTAGGAGGTGTGGCCTTGTTGGAGGTAGTGTGTCAATGTAGGGGTGGGCTTGGAGACCCTTCACTGAGCTGCTTGAAAACAATCTTCTCCTGGCTTCCTTTGGATAAAGATGTAAAACTTTCAGCTTCTCCTCTGCCTAGCCTGCCTAGAAATTGCCATGCTCCCACATTGAGAATAATGGACTGAACCTCTGAACCTGTAAACCAGTCCTAATTAAATGGTGTCCTTTATAAGAGATGCCTGGTCAGTGTGTCTCTTCACAGCAATAGAAAGCCTAACTAAGGCACACATATGGTGATTTATAGCCTTCTGTGACTCTGATTCCAGATTGTTCTGTTACATCCTTTCACCTTCATGGCATCAGGCATGAATTCAGTACATAGAAAAAGAAAACATTCATATAAATAATAAATCTTTTAAAAAGCACAAACAATGCTGGAGTTCCTGCTGGGAGATCTTTAGACAGAGAGTCCTTGCTACCATCTCTATGCAAGAGTAACTCATTAGCTATTCTTATTAGAGAAATCTTCATATAACCTAGAATAAATAATAATATACACAACAGTATTATTTCTTTATAAAGCTGAACCCACTGATTTACACTGGACAAGAGACATGCAGTTGAGTCCAGTAACAAATGGCTGAATCAAAAGCACACGTCTTCTTTTTGTCCGGTATAAATCTGACTACATGAGTTTTATTATCTTATGGTGGTACAGATAGAACACTTATTTGAAGGGTCATATTCTGATTTCTTTATAAGTGAATAGCAGCAGTAATGATTGAGAAAGATCAAACCAACCCAAGTATCTGCCCTTATAAATGTCCAAACTGAAACCCCCCATGACTAGATGGTGTTACTTATTTCCACAATAATTTCGCAATCAGAGGCACATAGCCTAACAAACTTAGTGAGCACCCTCCTGCCTACAAAGAGTTCAAGTTATAGGACAATAGTATACTCTTGTTATTTTTCTATAAAGTCAATATTTTATCCTTTAGTTTATATGAGGGTAAGAACTCTGTACCAAAAAATATAAGACATTCTTGATTAAGGACCATATATGGAGGAGAACCAATGGACAAGCATACAATGGAGTTTTTAATGACATTGGTAAGACAAAGAAGACATACTGGAACACCTTGTAGATATTCTTGTTTCCTTCTCCAGAGCTTCATCACCTAACACATTCATCACTTTACTAATATGGGCCTGAATATCTGTATCTTGCCATTTTTCATTACCAGCAATGAAGGAAACAAAGTCTCTTTGGATTATCCACATCTATAACTATGAGTCTCTCATAGCCTGTGTCCTTAGTGAACTATTTCTGTGTTCTGTCTGGTAACTTTAAATGGTTGTATACGTTAAGTTAGGTTTTGACTCTCTTGTGAGATAAACTTCCAATATTTCCTTTAAACATTCTCTTGTACTTGGACCCTTTTCAAATTTATAATCTGTCAATCACAATTATATTCTCATATAGATAAGAGACAAGCATGATAGCACTCAGGGCAAATTTCTCCTTTCTATCAACCTTCCTAGATTAGAATTCTGTTAAAAAACATAATATTCTGTACCACACACAATCTTCATGCCTATTATTTAGAGAATGTGGGACACATATAAAAATCATTGAAAAATATATTAGGATATTCCCTTTCATTAACCTGTTTATGTTACAGCAACTAGAAAGTGAGAACAAAAGCAGGTGCCTGGGGCAGAGAGTAAGTGAGCAAGAAGCATGGAGTAATGGAATCCTGAGCATCGTAGCGAAAGCCAGGCTTAGAGATTCTAGGCATGCAGATACAGCCAGCCTTGCCTGCCATCTACAGCTCCCTACCCAAGCAGACTGATTCTATACTGCCTCTAGTTATCCAGTGGCAGCAGCATCTAATCCATTTGGAGGTCAGCACTAGATTCCTAGAATGTTCTTCACTTCACTATCACACCCCTTTGCTTTAACTTTGAAATGATTCCAAACGTGTCCTCTCCTTCTTCCAACCTTCTCCTTTTAGGACCTTACAGACACCAATGCTGCAGGTTTGGTATCACAGACCCTGTATCTTCAAAATCCAGACATCATTCTTTGGATGTAGTTTTTATTTAAGTTACTAAGATTTAGTGAAAAAGATATATACATTCCTCAGTTTTTAGTCAGCAGAGTGTTCATAATTAAATATGATCATCATATGGTTCATATTCAAAAGGATCTCTCATCAATTTAATTTATAATAATCATATTTAGTTGCCACTAATGTTCAAAAAATCTTAAAGTTTCTTACAAAGAAGTTTAACCTTCCTGTAAGTATTAACTTTGGGAACTGAGCTGTTGATGAGGCAGCTTCTCACTCTTTCCTTCATTTGTATGTTCCTTAAAAGCTGGGCTCTGAGAAGAATGTAGGAAGATAAGTAATTGCCACATATTTCAGGAACAGTTTGCTTTTTTGCCTTAAATTGCTCCAAGAGTACAGTCTGCTATCCCTGTGCAAAAACAAAATGAAGTTAAAGACAATTGTGATTTATGCCTGAGCAGCATATAAATCATACAGTCCAGATTATAAAAGAAAAAATTGGCTGCTACACATATGATGGAAAGGAATGGGCTGTGATGGTAATGGTACACAGCAGTGCTCAGATCTCCAGGTCTAGGTGGCATCTGAAGTAATTCACTTGGAATTCAACTCTCCTGAAGTACTTTCTCACTGGCATGCAATGATTAATTCAGTTCTCAGTCAGCCAGCTGACGAGCTCATCAGCATTCTTTTTTCTTACTGTTTTCAGAAGATGGGTATTACTAGGACTTTTAATCTATATTGGAATCTATTCAGTCGCTCCTAGATGTTTATGTTATACATGATGCCATCGAAAAGATACCATTTATGTGAAAATTCACTCACATACAAATATCCAATGGTAGTCATACACACTGGTTCTTTTCTCTAACGGCATCCGTCACTGTAACTGTTAACATTTAGTTAGGACAGTGGTTGATTATCGAACATATTGATAAGGATTCTGGTTTGATAGTCTGATGCTCTGAAAGCTTTAAACATGTTGAAGTCAATTGGGCTAAAAATTACTTTTTAAATATGACTACATATAATTAATGGAGATCAGAAAGAAACCTTATGGTTCAGATTGGCCAGAAAGTGAAGCAAACAGTTAAAATAAATAGCACCACTAAGGTCGATGGTGTGAAGCTCACTTCAAGGGTCACACAAAGAAAAAGAGACACACAAACTTTAGTACAGCAACTCTGCTTCTCTTGCAAGAAGTTTATTCTTGGCAAATTAGATGTCAGAAACAACAACAACAACAGCTACAAAAAGTGGCGTGTTTATATGACTATCTTTTTACCACAATGATTCTGAGAATGCCAAGGAGGGAAGCTGAGAGTGGGTGGGTGGGTGGGGGAATACCTTCATAGAGACAGGGGGAGGGGGGAGGAAATAGGGAGGTTCTAAAGGGGAGATCTGGAAAGGGGGAAACATTTGAAATGTAAATAAAGTATCAAAAAAGAAGTAGGAACAATTATTAACAGCATCTTTAGCAAAAATTCACTGAATCCATGCAAGTGGCCTTTCATCCAGCTATGTAAATCAACCTGCTTTCTGTGTCACAATAGACATAGGAATAGGTTAACAGATAACCCCTGAAATGGGCAGTATACATAAAGCATGTCAGCCCTACTAAAGGCATGGGTTTTACATTGCCTGCATTCAAACTTCTACACAGTGATGGCCAGAGGAGTTGGAAAGTTGTAGAGCCCACTTACTATGTACTAAACAGGGGTGACTAATGAATTAAGTGAACCTATGCTAAGTAAATTTCCTCTGCCAATTAAGCAAATGTTACTAGTCTGATGCAAGCACACACATCCTTGTCCCCACAGAGAATGCATCTGTGGGTAAAACCAACCATTAATGGATGTCTTTAGAGCTGATTCAGAACAATTAATGTTCCTCTTATTGAGTCACTCTGAACATTCTGAGTTTGCAAACTGATGTACATGTATACAGTTAAAGCTGGATTTCAATGCAATACAATGGAAATTTTACAAAGAAAATAATTAAAACAACATCAGCAACTGTGTTACACATCTTATCTAAAAATAAGTTTAAAAAGAGCAGACTTATATATTTCCCTAAGGAAATTTTGCTAACCTCAGCACTCTACTTTCATCATCTTATTAGATGTTCAATGCCTATCATTGCTTTTCTTATAAGTATAACTAAAATACTGTATATAAAACACTTTCTCACTCTTGAGCTTAAGGTATCTTGTGGTAAAATATCACAAAGCAAGTGCATTTATGAACATACACATTCAATGTCATATTTCTTTCAATTGAAAATAGATTTTTTTTCACACAATCTATTGTGATTGGAGTTTTCTCTCCTCCAAGTTCTCTCAGATACTCCCAACTCCCCACCCAGTCAACACTCAAATGCATTCTCTCTCAAAAATAATAATTAATATAAAATGCTATATCCTCATGAGGGTGGTATTTACTTAAATGCTTCTGAGAGCCTCTAAGGAAAGGATTGTTTAACTTTATTTTCAGAATAGTCCCATAGCTCAAAATTGCACTGTATATTCACATGTGGTCTGTGATGTACAATGCAACACTTTTTTTTCCTCTTTCTTCTTTTTTTTAATACTTTATTTACACTTCAAATGTTTCCCCCTTACCAGATCTCCCCTTTGGAACCTCTCTATTCCATCCCGCTTCCCCCTGCCTCTATGGGGGGTATTCTCCCACTCACCCACCCACTCTAGGCTTCCCTCCTTGGCATTCACCTATATTGGGGCATCTAACAACCTCTGGCACAAGGGCCTCTCCTCCCCCTAGTGGCTATCAAGAACCTCCTCTGCCACATATGTTGACAGCACCATGGGTTCCTCCATGTGTATTCTTTGGTTGGTGATCCAGTCTCCAGGAATATTGAGGGGTCAGGCCAGTTGCCACTATTGCTCCCTCCCCCGGGGGCTGCAAACTCCCTCAGCTCCTTCAGTCCCTTCTCCAACTCCTCCATCTGGGAGCTTACACTCAGCCCTATGGTTGCTGTGAAGTGACTCTTGGGTATTCCGAACTTTTGGGCTAATAACAACTTATCAGTGAGTATATACCTTGTTCATTCTTTTGTGACTGTGTTATCTCGCTCAGGATGATATTTTCAAATTCCAGACATTTGCCTGTGAATTTCATGAAGTAATTGTTTTTAATAGCTGAGTAGTATTCATTTTGTAAATGTACCACATTTTCTGTATCCATTCCTCTGTTGAGGGATATCTGGGTTGTTTCCAGTTTCTGGCTATTATAACTATGGCTTCAATGAACATAGTGGAGCATGTGTCTTTATTACATGTTGGAGCATCTTCTGGGTATATGCCCAGGAATAGAATAGCTGAGTCCTCAGGTAGTATTGTGTACATTTTTGTGAGGGTCTGCCAAACTGATTTCCGAAGAGGTTGTGTCAGCTTGCATTCACACCAGCAATGGAGGAGTGTTCCTCTTTCTCCACATCCTTGCCAACATCTGCTGTCACCTGAGTTTTTGATCATAGCCATTCTGACTGGTGTGAGGTGGAATCTCAGGGTTGCTTTGATTTGCATTTCCCTGATGACTAAGGAGTTTGAACATTTCTTTAGGTGCTTCTCAGCCATTCAAGTTTCCTCAGTTGAGAATTCTCAGTTTAGGTCTATTACCCATTTTTTGATAGTGTTATTTGGATCTCTGGACTCTAGCTTCTTGAGTTCACTGTATACCTTGGATATTAACCCTCTATAGGATGTAGGATTGGTAAAGATCTTTTCCCAATCTGTAGGTTGCCATTTTGTCCTATTTACAGTGTCCTTTGCCTTACAAAAGCTTTGTAATTTTATGAGGTCCCATTTATTGATTCTTGATCTTACAGTACAAGCCCTTGGTGTTCTGTTCAGGAACTTTTCCCCTGTGCCGATGTGTTCGAGACTTTTCCCCACTTTCTCTTCTGTTAGATTCAATGTATCTGGTTTGATGTGGAGGTCTTTGATCCACTTGGACTGGAGATTTGTAAAGGGAAGTGGGAATGGATCAATTCGCAATCTTCTACATGTAGACATCCAGTTGAACCAGCACCAATTGTTGAAAATGCTGTCTTTTTTTCACTGGATGATTTTAGCTCCTTGTCAAAGATCAAGTGACCATAATGTGTGGGTTCATTTCTGGGACTTCAATTCTATTCCATAGATCTACCTGCCCGTCACTGTAACAATATTATGCAGTTTTTATCACTACTGCTCTGTAGTACAGCTTGAGGTCAGGGAGGCTGATTCCCCTAGAAGACCTTTTATTGTTGAGAATATTTTTGCTATCCTGGGTTTTTTGTTATTCCATATGAATTTGAGAATTGCACTTTCTAAGTCTATGAAGAATTGAGTTGTGATTTTGATGGTGATTGCATTGAGTCTGTAGATTGTTTTCGGCAGGATGGCCATTTTAACTATATTGATCCTGCCAATCCATGAGCATGGGAGATCTTTCCATCTTCTGAGGTCTTCTTTGATTTCTTTATTTAGAGACTTGAAGTTCTTGTCATACAGATCTTTCACTTGTCTGGTTAGAGTCACACCAAGATACTTTATATTGTTTGTGACAATTGTGTAGGGTGTCATTTCCCTAATTCCTTTCTCAGCCTGTTTATCCTTTGAATATAGGAAGGCTACTGATTTGCTTGAGTTAATTTTGTATCTGCCACTTTGCTGAAGTTGTTTATCAGCTGTAGCAGATCTCTAGTGGAGTTTTTTGGGTCACATAAGTATGCCATCCTATCATCTGTAAATAGTGATATTTTGATTTCTTACTTTCCAATTTATATCCCCTTGACCTCCTTTTGTTGCTAATTGCTCTAGCTAGAACTTCAAGTACTATATTGAATAGATATTCAATATATTGGAGAGAGAGGACAGCTTTGCCTAGTCTCTCATTTTAGTGGGATTGCCTCAAGTTTCTCTCTTTTAGTTTGATGTTGGCCACAGGTTTGCAGTATATTGCTTTTACTATGTTTAGGTATGCTCCTTGAATTCCTGATCTTACCAAAACTTCTATCATGAGGGGATGTTGAATTTTGTCAAATGTTTTTTCAGCATCTAAGGAAATGACCATGTGGTTTTTTTCTTTGAATTTGTTTATGTAGTGGATTACATTGAAGGATTTCTGGGTATTGAACCATCCCTGCATCCCTGGGATGAAGCCTACTTGATTATGGTGAATGATCATTTTGATGTGTTCTTGGATTCGGTTTGCGAGAATTTTATTGAGTATTTTTGCATCAATATTCATAAAGGAAATTGGTCTGATGTTTTCTTTTATTTTTGGGTCTTTGTGAGGTTTTGGTATCAGTGTAACTGTGGCCTCATAGAATGAATTAGGTAATGTTCCTTCTGTTTCTATTTTGTGGACTAGATTGAAGAGTATTGGTTTTAGGTCTTCTTTGTGGGTCTGATAGAATTCTGCACTGAACCCATCTGGTCCTGGGCTTTTTTTTTTTTTTTTTGGTTGGGAGACTTTTAATGACTACTTCTATTTCTTTAGGGGTTATGGGACTATTTAGATGATTTATCTAATCCTGACTTACCTTTAGTATTTGGTGTCTGTCTAGAAACTTGTCAGTTTCATCCTGATTTTCCAATTTTGTTGCTTATAGGTTTTTTAGTAGGATCTGATGATTTTTTGAATTTCCTCAGTATCTGTTGATATATCTCCCTTTTCAATTCTAATTTTGTCAATTTGCATACTATCTCTGTGCCCTCTTGTTAGTCTGGCTAAGGGTTTATCTATCTTGTTGATTTCCTCAAAAAACCAGCTCCTGGTTTTGTTGGTTCTTTGTATAGTTTTTTAGTTTCTACTTGGTTGATTTCAGCCCTTAATTTGATTATTTACTGCCTTCTACTACCTTCTTTTTGTTCTAGAGCTTTCAGCTGTACTGTTAAGCTGCTAATATATGCAGTCTCCAGTTTCTTTTTGGAGCCATTCAGAGCTATGAGTTTTCCTCTTAAGACTGCTTACATTGTGTCCCATAAGTTTGGGTATTTTGTACTTTCATTTTCATTAAATTCCAGCAAGTCTTTAAGTTCTTTCTTTATTTCTTCCTTGACCAAGTTATCATTGAGTAGAGCATTGTTCAGCTTCCATATGTATGTGGGCTTTTTGGCATTGTTGTTGATATTGAAGACCAGCCTTATTCCGTAGTGATCTGATAGGAGGCATGGGATTATCTCAATCTTCTTATATCTGTTGAAGTTTGTTTTGTGACCAATTATATGATCAGTTTTGGAGAAGGTACCATGAGGTGCTGAGAAAAAGGTATATTCTTTTGATTTAGGATGAAATGTTCTATAGATATCTGTTAAATCCATTTGTTTCATAACATCTGTTAGTTTCACTGTGTCTCTTTTAGTTTGTGTTTTCATGATCTGTCCATTGATGATAGTGGGGTGTTGAAGTCTCCCAGTATTATTGTGTGAGTTGCAATGTGTCCTTTGAGCTTTAGTAAAGTTTCTTTTATGAATGTGGGAGCCCTCTCATTTGGGGTATAGATGTTCAGAATTGATTGTTCTTCTTGGTAGATTTTTTCCTTTGATGAGTATGAAGTGTCCTTTCTTATCTTTTTTGATGACTTTTGGTTGAAAGTCGATTTTATCTGATATTAGAATGGCTACTCCAGCCTTTTTCTTGGGGCCATTTGCCTGGGAAATTGTTTCCCAGTCCTTTACTCTGAGGTAGTGTTTGTCTTTAACACAGAGGTGTGTTTCTTGGATGCAGCGAAATGCTTGGTCCTGCTTATGGATTCAGTCTGTCAGTCTATGTCTTTTTATTGGTGAATTGAGTCCCTTGATGTTAAGATATATTAAAGAATAGTGATTGTTGCTTCCCGTTATTTTTGATGTTGTTTTTATGCTTGTGTAGCTATCTACTTTTGATTTTGTTGAAAGATTACTTTCTTGCTTTTTCTTGGCTGTAGTTTCCCTCCTTGAGTTGGCGTTTTCCATCTATTATTCTTTGTAAGGCTGTGTTTGTGGAAACATACTGTGCAAATTTAGATTTGTCATAGAATATTTTGGTTTCACCATCTATTATTATTGAGAGTTTTGCTGGGAATAGCAGCCTGGGCTAGCCTTTGTGTTCTCTTAGAGTCTGTTTGAGATTTGCCTAAGATCTTCTAGCTTTCATAGTTTCTGGTGAGAAGTCTGGTGTAATTCTGATAGGTCTGCCTTTATATGTTACTTGCCCTTTTTTTCCTTACTGCTTTTAATATTCTTTCCTTATTTTGGCAACACATTGTTTTCGATATGCTTTTCTGCTCTCCCATGACATTGCAGTTTGTTGAGGATGCCTGTGGGTTTAATTCATGTTTGCTGTATTTATCTCCAATTCTAAGCAAGATTATGCAAAATTGTAAATAAAGCACATAGCTGTATGGTGTCGACCATCTTTTATTCAGAAACTCAAGGTTATCTCATCTAATCTCTTAGGTGATCCATACTTTCAACGTATTATTTTTGTATTGGTTCCTCTTCTTTTTTTTAATTTTTAGCTATGTTTCCCTTATTTCTTGTATTACAGAATGGGTTAGGATAAATGGCACCTTTTGGTTAAGATAAGTATTATTCTGGTAACTTCTATAGTCTTGGCCATATAGAAGAATTAGTCAAAATAAAAGTTTTTGTGAGTGCTCCATAGCCTCTGTAATAGTGTCAGGTCTTTGGGTCCTCCCTTTGAGCTGGATCCCACTTTGGGCCTGTTGCTGGACCTTCTTTTCCTCAGGCTCCTCTTTATTTCCATCCCTGTGGTTCTTTCAGACAGGAACAATTATGGGTCAGAGTTTTGACTGTGGGATTGGCAACACCTTCCCTCATTTGATGCCCTGTCTTTATGCTGGAGGTGGGCTCTACAGGTTCCCTCTCCCCACTGTAGGCCCTTTTATCTAAGGTCCCTCTTTTCTAGTTTGTGAGTCTCTTACCTCCCATGTATCTGGTACATTCTGGAGGGTCTCCCTAACCTCCTACCACCTGAGGTTACCTTTTTCCCTTCTTTCTGTTGGCTCTCAGGAATTTCAGTCTTTTTCCCCCACCTAATACCCAATCATGGTCCCCCTCTCCACCATCCCATCCCCTTTTCTTCCCAGATCCCTCCTTCTCCCCCTTGTTGTTTTCTTCTCTGCCCCAAGTGAGACTGAGGCATCATCACTTGGGCTCAAACAGTTTTTAGTATTGACTAAAATCACAGTCAGTAGCCCTGTGACTCTGTAGCTTGACTGAAGCCAATGCAATGTAATTATTTTCTATGCCAATGAACTCTGAGCTGTTTCTTAAAATGTAGGCTTTGCTTGTGGAAACTCGACTGCTTTCTTGTTTAGTGAGGCCATAGAAACCCCACTAAGTGAACTCTAACTAATGTCCAGTCTGTAAAAAGGAGTGCTAACACAGAAGAAATATTTTCTAAGTGTTCCTAAGCAAAGCTATAGTCAAGCAAGTCCTTTGACTTATGTTCAGATAAAATAACTGGAAAAGGAATGGGTAGAGGAGCTAAAAGCTTCTTTTGGGCCCAAGTGACCCCTAAGGACTAGATCCATAATAATACAAAAACAAAAACAAAGAAACAAAAAACCAATCAACAGAACAAATAAATAAAAGTGGCAAACTACAAAATCTTAAATATTCATCAGGAAATTATAATTAAAGACTGAGAAGATTGGTGTGGTGTTATGAATAGGTTTGTTCCCCATAGACTCATGTGTTTGAATATGTTTGTTTCATGGGAAGTGGCAATATTAGGAGGGGGGAACTTAATGCTATAGTTGTGGAGTTGGAGGAAGTATGACAATGTGTAAGTAGCCTTTGTGGTCTTCTAGCACTCAAGCTCCAGTATAGAAGTATCAGTACAGGAGATAGTTTCCTACTGGATGCCTTTGGATCAAGATGTAGAACTCTCTGCTCCTCCAGCACCAAGTCTTCCTGCACAAGGCCATATATCTCACCATGATGATAATGGACTAAGTCTCTGAAACTCTAAGCCAGCCTCAGTTAAGTATTTCCTTTATGAGTTGCCTTCTTCATGGTGTTCTGTTACAACAACAAAACCCTAAATTATATAACTGATAACACACCCCACAGACATTAGAAATAAGTCAACATGAGAAGTTATTTAAACACTATATTTCAGTAATTGTTCCTTTGTATAAAGAAAAAAGTGTTCAAATATAAGACCTCAAATCTTGGCTCACTGCTGCCCTATCTACAGCCAAGGGACAAATGCCAACAATTGTTTCTAGGTAAATATTAAATGGTGGCCAAATAGCTCTTCTTTTCTATCTAGAAGCTATAAAGAAAGTGTCAGAGGAAACTTCATTTTGCCAAATTTTGGCCATTGGATAAAATCCAGCATTCCTTAGGAATTTGTGAAGCTGCTCCCCTCTACAGCAGCAGCAGCAACATCAACAGGAACAACAACAGCAGCAGCAGCAACAACAACAACCAAAATCACAACCACAACAACAAGAAGAATAATTTATCTTGATACTGACAGATAGGAAAAATAATTATTTGTATTGTCTTTAAACATACCAAAGTGCATACTGTCCTCCAGGCTCTCTCAGTATCACTAGAACCTGTTAAATATTTCAGAGTCTATACTAGCATCCCTGCTCTTTTTTCACTGCCCCCCAATCCTGAATGTCCCTATCTTACAGGCTTCCCCTTTCCCAGCTATTCATTCACCATTTAACCCTATGCTGCTCCTGCTTCTCTTATGGCAAGTCCAGTCTAATGGCCATCTTTTTCTCTACTATGTTCTGTCTCTGCTTTAGACTCGTCTAGTTGCCTCTGTCAGTTCTCTTTCATATCTATGAGGAAAACTTTCTCCTTAATCATATCATGCATCAGTCCTATCATCATATAATTGAGGAAGGGAATCACACTGAATTTTAAATATTCCAATAGCTATTAGAACCCGATTATATGTTCACCGCCATGAAGACCAACTTTAGAAGCTGCAGAAAAATGAGGAGACCCATAGATATAGACTCTTATAAGCCCATCAAAAGATGGTTTAAAGGATTTTCATTTGGATTTTTTTCCAGAAACATATTTTTTATTTATTCTTATTTATTTACAAGGACTTTCTTTCCTACCTATATCTGATAGGTAGGGTCCTTTATACACTTCCTGTATTCCCAAAATTGTCACACCCAATACCCCAAATTCAGCTTGAATAAGCCAGAGCAGTCATTGCCCCAATCCTATAACCACAGGATTGCCTCTTTAGAAAGCTAACAGTAAGCAGAAAGGGCCTAGGCAGTACATAGTAAAATGTCACCAAAGAAAAGTAACTAATTTCTTTTTTTCCTAAAAGGTAGAAATGTTCTTAAGACTCTTGGCACTTTTATCCTACCTAGAGGCCAAAGATGCCAAAAAATGTCTAGAGACCTCTGATCTTTGATCCACTTCCTAAATAATTCTAGGGATGCTTCTTTAGCAAGGTGAAATTTAAAATGGCTTCTTTGGTCTAATTTTTTAGATGTCTGTTTGTATTCTAATGAAAGACTGAAAGGATGTGGATTTGGGTGAGTAAAGAAATGGGGAGGATGTGGAAGCAGTAGTTGGAGAGAAAACCATAATCAGATTCTATTGTATGATAAATATATTTTCAATAAATATCCTTTTTTATTAAAAGAAAGAGTTAGAAGAAAAATCAAAAGGAACAGTCCTAAAGGAGTTATCGCAAACACACTTATGTGTATGTAATATACAGAAAATATTTCATAAATACACCTTAGTAATCTCATGTCCATAATAAAAAAAGAACTATTTGGGCTCACTAATTGAATCATCATTATGTCTCAATTGATTAAAGTGAAATACAAAGGAAAATGATTATATTAAAAACACTACATTGAAAACAGATACTCTTGATCAAGAGAATTGACTCTCTGGCCTGAGTGCAAGCCTAGCATTCCAAGGGACAAAGAGGGATCATCCCAAGGAAGTTGAACTCTTGTTAAACCATGGTAATGAAATAGATGGAGTAACTAATTCTTTGTACTAGAAACCTAACTGAGGTTTATTGAGTCAACTATTACTAAACAGATAAATCTTCCCTATTGTAATTTTTTATTCCAAAATTAGATAGACATAGAAAACTGACACATTAATGTGTTGAAGAAAATTATTAAAAGTATGAGAGATTTATGAGTTATTAAATATGAGTCTTTTCAAATACTATAAAAGTTGTTTAGGACAAGTAATTTAGATAATTAATTTCTCCCACATTGTAAGACATTTTTGCAAATGTTTTAATCCCATCAACTAGGCAAACCTTTGCTTACCTGAAGGCTCCCTGCTGCATTCTAGGAATTTGATGTCCTGGAGGAGTCACTGCATTCTCTTTCATCCATCATTTCCTGTAGGCCAATTCTTTTGAGATTAGCCAGTTACATAAAACTGAGGTTGAACCTCAGCCAATGGGGAAAAGACAGTCACTACTCTAGTTGCAATAAAAAACAAATATACTTGAAATATTTGTGTATACACTTCAGAACATAGCCTCCAGATCAAGACTGAGATTTGTCTTGTCCAGACAGTTGAAAAAATAAAATAAGAAAGAAAAAGAGAGAGAAGAAAAGAAAGAAAGAAAGAAAGGAAGGAAGGAAGGAAGGAAGGAAGGAAGAAAGGAAGGATAGAAGGAAGAAACAGGATTAGGTCCTAAGAAAAATATCTCTCAGTTGAAATATTGAATTATCCCTCTCCCTGACTCTTGAAAATGGGCTATTCATTGTTTTAGCTACTTTCTATTGCTGTGATAACATACCATAACCAAGGCAACTTAGGGAATAAAAAAGTTGTTTGAGGATTTCAGTAGTCCATTATGGTGGAGTAAAGGGATGGTGGATGGAAGAGTTTAGAGCTTGCATCACGACCCTGGTCCATAAGTAGATGCAAAACACACACTGGGAATGGAGTGAGTATTTAGAAACTTCAAATTCCATCCGCAGTGACATATTTGTTCCAACAAGGTCATACCTTCTAATCCTTCCCCAAAAATTCACCAGCAGTCATAACCTTTCAAATAGATGAGCCTTCAGGGGGCCATTCTCGTTAAAACCACTGCAGTATCACCTGGAAAACTTGAGATGTTATATTTCTCTTTTGTACTGTAAGCACAAACAAGTACAAACAATACACAAATCATGGAGGGCTTTAGAATTAAAAGTGCAATCAGTGAACTGAGAGCAAGCAAATTCTTTAAGAATGTAAATGTCTACTCTAGCAGAGATTTAATAGAGGGCAGACTAGGCTGAAAGGTACCTCTAACTGAACTTCACCCTATGACTGTTTGTTTTTGTTTTCTATTTCCCCCATTTTTTAAAAGAATCTGGAAGTGTCACTCATATAGAGTAAGAGGAATGTAAACTCCAATGTTCATCCCTATGAAGTGATGTAGCAACAAAAGTAGTTCAGTGACTGATTGCTAAACTAGAAGATAACTAAGATAGACAGGGATGTAGGGCTTAAGCTAAGGCTGTGCTTGGCAATAGGAACAACAAGGTAGAGTAGGTAAGCCGACTTTTATATTTAATTAGTTTTATAAAGATTGGCACTACTCTTTAAAATATACCCGTGATCAATTAAAAAACAAAACAAAACTACAAAAAAAGTTTTGCTATCTGTAAAATGTCCTTACTTAAATTGTGTAAAGAGAAAAGCGTATAATTTTCTAGTTCTCGTATTCTCCAAATGGGTTAAAAGAGTTAATCCAGAAAATTGAGAGTGCATTTATTCCTTAGTACACATTTCTGACATTACAGATTAGGAAGACAGCAGTAATATTTACATTATGGGTCTTGTTGAGAATCTAAAGGGTTCTGTGGTTCAGTGAGCCATACTTCAGGAGAAAGCTGGAATGTTAATAGGTTTACAATATGGATTAGTAGAACACACATGAACACACACACACACACACACACACTTTCTGGTCTATGTATAGAGGATTACTATTGAGCAATCCTCACACTGGAAATTGTTCCCAGTTCCCAATTGGCATCTTCATCTTTGCCCTTCAATGGACATAGTTCATCTTTGACAGAAATCTGCACTGGCCTTTTATTCAGTTGTTAAAATCAACTTCAACTGACTTTTAGTTTAATGTTTATTTTCTGTCACCTTCTCCCCAATCCCAGTCAGTTCTTAGTTCCTTCTACAGTGTTTGTTGCATGTTCCATCCTGTATTTAGATGGACATGGAGAAGCTGACTGACCTCCCAAATGAGCTTAGTTAGAGGGCTTGAGTAGTATGCACCATCTTCATTTGGATGACTGACTTTGCAAAGGTACATATCTCTAGGGAAGAGTGTATTTAGTTCTATAATTTGATAAAACTTGAAAGGACTTTTGGTGGTTTGTTTTTGCTTTGTGAGGTGAACTCTAAAGTCTGGCTCTGTTGCCCTGCCTACTTTCACACTCCTGGACCTGAAATTTTTCATGTTCTAGACTTTTCAGTAACTGGTTCACTGGGAATACAGCTGTAGGTCACCATGTCTAGCTACAAGAATATCATTGAAAGAAAAAAAAGAAACAATTTATGTTTTATGAATTTATACTATAGTGTTCGTTTGAATGAGCAGTACCTTCCAATAAGCCTGGGTATTTGAACAATGGCTCTTCAGTTGGTGCCACTGTTTGAGGGAGATTGTAGAACTTTTAGGAAGTAGAGACCTACTTGGGGAAATATGTCACTGGGGGTGGGCTTTGCAGCTTCATAGCTTGACCCACTTTCAGTTCACCCAAATTCTAACTCCCTCCCTCCTCCCTCCTTGACTTCTTTTGATCTCTGTATCATAATGGAAATGAGTTGGAACAGCTGGAAACTAAGATAGTAGAATGCATTCTCACTCACCAAAGAACTTAGATATGTACTGGAAAGATATAAAAAGGACTGGAGAATTAATTAGGAGCCCTAAGCAAGATAATTAACTTGTTCTCCATGGTGAACAGCTTTTGCAGAGTGGGCAGACACATGCAATATGCAGTTTTAGAAATCACAGAAGCAATTCTATAGAGAAAATACAGTGAAAGAGAAAAGACTCCATAGAGTTAGTTCATGCTTGAAAACTACTGAACTATACAAAAATCAGCATGCAACTTTACCTTCTCTCTCTCTCTCTCTCTCTCTCTCTCTCTCTCTCTCTCTCTCTCACACACACACACACACACACACACACACACACATACACACACAATGTATTATATCTATTAGACATAGAAATTTGTAGGGAGAACAGATATGGCTGACAAGCTGAGAGTACTTACTGCTCTTTTAAGGGTACTCATTTCAGTTCCCAAATCACAATTATTGAGAACTCCAGCTCCAGAGACCTAGCCCCTCTCCTAGACATTGAGAGAATTTATAAATCTATGGCATACTCTCATGCAAATTATAAAAGGAAGCTGGTGTATAAATAAATAAATAAATAAATAAATAAAACAATTTTATAAAGTCAGAAATTATGAATATAACTAGAAATACCAACCTTTGACCTACCTATGTGGCCAGCTCCATGGTGCCCTATGGTATCACATTCTGAAATTCTAGCAACATCATGGCTTGCAAGTTAAGCCAGCAAAGTGATAGAAATTGGCAGAGAAAATTGAATAGCTTGGGTATTTGTGGTGGAATAAGTAGAAGACTTTTGTGATGAACAATTGTAGTGGGTGTTGATGTTGACGTATCAGAAGGAATTCTGGTTTTTGAGAAAAAGTAGTTGCAAAAATAGTTTCAAAAGTATTTTCATAAGCATCAACAGTTTTAGAGCCAAACAGGATTCATAATGTACAGGTTGTAGACTAAACTGTTGGGACCTTAATATAAACAGTTTTGTCAGTGATATAAAATTTACTAAATTATCCGTAAATATATTAATAAATAAAAATATATAGCTCCTACTCTGAGATTCACACAGAAACATACAAGTTTCCTGAATTTTCAAAGAAAGCTGAGCAAAAGAAGGAAAGAAGTAAGGTGGAATAGTAGAAATTACAGTTTAATAGGATTGTACATGGAAGTCAGCTGGAGCCAAATCTCTCAGAATTCTGGTAGAACCAGAAGGGACTCTTTGAAAAGATGGCTTTGGCACTTATGACAGAAAATTGCACAAATAGCATTGAGGTATCTGATTTCTTTAAGAGAAAAGTTGATATTTATTCTCTTAGTAGATGTATGACCACACTGTGAAAAGATCTTATGAGGTACATAAAAAACCGAAATTCATTTTTAATTTCCAACATTATTCTGTACACACTGGGGCTTCTTACTTAATTTTCACTGGACAAAAAAGAATCTATCTTGGAAAATGTTGCTTTTATTTCCTCAGATGAAGTGATTAGTTGAGAGCCTTGCCCAAGCTGTGTGAATACATGACATGGGCTAAGCCCAGAGCATGTCTTTCTCTGTTCTAACCCAATCTCTGTTCTGATCTAAGCCTGGAAGTTTCCAGCCTCCATAGAGTCTAATTTTCCAAGATGACTGATTCAATCTGGCTTTTCTCTGCTTTTGACTGAAATGCTTCTTCTGGCCTCATACTAATTTTTTCAAGATGGTCTTATCTTCTGGCTCCTTCTCATTCTCTGGCTAGTTCTGACTTCATCTATGTCTAGCTTGTACTTTATGAAACCTGTCTCTGTAAAACTGTCCTGGTAAAACTGGCATATACAAATACCATTCACTGGATACCACACCACTTCTTTCTCTCTCTACCTGCTCTTAAATCACCTCTCTTCCTCTGCTGTTCTCCTATGAGTTGGGCATATCCTATGTCTGACTCATTCTCTCAATTTTTTCTCTGATCTGCCACTTTGCCTCTAAACTAGAGGTCACTTTCAAACATGGAAGCTTATGATCTAATTTTACCTTCATTATTAGGGATTAAAGGGATGTACTAAAAGTGTGTCTGTATTCTACCTAGATCACGCTGTAATCCAGGTCATGTCTGCATTCCAGCAGGACCATATCTGTGAATGGGACCCCTTGCCAGAGCAGCCATGTTTCTGAATTAAAATTCCTCTATAAACTTGTGCAATTGTAACTTATGCCAGGAGAAAACATTTCTACTTTTCTACAAATATTAAGTGGGATATTATAGTTTCCAAATGTCTGTTGTTTATACCATTATCTGTGAAGCCTAGACTTTAGAGGGCTCTCAGGATGAACATTACAGGAAATAATCAAATTCATCTAAGAAGCTGTCATGTTTTAGATATCTGAGAACTCTGAAGGAATCACCAGGCAGACAGGCAAGCACATAGTCTTTAATGTGTTCTGAAGCGACACTATATGGGCATAAAATATTTCCCTTGTACTTATATTACTGTAATAGATGTTATTTCTGTGATAAATAAAACTTTCTGATGTTGAATTCTGCATGGCAATTTTTGAGATCAACTCCTTTTCTAAATGAGAAATAAGAAAATAATTTTTAAAAATCTGTACCACATAATACAAGCTGTGAAAAATATTAATCCATTTAATGCTGAAATGGTCAGTTGACAACTTTATGTGGTGAATAATCTGGATAAATATTCACCAATAAAGTCTCATAGTGTATATTTGGCTAGCAAAATAATTATTTGGTGAGCAAAATACTTTTTGCCTCACATATTTGTTCCTGAAACTGAGATAGCCCATAATGAATACTTCACTTATTTATCACTAGTATTCTTTTCCTCTGAGAAATGTTAATGGTGAATAAATTTCACTATTTCCTTTCACTGAAAATTGAACTTTTTATGGGAAAAGTTTAAGAAAGGTTGTGTTAGCTTTGCTAATATTAACCACCAAACAGCAAGTGAAATAAACTTTGCCTTTCTCAAAAAATAAAAAAATTAGTTGTGCATCAATTGATTTGTTTGAAATTGCTCTAATCAGAATCATGCTGGTATTTTGTCCATTAGTTATCTAGATAATTTTTAATTGATCATGTTTGCATGATCTCATAAAACTGAACAAGAGGCGAACTTTAAAAAATCATTTCAAACCAGGCCAGGTGGTGCATACCTCAGCTCTCTGGAGGCAAAAGAAGAAGGATATGAATGAGCTCCAGTCTAACCTGGTGTCTACATAGTTCCAGGATAGCCAAGAGTACACAGAGATATCTCGCCTCAAACAAATGGACAGAAAACAAATCTTGTTTTTAATGACATCACTCTTACAGTTCATTGTTTTCCAGTATATTTGTCTTAATTTGTATTACTGTAAAGGGGGGAGGCAAAAGGAAGGAAGAGAGGAATGAAAGAAACAAGGACAGAAGGAAAACAGGGGAAGAAGGGAGATAGGGTAGGAAGGAGATAGGAAAAGAAATAAGAAGAGAAATTACTGAGTATATGAATCTTTAAGAAGCAAAAATGTGTTGGCTATTTCCTCTTTTTATGCCCTTTTTTGTAAAGACATTAGAATATTGACAAGATTAAAATTTTTTGCTATGAATTTTATTGATTTTACATCGCATTCATGTACCAAACGAGGAAAAAGTAATGCCATCAAATGTGTGAACCATAGTCTCATGCTGCCTGATTTTTTCACCAGAGATTTCTTGTGTGCCTGCTCTCATTTCTCTTTGCCACCAGAGGGAGATGGAAACTTGCCTGTAAGATGGGAGCACTGAATGCTGACTGTAAGGCTTGGTATTACTCAATTTTCTCTAGGGACCTCCATTTTCAGAGAAGTTCTAGACAGTGATAATGCAGAAAATGTGCTGTTAGAAAGTGTTTTGTGTACTCATGCAGTACGATGATCATTATTGCATGCAGAAAATTCTGACAGCTCCAAAGAGAATCAAATATACAGCAGGACTGAAGCTGGTGTTTGGAAAAGGAGCCCTCTACCTTACCACAAAGGAGACCAATCTCTAAACTTCAAACTGTGTCTTACTTGAATCTGTACTTTGAGATTTTAATTCAGAAACAAAGCCACCCCAGCCTTATTTTTCCAATATAAGTGGTGGATTTTCCTGAGGAGGTACCATGCTTAATTTTGAGTTAAAAGGTAAATGTGTGTGTGTGTGTGTACATTTGTTTTCACTTTACTTGTAAGTATGCTCAAAGGCAACTCATTCACTTATAGCTAGCATTCTTTTTATCTATAGTGTATAGAAGTATCAGAAGGCTGTACACATTATTGATTACATTTTTTATTTTGCTCTTATAACATTTTTATATTCTTGAGAGGATATTACTATATTTTATTTTTAAATCTTATAAATTAGGGCAATATACACAGGCACTGTAAACTGACAAGAAACAGGTAATGTCTATTTCAAATAAAAATATCTTAGTCATTTTTAAGAATTTTGCTTTGCAAGGAATATTTTATTAAACAATAACTCCATAGGAAAAAGTTTAAAATGCATTAGTATATTACAGTTGTTTTGTGTATCATCCTGAAAAATTTACATCAAATAGAAATGAAAAACTCAATTATTTTTTATGTATCCTGCTGTTATTTAGCCCAGTTACTTGGTCAAATGCCCATGAACATTCATATCTAAATGAAAGATATAAAATAATCTTTTTGAAATTGCTTGGCGAAATGTTAGCTATTATGGACACAAGATAATGTTTTATTTTCTAAAATGTGAACTTCACTGAAATGATCATATACTGGAAGCTGTATTTCTAATGTATTATTCTTGGCTTTCTTGTGACAAAGAAACCAAATATAACTTGATATTTGTGTGTGTGTGTGTGTATATATATATATATATATATATATATATATATATATATATATAATGTATCAATGACTCTGATTCATTTTACTATATTATCAGTGTTTGTTTTCAAATTCAAGTAAGTTTCATATTCAAGTAAGTTTGCTAGTTGTAGTCATAGAGAATGAAGTGCTGAAGTATAGAAGCCATGTTTTAATGAATGAGAGATTATTCAACTCTAAGAAATAATCAAGTAGTTCAGACTGGTGGTTTATCTAGACTAGGAACTACTTTCCTGATCTGAAGAACAAGAGCTATTATAATAGTATGAGTGCCTGGCTACAGGAGAGGTTAGGGGCTATCTGTAATCCACATAGTAAAGCAAGGAGCTGGCATAACACCAGAATTAAGAACCAAGCGTGCAGGAAATTAATAATAAAAAGCCAGCAGAGAAGAATTAGGCAAGCTGAAAATTCAGTGAGGAATCTATGAAATGGGAGCCATATATAAAACCAAAGTACACTTAGAGGAAACAATTCTTATCAGACCACATGATATGGACCTTGAATTCTATGAGTAGTCTACATGGACTAAGATGCATAGCAATCACTAGAGGTTCCATGAAACCTTTTCAGTTTTATAGGATTTATTTTAGAACAATAAGATCATTTGTCTGATTTACTCAGTTGACTGACAATTTCAAACATTTATATTTTATATAAGATTACTTTTTGGAAAACACTAAGAAAAAAGCAAAAAGATTTATTGTTTAATTTCCATGCTTTATTTACTGTATTTTCTGTGCATAGTCATTTTACCCACATGTGTATCTATGTAACATATACAACTGGTGTCCACAGAGGCCAAAAGAAGGTTTCAGATACCCTGGGACAAGAGTGATAATACTTGAGAGATGTAATGTGAATACTGGGAATTGAACCTAGGTTCTCTGAAAGGCTACCTAGTGTTATTAACTGCTGAGCCATCTGTTCAGGTTCCAAGCACATGTAATATAAATGCAACAGTCAATATTTAAAAAAAAAAATAGGATTGTGACTAATTTCACAGAGTTTAAATTGAAGAATGACCTTTTTATTGTTTGTATAACAGAGTATGTGGCAGTATTTTCTGCTGCAGAGGTAAGTAGAAGGATTATTCTATATACTGCTAAGAGGTATTCATATATTTTAAAATATCCTCCACTGATATGTATCATTAAGGTGTTAAATATTCTCCAGAGGAATCAGCTGAGGAGTTATGCAGACAAAATTTTAAAAACCTGTCAAGGTGTACCTTTTTTTATTGGATATTTTATTTATTTACATTTCAAATGTTACCCCTTTTCCTGGTTTCCCCTCCAAAAACACCCTATTCCATCCTCCCTTCCCCTGCTTAGATGAGGGTACTCCCCCACCAACCCACCCACTCCTACATCCCCACCTTGGCATTCTACTACATTGGGGCATCCAGTCTTCACAGGACTAATGGCCTTTCTTCCCGTTGATGTCAAACAAGGCCATCCTCTGCTGCATATGCGGCTGGAGCCATGGGCCCCTCCATGTGTACTCTTTGGTTGTTGGTTTAGTTCCAGGGAGCTCTGGGGGGTATGCTTGGTTGATATTGTTGTTCTTCCTATGGGTTGCAAACCCCTTCAGCTCTTCCAACCCTTTTCTTACTCCTCCAGTAGGGTCCCTGTGTTCAATCCAATGGTTGGCTGCCAGCGTCTGCCACTGTATTTCTCAGGATCTGGCAGAGCCTCTCAGGAGACAGCTATATCAGACTCCTGTCAGCAAACACTTCTTGGCACAATAGTGCCTGGGTTTGATGTCTGTACACGTGATGGATCCCCAGCTGTGGCAGTCTCTAAATGGACTTTCCTTCAGTCTCTGTTCCACCTTTTGTCTCTGTATTTCCAACCTTGAGTATTTAGTTCCCTCTTCTAAGAAGGACTGGAGAATCCACACTTTGTTCTTCCATATTCTTGAGCTTCATGTGATCTGTGAATTGTATCTTGGGTATTCCAAGCTTTTGGGCTAATATCCACTTATCAGTGAGTGCAAACCATGTGTGTTCTTTGTGACTGGGTTATCTCACTCAGGATGATATTTTCTAATTCCTTCCATTAGCCTAAGAATTTCATGAAGTCATTGCTTTTAATAGCTGTGTAGTACTCCATTGTGTAAATATACCACATTTTCTGTATCCATTCTTCTGTTGAAGGACATCTGGGTTCTTTCCAGCCTCTGGCTATTATAATTAAGACTTCTACGAATATAGTAAAACATGAGACTTTGTTATATGTTGGAGCATCTTTTGGGTATAAGCCCATGAGTGGAATAGCTGAGTCCTCAAGTTGTACTATGTCCAAGTTTCTGAGGAACTGCCAGACGGATTTCCAGCTTGCAATTCCACGAACAGTGGAGGAATGTTCCTCTTTCTCCACATCCTCATCAGCATTTGCTGTCAACCGAGTTTTTTCTTACTGGTTTGAGGTGGAAACTCAGGGTTGTCTGATTTGCATTTCCCTGATGACTAAATATGTTGTATATTTTTCTAAAGCATTCTGTATTCCTCAATTGAGAATTCTTTGTTTAGCTCTGTAACCCATTTTTTAACAAGGCTGTTTGGTTCTCTGAAGTCTAACTTCTTGAGTTCTTTTTATATATTGGAAATTAGCTGTCTATTAGATGTAAGATTGGTAAAGATCTTTTCCCAATCTGTTAGTTGCCAGTTTTTCCTATTAACAGTGTCCTTTGCCTTGCAGAAGCTTTGCAATTTTATGAGGTCCCATTTGTTGATTGGTGATATTAGACCATAAGCCTTTGTTGTTCTGTTCAGGAAAATTTCCCCTGTGCCCATGTGTTGAGGCTCTTTCCCACTTTCTCTTCTATTAGTTTTAGTGTATCTGGATTTATGTGGAGGTCTTTGTTCCATTTGGACTTGAGCTTTGTACAAGGAGATAAGAAAGGATCCATTTGTGTTTTTGTACTTGGTGACCTCCAGTTGAACGAGCACTATTTGTTGAAAATGCTGTCTTTTCTCCACTGGATGGTTTTAGCTCCTTCATCAAAGATCAAGTGACAATAGGGGTGTAAGTTCATTTCTGGGACTTCAATTCTATTCCATTGATCTACCTGCCTGTTAATATACCAATACCATGCAGTTTTTATCACTATTACTCTGTAGTACAGCTTGAGATCAGGGATGGTGATTCCCCCAGAAGTTCTTTTATTGTTCAGAATAGGTTTTTTTTTTTTGCTATTCTGGTTTTTTTTGTTATTCTAAATAAATTTGCAAATTTCTCTTTCTAAATCTATGAAGAGCTGAGTTGGAATTTTGATGGGGATTGCATTGAATCTGTAGATTGTTTTCTGCAAGATGGCCAGTTTCCTGCCAATCCATGAGCATGGGAGATCTTTCCATGTTCTGAGATCTTCTTTGATTTCTTCTTCAGAAACTTGAAGTTCTTGTCATACAGATCTTTCACTTGCTTGGTTAGAGTAACACCAAGATATTTTATATTATTTGTGACTATTGTGAAGGGTGTCATTTCCCTAATTTCTTTCTCAGCCTGTTTATTCTTTGTGTAGAGGAAGGCTACTGATTTGTTTGACTTAATTTTATATCCAGCCATTTTGCTGAAGTTGTTTATCAGGTTTAGGAGTTCTGTGGTAAAATTTTTGGCTTCACTTAAGTATACTATCATATCATCTACAAGTAATGATATTTTGACTTTTTCCTTTTCAACTTGTATCCCTTAGACCTCCTTTTGTTGTCTAATTGCTCTGGCTAGGACTTTGAGTAATCTTTTGAATAGGTATGGGGAAAGTGGGCATATTATACAGAATATTATACAGAATGTAATGATATTCCTATACTATGCCAATTATTTTCTTGCAAAACATGTAGTGTATCAGAGCAAGCATGATAATATACTTGTTATACCAGTATTTGTGATGTTGATGGGAGGTAGTTAGAAATATTTGTGCCCAGCTCGGGCCGTACAGCAAAACCCTGTCTCAAACATATCAAAAAGCATAGGTACATAAAAATCTATATGAAACTATTCTTTCCTTCAGGTTTACTGTTTGTCTGTGTCAGGAGTTGATCTAAATACTTTGCATGGCATGCTTTGTCTTGATAACCACAGGAGAGAAACTATAAGTTTCCATATCTACATGTGTAGAGTCTGAGGTGCAAACTTGACTGGAATATCGAGACAGTAGATAGCATTTGGTCTAAGACTTGGACACGAGCTCAGTGGCTCCAGAGACTATATTTTTTGTCTTAAAATATACATGTTTATAAATTAGAGGTTTCTTTTTTTGAGTGATGCTCTTGTTATATAAAGATTCTACAGCATTTGCATGCAATACAAGGGAAATGTACTAATTTTCTATTAGGAAGAAAACAATTATAAGGATAACTGCATGTTTGGAGAAATAAGTAATTGAATTAGATGAAGAAACAGATGTTGAGTCATGTGTAGTGACTGCTTCTGACAAAAAAAAATGTAGAATCAACAAATAATAATATCCCAAAGGCTCCCATTTCTGCATGTTTAAGTCAACTTCATAATTAGTGCATTAAAATACAAATGGACTTAGAGTGTGGCTGGGAATATCAAACTGAGAAATTATAAAAGTGAATTTACATGTTTATTCCCATCAAACTTCTTTGGGTATTATATAACATTTTACAGAACTGTATAAGAGGTTGCATAATATTAATTCCATATATGTAATATGTAAAATGGTAATATATTTAAACAGAGGGGTTAGGGTTTATGTTTATTTCAATACCAATTGCTTCCCAGTTGTCATTTTTAGTAAACAGGCATTTATATAGATATGTAAGCATTTTAAAATCTGTTTAATACCGCTTTTAGCCCCAAGCAGTTCTTTTAGTTAATAGAAAAGCATTAAAATATTTCAAATTAAAAATTTAGCCTAAAATCCTAATCATCAGCATATTAACACAACATAACATGAGGGGAGAAAAATACAAACTAAGCATTTAATTGACAAATATGCCATTTCAGGTGGAAATATGCTGCTTCATTTGATTTTTGATGGACCAAAATGTGTATCAGCAATTAAAAAAAAAAATCATTATCTCAGCACTCTTCTTAAAATGAAAGAGAAAACCTGGTCCTTCTGTTTAGATTTTCTTTAGAAATTCTTTAAAAATATAGTGAAATCCTTTATTTACTTTAGTGACATGGAGACAATAATGTTTATCTAATCAATTGTATCCACTTGTTATAAAATAGTTTTATATAAATGGAAGGATGCATTATCCTTCTGTACATAATTTGATTTAACTGATCATAAAGTCAAATATTACTTTTGACTTTGAGATGAGTGATATAATAGAATTTTATTTCTTTTGATATACTGTTCATTTCAGTACATATTTCCATATGCTTCCCAAAACCATATTTGATAGATTAATAAAAAAATTTATTTTCTTCATCTGATATTCCTAAGTGTTCTTAGAATAAGCATTCAATGAAGAGAAAAGTAGATACTTTAAAGGAACAGAAACATTAACTAAGGAAGAGATGCAAAATATGCATATTTGGCAAGAGCTGAGGAAACTTAACTTTTACCATTTCTCTAATGTTCAATATTTGACACTCCATTCGCTCTCTGGACTGCCTCCTGAGAAAGTATGTGCATTACACTCCTGTAACACTCTGCTCCCAGCTGACAGGATACTGTAAGCATAATCCTTTCGTTTCCAAGCCTAAGACATAGCTGTTGCTGAGACATTTGCCCTAGGAAGCTGTGGATTCTCTTCTTTCCTAGGACTGATCTTCAGGAAGTTATAATACATCTGCCAGCCTGCATCTGGGACCTTTCTATCCTTTCCTGCATATCCCCTGACACATTTTCTTTGTTTACAAGAAATTGCAGGTCATTTGGAAACTACTGGCAGGCAGTAGAGCTGCTTTAGAGTTGATAACATGGAGGGTAGAGTGGCTCTGTGAGCAAACCAACTCCAGAGAGGAATCAAATGTATTCCTTTTCTGGAGTTGGACAGCTTCTTTCTCTCATGATCCATTTACTTTCTTTTAATTCAACTGGATACTGCTTAATTTTAATTTTCATTTATATGCATGTTGCCTGGCTAGCAGGCCTCAGGAATCTTCCTATGTCTTCTTTGATAGCCACTAGACTTATAAGGGTGCTATGCATCTGAACACAGGTTCATATGCCTAGGAAACAGTATACTGTTTCCTCTACCCTTCAACTCTCAAATACACAAGCCTTTTAATAGCAAATATAGGAGCCTTATAATACAACTGAATCTAGATCAGTAAATATATGGATGGTTCAATTTAAATGTATGAATGGAGTCAAATTTGCCTATGAAGTTATAAATGGTGGAACATGTCTATAATTTAGAAAACTGAGGCAGAATAATCACCATGATCCTTAGCTGCATAATATTATCTCTCTCTCTCTTTCTTTCTCTCTCTCTCTCCTCTCTCCTCTCTCTACTTCCCTCCCTCCCTCCCTCTTTATCTCTCTTAAATAAAGAACATTAAGTATGCAATATTAGATGTATACAACAAGAGAGTTATTTGAGACTCTGAATATATATACTTCTTGAAAATCATAACTATATCATGCATTGAAGCCTATATCTGTAACCCATGATGCAGGATGCTAACAGGAGGGCTGTGGGTTCCAGGCCAGCCTGGAAAAATCCCTCAAACAATTGTTTTTGATTTTTATTTTTTCAATAAACTGAACCCAGAGTAATATGTTTGCAAAGTTGATGGCAGTTTATATAAACATATGTGTAATCGTTTAGCAGAGCAAGAGCTTTTTAAATATGTGCTATGCAGGAATAAACTGTATTTGTAAAGTTCAGCACAAGTAGGTGAGTAATTCAGATGCTGCACTCTCATTAGGGAGGAGAACCACAGAGGAGATCATAATGAATATTAAACAGAACATTGGTAATGTATGCCTCACTGATGTGAATCTTCAGGCAGATGATTTAAGCACACTAAAATCCATGTTTATGCATGTTATTCTTTAATGAACTGAATAAAAATGTGTGACAGATTAAAGGCACTCTTAGTATCAGAACTAAAAGCTGTACTTCATTCTACTTCCCAGGGATTTTGTAAGCTTGATTTTCTTGGGTGAAATGGAATACTATAGTGAGCCCCTCCCCTGCCAAACCATCTACTTTACAGATGAATTGAATGTGTCATTAGATTACCTCAACAATAACAGATGCTGACCTTCATCCTAGCTTCCGTTTTATACCTCACCTCACACTTATCTGTCATTTGACTTTTTCAGAGCATCTCCCACATGTTGTTTCATTTCATTCCTTTGGGAAATTAAGCCAAGCGAGCCTTATTTTCATTCTGTATATGAATATAATTAGATTTTCTGAGTCTTGGGAGAACTAAGGTGCTCACGCACGCCACGTAGAGAAGTAGAATTTTGAGTATAACCTTTACATTCACCTTTGAGCTGATTATAATCAAAGGACTAAGAATAATAGAAGTGGGGGCTGGAAGGATGGCTTCCTGCTTAAGAGCATTGCTAGCTCATCCACAGGACAAGGGTTTGGTTTCCAGCACTTACAGGGTGGCTCATAACATGAGACACTGCAATGACAAAGGATCCAATGTCCTCCTCTGACCTCCATAAACTCAAGCATACAAGGGCTACACATGTGTACACTCAGGTACATACAAAGAGAATATTTACTTTAGTAACAAAAGTGAAAAAAAAATCAAAATATAGACACAAGAATTTCAAGTATGAGAAGTATTGTTTTTCTCAGTATCCCAATCACAAGTGCTTCAATTCTCCCAACTTCTCAAATTTGTATTTCAATAGTACCCACCAACCTGGAAGAAATCTGACCACCAAACATGGTCTCAGGTCCTGTAGCTCATCAATGTATGAGTGCAGCAGAATGCACTCAAGATTTGGAAAAGGCACTTTCTGACTTAGCAGAAAGGTAAACTCTGTCTAGTGTATTCTTCTCTTCTACAGAACAGTTCTAGGTGAGCACAGAATTTAGTTGACAGAAAAAGGCTGCTTCCCAGAGGTTAGAGGCCATATAGTCCATGCTCTTGAACATCTATCCTTTGCTCAGGGTTTCCTGAGGGTCCCTACCTGATGACAGGAGCTTTAACCCAAGACAGAGGCTATTTTTTTTTCTTTCAAATATCTACAGGTCATTAGTTTCATTTTGAAAACTACTCTAATGTGATTTTTTTTTTGCCACACTCTAATGTTATTTGGAACAGTTACCTATGATGCTCATTTGGGTACATTCATTGTTGTCTGTCGTTTGGATATCATGGGAGAGGGTCATATGGAAAGCAAATAAAATCTTTCAAATATTGTTTTCTTTCATTTTCTTGCATCCCTACTAAGTTTCCCCTCCCTCCTCTCCTCCAAGTACCTTCCCCCACTTCCCCTTTACCCCCAACCCTGCATCCACTCTTCCCCTATTTCACTTCAGAAAAAAGAAGGCCTCCCATGCATGTAAACCAACCATTGCTTATTAAGTTGCAGTAAGAGTAGGTACCTTCCCTCATATTGAGGCTGGACAAGGCAACATAGTAGTAAGAAAGGGCCTGTAAAGCAAGACAGAGAATCAGAGACATTCCTGTTCCCACTGTTAGAAGTCCCACAACTCAAGCTACACCACTGTAACATACATATAGATGACCTAGATGGGTCTTATGCAGGATCCCTTGTTGTTGGTTTAGTTGCTGTGAGCTCCTATCAGTCTAGATTGGTTGATCCTGTGGGCTTTCTTGTGATTTCCTTTACTCCTGTGGCTCCTACACTATGACCCAAAAAAAACATATAGAAGGAAAGATTTATTTGGGTTTATGGTTGCTGAGAGATAAAAGTCTATTACCATGAAGGCAGGGAGGTATAGCAGGAGACAGGTAAGACAGATTGAGTAGCATGTTGAGAGCTCTTGTCCTAGAATTCAATCAGGCAGTAGTCAGAACGAACTGGGAGCAGTGCATGCACAGTGACATTCCTTCTACCAAGACTCTATCTCCTAAAATGGGGACCAAGAATACAAACATCCAAGCCTGTGGAGTATATTCTCAGTCAAACCAACACATTTCCAAATACAATTTTCTTGTGTTAATGCATGTCTTGCCAGGTTCTAAAGAACAACTACAGGGCAATGTTGGTAGACACTTTCTTACAATAAAGACTGGCTCTCATTTATTGTGACATGTCTGCTTTACAGCAAGCCCTTTGAATTTGGGCCTGGGCCTCCAGTTAATTCATTTGTCCACCCTACTTTATTCCCTTCACTCTGGTAATTTTTTTTACCACTGACTTGGGCTATTAAGATTGTATATTCAATATTTTTTTATATTTGATATTTAATGGCAGAAATAAAACCACAGGGATTTTTTTTTTTTTTAACTTATTCACTTTACATCCTGCTCACTGAACCCTTCCCGGTCATAATCTTCCACAATCCCCCCTTTCCTTCTCTTATGTGAGGGAGGGGATCCCCTGGGTGTACCCCTTCCCTGGCACATCAGTTCTCTGCATGGCTAGGAGTTTCCTCTTCCAATGAGGCCAAACAAGGCAGCCTAGATAGAAGAACATATCCCACATTTAGATCAGACCTCTCGACTTACCCTTGCTCCGTTGTTCAGAACCCACATGAAGGCCAAGCTGTACATCTGCTACATATGAACAGGGAGGCCTAGGTCCAGCCCGTGTACATTTTTCTGTTGGAAGTTCAATCTCTGAGAGCCCAAGGTCTAGGTTCGTTAATTCTTGTTCTTCTGTAGAGTTTCTATCCCCATCAGGGCCCACAATCCTTCCTCCTATTTTCCCATTAGAGTCCCCAAGCTCCAATCACTGTTTGGCTGTGGGCTGTATTGATCTCAGTCAGCTCCTGAATGGAGCCTTTCAGAGGACAGAAGTGCTAGACTCCTGTCTGCAAGCATCACAGTGTATCATTAATAAGGTAAGGGATTGGTACTTGCCCGTGGGATGGGTCTCAGTTTGGGCTGGTTATTGGTTGTCTATTCCCTTAGTCTGTGCTTCATCTCCCATGCCTGCATTTATTGTAGACAGGATAAATTTTGTGTTGAAAGTTTTGTGGGTGAGTTGGTGTCTCTCTCTCTGTGTTTCCTGTCTGGCTACAGGAGGTGGCCTCTTCAGGTTCCATATCCCCAATGTTGTAAGTCACAGCTAAGGACACTCACATTGATTCTTGGGTGCATCCTTATCCCAGATCTCTGTCTCATCCTGAAGATGTCTCCCTACCTCCCTACCCCAGATCAGTCGCAGATTTCCACTCATTCTCATGGTCATCTTGCCATCTCTACTGTCTCTCTTCACTAGTGACCTTGACTCCCACATTCCCCTCCCTATCCCCTCCCCCTCTGCTTCTTATGAGTATTTTATTCTCCCTTCTAAGTGAGATTCAACCATCCTCACTTATGCTTCCTTTTTATTTAGCTTCTTTGGGTCTATGGCGTGTAGCAAGGATATTCTGAGTTTTATGGCTCATATACACTTATAAGTGATTACATACCATGTATGCCCTTTTGAGTCTGGGTTACCTCACTCAAATGATATTCTCAAGTTCCATCCATTTTCCTGCAAAATTCATGAAGTCTTTGTTTTTAATAGCCGAGTAGTATTCCATTGTGTAGATGTACAACATTTTTTTTTTTCTATCCACTCTTTAGTTGAGGGATATCTAGATCATTTCTAGTTTCTGGCTCTGAAACTGCTATGAAAATAGATGAACAAATAAATGTCTTTGTGAGATGTTGGAACATCTTTTAGGTATAAACCCAGGAGTGCTATAGCTGGATTTTGAGGTAGAACTATCAAAGTTTCCTGAAAAACCACCAAATTGATTTCCAAAGTGTTTGTACAAGTTTGCATTCCCACCAGCAAAAAAAAAGGAGTGTTCCCCTTGCTCCCTATCTTTGACAGCATGATCTAGAGTTATTGATTTTAGCCACTCTAATAGGTTAAGATGCAACTTCAGAGTTGTTTTGATTTGTGTTTCCCTGATGACTGAGGACTTTGAACATTTTTTTAAGTGCTACTCAGTTATTTGAGATTCCTCTGTGGAGAATTCTGTTTAGTTCTGTACCCCATTTTTAATTAGGTTGTTTGTGTCTTTTTTTTTTTTTTGATACTTTATTTACATTTCAAATGTTTTCTCCTTTCCAGGTCTCTCCTTTGGAAATCCCATATCCCACCCCCCCTCCCCCTGCCTCTATGAGGATATTACCCCACCCACCCACCGACCCACTCCCTCACTGGCATTCCCCTATACTGGGGCATCTAACACCCTCAGGCTCAAAGAGCTTTCTTTTTTGAGTTATTTTGTAAATTTTGCATATTAGCCCTTTGTCAAATGTAGGGTTGGTGAAGATCCTCACCCAATCTGTAGACTGTTGTTTTGCCTTATTGACAGTGTCCTTTGCCTTATAGAAGCTTTGCATGGATAGTTTATAGTTGCTTTTCTGTAGTTCAGATTCTAGGCCTGGCAAGAATTTGCTGGTTTCCTCCACTTCTATCAGTAAGGCCCTTTCTCCCAACTTTCCTGCTTTCATCTAAACATACTTTGAATTAATTACAATATTTATTTTATTTCATAATATAAATTTGTGTGTGTGCATGCATTTGTGTTTGTGTTAATATATTTCTTCTTTCTCATTACTTTTAATTGGTACTTATTTTACCCTTTTCTAGTTTTATATCTTTGAAAGCTAGTTTTGGGGGAAAATTGCTACTGAAACACAAAAACACTTAATTTTCCTTGATGGCATACATAATTATTTTTAGTTACTCTGTAATATCCTCTAGTCTTTTATTTTAGTGAAGTTTTCTTTTGTTTTGGGGTACTTTATCAAACCCAGGAACTCTAACAAGCTAGGCAAAATCTCTACCTCTGCAATACATGCCCATTTCCAGTGCTTTAGTTTTGAAACACTGGTATGCACTGAACACAATGTACTTTAAGATAGCAGTAACAGTGCAGAAACATGTCCTTATTGATCCATGGTACTTAAATCTGAATTCTATATTAAAACTTTAAATGGTCATATTTAAAGGATTTTGTTTCAGCTTTCATAATTTGACCAATGTCACCTCCATGATTTCTCAATTGCTGGCTTGAGAATAATTATTGATATATTCCAAATAGTAGAACAATGATGAGTTGCTTTTTTTAAAAAAAATATTTACAGATAGAGAAAGTTATACTCGGAAATATAAGATGTCTTAGAGATGTTTTCTCTCATTCTCCAATATGTTACTATGATTGTGCACTTGGAGATTTAGGTAAACAAGATTTTCTCACTTACACAGCAATGTTGCAAATACTGTAGCTGATATATGGTTTGGTAGGGGATAAAAAATAAAATTTAGCTCATTCTAATTCTGTCTAAATATCCCATGTTCATTTGAGAGATCAGATAGCGAGTATTGTGTGCAGGATTCCTCCTTAAGGAAAACAGATCATGAACTTAATGTTCCCATCAAGATCACCATTTAAGTGATATGTCCCCAAATAAAGAATACCTAAATTTTTAATAAATATTGAAAGTTTTACATATGTTCATATCTTTGCTACAAATGTATATACATATTTAACCTTTTGTGATATAAAATAAGTCATCAAATGAAGAAGTAACTAATTTCCTGAATGAAATCATTTTTTCCCATGATTACATACCTCACATAGCACAAAGATTGCATGCATATGAATGAAGGTATACTCTGCTTTATGCTCCCTTGAAATCTAAATCTGCATGTTTTAATAATTTTTTTTCTGCCAATCCCCAGTGTTGATTAGGTAGACTTATTTTTTTTTTTGAAGTTTTTAATGTCAAATGCCATGGTGAAATCATTAATATTTGAAAAAAAATTGTTCCAATTTTTCACAGTACTGTTTTCTGCATTTCTAAAATATGTATTGTGTCAAACTGGTGTAGTCAAATTGTGATGCATGTTGAAAACTGGCATCACAAAACCCTATAATGAGTAAACAAAAGGAGAGTCTTTAATATCAAGTCATTGCCAACTTCATGTTCATTAAAATGACTTCCTGGATCTACTTTGCATTTCATCTATCATGAGATGGCTATGAACTAAAGTACAAGACTCTTTGAAACCTAAGTAATATGAATCTGATTAAGATTCTTGTATCCAAGAATAATTAAAACATTGTACATGCATATTCCTCATGAACTCACATCTGCGCTTCTTGAGAAAATAAAAATCATAGACCTATGTTTTTTGTTAATTAAGAATTTATTTATTTGAATAATCTTAGGAAGCTTAAACTTTAGGTATGGATACTTAAAACCAAATGTTAATTATCAATTAATTATTTTATTTATTTTATGTATGAGAGTTCATTTTATAACAGTAGAATATCTTCATTAAACCATAAGAATTAACATTGAAAAACAATTCTTAACATTTGACCTCATTCATAAATATGAAAATAATTTTTTATGAATTACACTGTGGTTCTTAGCACTAATCCATGAGTTTGAGCATTGAAGGCCCATTAGTCTTAAAGCAAACATTAACAAAAGAATCTTCAACTTGCATGACAATAATGATATAATAATACTTTTCTTTTTTAAAGGTTCTTTAAAATAGTCAACATATATTCTAGTCAGAAAATCAGTAAATGGGATTTTACACACTATAAATATGGAAATTTTATATGTGTATTATTTATATGAATAAATATTTTAATTCAATGAATTTAAGATGAAAACTTTTTTTTAAAAACTCAGAAGGAATCTCTAAGTATTCTGTAGGGCTAAACTTACTAATAAATGGTTTAGTGAACTATATAATAGCACCTGGTTTTCTATGGAAAACATGAGACTAGAGAACCTATATCTTAAATAACTCTATCCCTCTCTGCTATTTATGTTGCCAGGAAGAGATCTGGGTAGCTACAAATGCTTCAAGTACAGTAACCACACTGAAGGAATATGGTTCAATATGTGCCTTAAAACAAAGAATTTTCAAGTTTAAATGTCTATAAATCCAGGTCAACAATAATTCTAGTAAAGTCACTTGAAGTACTCTTGGAATATTTTCCTCTAAAATACAAGATTAAAGGCCTACTATGAAATAACTGAAATGATAGCTTTTATTTTCCTGGAATTGAACACAAATATGCATTCTATAGATATCTGCATGCTGCCACATTGAAAAATCATTATCATATAGCTAAAATGACAATTAAATATGCCCTGTTCATTAGTTATGCTTGCATATAACCAGATACACTGCTTCAAATGCTAAAGTTAAATGGTTATTTCATGTTAGGATTTCAAATATACTAAGTTAATGAGCTTCTCTATTGTGTAGCTACTTACAGTTAATATGATTTTGTTTCTCTTCAAAACATATGTAAAACCATACAAGTTTTATAGTCTCATGAAAAAGTTGAAAGCAATAGAGATTTTTCTTCTTACCTCTGTTAATTTCATATTTTATATAATGCAAATACTCATATCTACTCCCCATTTCACTGAAAATAACTCCCAATGCTTCTACTTCATTACTAGCTCTGAATTTCCTATTATTTTTCTCTTAACTTACTAAGTTAATTTACTTCCCACATGTATATGGGTGTTGTGACATCAACTAGACAATGAGAAACATACCTGGGGTTACCATATAAAAGAATAATTCTCCCATCAACTGTCAACTGCCAATATTTTCTAGAGAGAGTTGATATATTGGGAGGGTTTTGGTGGAAACTTGGCCACCTTGATCTTGCACAGATCTTATATAAGCAACCACAACTCATGTGTTTATGAGTATAATATCCATGCCATGTACAGAAGATATCACATCACAAACTTTACATCCTCCACTTTTTACATTGTTTTCTCTCTTCTCAATAATTAGCTATGTACTGAGAACCTTGGTTCGGCTCTAGGTAGATAAAGATATCTCTTTTAGAACTGATCAGTAAAAGACATTTATTCTAAACATTTTGGCTAACTATGAATCTCTGCATTAATTGTCTTCAACTGTAAGATGAAGGTTTTCTGAATAATGTTGATAAAGCTCAATTATATTAATAGAAACATAAATATTTAGGTGGTAATTTGACATGACCACTTAGCAAAAATGACAATAATACGTTCTATCCCAGGGTATACAACCACCTCAGCCACAGGTTTTTGAACACATGTTTATAGTACAAGGCATGAATTTTCTCCTGATTAGGAGGCCTCAGATCCAATCAGAAACTGGTTGGTTACCATGTAACAGTCATGCTACCATTGTACCAATACCACCTGTATTATGTCACACAGTGCTCAGATAAGACCATTTGATGTCCTTTCTTTTCATCAAACTGTATAGTGCCTGCCATCACTATGGAAGCGAATAAGCATTTGGTATGTATGCATGTATATAAGACATGTTGCTTTTCATCTAATTACTGGGAAGTAGCCTCTAGGGAGAGACCAAAAAGTCTTGCCACACATGACCAGTCTCCCACAGGAAAAAAATTCCTCACTAAAAGTGCAAATAATCCCTATATCGAAAAACACAGCTAGTCAGGAGGTTATTTATGAACAGCAACATAGATTTAGCATGGAAATATAAATCTGCTCACGTTCAGTCATCAATTTTTATTATTGTCACTTAGTAAATGGATCTCCAGTTAATGATTTTTCTAATGTGTTATTAAAAGTGTTTCCCATTATAATCCAAATAAATTGCAACTGATGTCAGATTTGCATTATATTTATTTTTGAAACTGTACTCAATTATGGTAATTGCTAATATTTCAATTGATGCCCAAAGCAATGACATTTTCTGATGTGTCGTTTAAAGTATTCTTTTATAATCCATAAGTCAGTTAGCTCCTTAGGCTGATCCTCTTCAAAATGAGTTCCTTAGATCTAATTCTTTAGTGGATGTTCCTTTGATTTTTATGTTGTTCTGCTGCTTATTATGTCCCCATTCTTTTTGAAAAAGTGCTCAAAAATCCAAATTGAACCAAACCATTTCTCCAACATTTGCACTATTAAAATTAATAGCACAATGATAAACAGGATTGGCTTATTCCTGTTTCAGCTACTTTAACCTAACATCCATGCTGACTTCACTGAAATAAAAGACTTTAAACAGAAAGTGTAATTTCAAGCATTTATACTCTATTTTTTTTGTAACGTGATTCATCTTTCATCTTTGGAACTTTCCAAAATCTTTAGATTTCTAGTAATTGAATCCATAAGACCGTGAAAATGTTCACTTCTGTGTGTCTTGCAAAGGTTCATATTTTCACATCCTTTCTCTCTCTCTTTCTCTCTCTCTCACTCTCTCCCCCTCTCTCTCTCGTGTGTGTGTGTGTATGTTAGAAAGACCTCAGACACATCATTTATAATCTAGAGTTGCAAGAGAAAAATAAAAGATTGAAAAATTAATCTGTCTCTGTAAACAAATGGATAGGCCCTAAGCATGTAGCCATCTCGTTTACAGCAGATGAACTGTGACAAACAGACCCTGTAGCTGCCCATCATTCATAGTGTGAGTAAGTTTAAGCGTCTACCTATGTGCTATATAACCTCAAGAAAGACAAGCTTTCCATTAGAAATGAAAAATGACCTTATTCATCTCCATTGTGATTGACTCAATTTTTAAGTTATGTATCATAACCATAAAAAGAATAGCAAATATATAAATCAATGAGACTTTAAGAAACTGCTGACACTGAGTACTAGACTGAAATGTAGCTGCTACTAGCCCTTCATTTTATAATTTGCAAAAATGAAAAATGAAATTTTTACAAGTGATCCCTCCAAATGCAGATGGGATCTTGTGAGGTTCTAGGAGCCTTGCCCCTGTCTTATCCCACTCTACAAGTCTAAGGTTGAAATTTTTCACTTTACACCATTGCTACTTAAAAGTTCTTTCCCCTCCCCCTTACCATTAAAAACTCAAGCCACAGAGCCTCAATGGTATACATCTTTCTTCTTGTGCTTTTTCTCAAAATGATCCTTTAAGATAAGAATACTATTTACAAGATAAAGAGCAATCTCCATTCTTCCTACTATATCCTCTCTTACTCTTCCATTTGGTTGATTATGCATCCCAGGCTGTATTGTTCAAAGAAACACAATCTAGATATGCATTGTTTTGACCTGTTGGGCAACTATAGACTTGCATTACCTTTTTAACTAAGAAGGTTAAAAAGAAAAAGTAAAAATTAAAGCCTTTTTAGTACTTTCTGGTTTTTTGTTTTTCAAGATAAAACCACAGAAGCATCCAAGGGTGCAGCAGAAACATCAAAGATAAATTTATTTCACTAATATTTATTACCATGTCCTTTAGGACATTATATACATGACAGAGTAAAAAGCCAGCCTGTAATCAAATGGGCTAGGCAGTATATTAAAACCATGTTAACTCATTTTGAAGCATGAATGAAGTATGTGCCAATCAGTGTGTCCTCACAAAGCATACATTGTTAAGTATGACACTGCAGACTGAGTGACTGGAACACTAGAGGAACCCATGGAAGCAATGATGCTGAGCTGTAATGTAAGGGGTCACGTGTGTTGGGGTAAGATGTAAAAGGGGAAGATTAAGTGGGAAAAAGAAACTTGAAGCATGCGAAAACATAGTACATACAAGATAGAGAAAATAAAGTTTGACTGAAAAGCAATGAGCTCAGACAATCATGAAGAAATTGAATCGGGCACAGGCAGTTCACAGATTATGCTGATCTAAAGGCCTTACAGTACACACAGATGAGGAATACAGATATATTTGAAGTATGAGGAGTTAATGTGGTCTGAATTGATGCACAGGTTTGATGGGATCTGCAAGAGAAGGAGTGAAAGCATTCAGCAGAAGGTGGAAGAGTTGAAAACAGATGATGAATATTAGCTCTGATAAAGTGAGAGTTTGCTGTGCATTAGAAAATAAAAGGAATCATCTATAAGAAGCTAAGATGGGAGCTACAAGTAGAAACTCCATGGAGAAAAGAAAGAACCTTCTGTTTCTACTTTTGACAGGAGAGAATGAATATATTTAAAGGTATTTGAGAAAGACCCTAATGATGCTTTGTGTTCTTTTTTTTTTTTATAAATGGCTCATGGCCAAACACTGTTAAACTTGTGCATTTTTCTCATGTCACAAAACTAGAAACAAAGGCATGGTTAATACTGCAAATTTAGTTTCTAACACTAACTGTATAATGTGTGTGTTTGTGTGTATGTGTGTGTCTGAGAGAGAGAGGAGAGAAGAGAGGGAGGGAAGGAAGGAGGGAAGGAGGGGAGAGGGAGAGAGAGAGAGAGAGAGACAGAGAC
Organism: Rhynchomys soricoides; assembly: GCA_019843965.1. Lineage (NCBI taxonomy): Eukaryota > Metazoa > Chordata > Mammalia > Rodentia > Muridae > Rhynchomys > Rhynchomys soricoides. The sequence goes on along the minus strand of JADRCH010000076.1, from coordinate 5,199,572 downwards.
AGAGACAGAGACTAGGTAGAAAGGTATATATTTACTTGTTTTCTAGACATAGCTTTAAATATAGATGTGTTATGAATTTGATCCACTTCATTAATGAAAACAAATATTTTATATTATAAATATTCTAGCATTATTTTCCAGACTCTGAAATAGTTTTCTCAAGTTAAAAAAAAAATCCAGTAATCTATTAACTCATTTTTCACATTACTCTTTCATTATTAATTAAAGACATACTAGTCATGAAAGCTAAGAGTATAGACTTTGGAGCCAAGTAAGTAAATAATCATATTTAAATTCAACTCAATGCCTTTTACTTTTCTTTCTTTTTTCTTGGTGTATAATTTATTTATTTATCTGCATCAATTTATTTATTTATTCAATTTACATCCTAATCACAGCCCCCTCTCTCTTGCCAGTTTTCCACTCATACAGCCCTTCTTCCCACACATACTCCCTTCCTCCTCTGAGAAAGGGGAGGCCAGCCTCCATACCAAGATGACCTGGCCCATCAATTCACTGCACATCTAAGTACATCTCCTCCTACTGAGGCCCTTACAAGGCAGTCCAGGTTGGGGAACAGGATATATAGGCAGGTAACAGAGTTAGGGACAGTCCCTTCTCTGGTTGTTGGAAGATCTACATGAAGACCACTAAGCACTTTCTCTTATTCATTATACTAGATCACAGTTACATAACTGCCTCAAACTAAGCTATAAAAGAACACCAACAAAGAAACATGAGATTCTGCTTTTCATATTTAAAAAAAAATTATTAGCTTGGTACAGTGACATATATCTATAATAACAGCAGCCAGAAGACAGAGTCAGGGAGATGGCCTTAAGATCGATGATAATTGGGTATTTATCAAGTTCTATCAACTAGTCAGCCAGGCCTAAGTAGACAGATCCTATCTCAAAAAACAAAAATAGAATTCATGAATCAAAATTCTGAATGTTTTCAGTTTTGCCCTGAGGGCAACTTCTTGTTTTTTCGTGTTTTAAGTACCCTTCCTGGTCTGGTGACTTCTATCCCCTTACCAATTGCCTGATGGCTGTAAGACAGCTTCTTCACCTCCAGCTGCATCATCTTTCTATAGAGGAAAAAGTCAATGAATACAGAGTAGGATGTTCCAAGTCATGTTACCAGTGTTTTCCATCACTGATAAGCTCCAGTAGAATCCTGCTACTTAAACTTTCAATTTAAAGATTCGTTGGTCCAAACTCTGTCAGATAGTCTTTTAAGCTAAAGGAAAGTGGGGACTTGAACGCATTAAGAGAGAGGCACTGCTATTTTGAAGATAATTAGTGATATAATGATGTCAGATAGGTAACTGCATATGTTGAACATGTTTCATGCCATTTGTATTAGTAAGGGTTCGCTAAAATCACAGAACTTATGGAATGTCTCTCTATATTAAGGGAAATTATTGGAATGACTTCCAGTTTGCAGTTCAACTAACCCAACAATGGGCAAGCAGTGAATGGAAAAGCCACGAATCTAGTAGTTGCTCAGTCTCACAAGGTTATGTGTCACCTGGTGTTCAGTATAAGCTGAAATCCTGAAAAGTAGGTTCTAAAAGATGTGCTTGCAAGTAAGTGCAAGCAAGCAGAAAAGAAGTAACCTTCTTTCTTCCATTGTCCTCATCTAGGCCTTCAGCAGAAGGCATGGTTGAGGTTGAAGTTGTATGCCACCACATCTGGACCTAAGCTGTTCTTGACTTGGAACTTGCTCTGTCTTAGACTGGCCTTGAACTCAGAGATCTGTTTGCCTCTTTCTCCTGGGATTAAAGACATATATCACTTTGCCTGGGCCTAAGTTTTCATGGCCACTATGCTTCAAGATCTGGATCAAAAGCCTGTGTCTTCCAGCCTCAAAATTTGGATCACAGTTGTGCCCTCCATTTCTGGATTGTAGTTCATTTCAGATATAATCAAGGTGCCATCTTGGAATAGCCATTACACCATGGTTTTCAGTGGATTCATTTCTCAGTAAGCACAATTTATGAAAATGCTCTTATGTTAAAGAAATACATTTAATTACTTATTTTATTTTTCCATATAAAAATAACAATTTAGAATGTGATTAATTTATTTATCTTTAGACAGAATCTCATGTAGCCCAGACTACTGTGAAACTTGCCAGTGTATGTAAAGATGACCTGGAACTTATGATCCTCTTGCTTCCAGCTGCTGAATTTCAGGATTACTGGTTAAAACAACTATGTCAAGTTTGTGCAGTGTTGGAAGACAAACCTAGATCTTTATAATTGTTAGACAAACATCTCACAACTGAGTTACGACTTTAAAGATAAATATGATAGTTAACCATAGTACAATGCTTAGACCAATGTATTTTAATTAGAAGGTATATTACAGAAATAAAACATATGACATCTTCTTTAACTGTAACTTACAAGTTTCAAATATTTTATAAGTTTATTCACATTTTCTTTAAGTTTGACACAAAAATATTACTAAAGGTATGTTACAATGCAAGAAAGATATAATAATGAAAATATTTGCGCTTACTACAGTTTCAGAAAACTAATTTACAGTGACATGCCTTCCTTCCTTTTATTTAGACAAATGTAGAAAAATAAAATGAACAGAAGTAATCCTTAAAAAAAACATGTTTATATTTTAAATCATGTTTATAACCATATTTATTCCCAGCTAATCTTTAAAAAATAATTCCATTTATTCCTAGAAAATCAAATTTATTAAAAGCTTAGCATAAATATTTCATGAGTCCCTATTACTAAGATATTTTTGTTGTTTGAATGAAGCATTTTAAGTCATGGAAGCTTATGAATTATGTCAGTGATAACAGTGTAAAGTAGCAATTGACTTCATAAGTGCATTAGAAGGGCATAGATCTACATTTACTTTTATGTAAACAGTCCACACAAGAAATGCATAAATAGAAAGAAACCTTCATTGCCACCAATCCTCCTTCTGACAGTGAAAATTCTGGCAGAGGCCTGGTACTGAGCAGTATGATGAGCTCAAGTCTATTTCAAATTGCTAGTAATTATAATAAATTTCCAAAAACATTGTTTATGTAACTGAGATTACTTAGTATTAACTTCTCCTAGTGAAACAGTAGGAAATTATAACTATTTCTGAGATAGGACAGCTAGGTTGGAGGATAACAAAGACATAGGATGTTAAAATTTGGCAAAATTGGAAATGGGTTGCTGAGTCTGAATGATAGAGGGTAATACAACCAGCAATGACTGATGAGTAATGTTCATATGTACATATGAATGCTGTTCGGACAGTCAGATGAGAGAGAACAAGAGCACACCCAGTTCAATGAGAGTGCTTTGCCTATGCATCACGGAATAACATATTTGTAAGCAGACATTAAGCTGAGCATAGTGGCTTCCATATACTATGAATGTAATTGAATGAACATGCTAAGTTGTTTAAACTCAATTTTAATTTTTGTATGTGTGTGAATACTGATGTGAGGGTTACATATGAAACGACATTAACCGAGTGATTGATACATAATAGATTTGATGAGGTTCCCTGCATTGTCTCCAACCAACACATAACTCTAAGTTTAGCCTGTGTGTACACAAGTATCTGAGGCACTTTCCCAAATGTCCCATTCTTGTCCCCCACTTACACTCCACATATTTATTTGGATATCTGATGAACAGTTCAAGTTTCTCATTTCCCTGAAGAAGTCACGATACTAGGACTTTAATCAACTCTCCACTCTCCTTCTACAAAGAACACCTCAAACTATGGCAAATTTATGCCATCTCAGACTGACACGTGTATTTCAAGTGAATGTCATCTGATTTCTCTGTACATCCTACAATGCCACCTTCAAATTACATCCTAATTAGCCTCTCCAATGATCTTAATCCATGTTAAACACCAAAATCTATTCCGGAAAAAGGACTCGAATTTTAAACTTCCAGTTATGGTGTCATATTCTACCATGCCCATACTGCCTTAGGAGATTTTGGCATCATACCATTACTAGTGTTCATAGTGTTCTGAATCACATCCTTATGGGTGCTCACAGTATCCCGAGTCACACCTTTTCTGGTGCTCACAGTGTTCTGAGTGGCTGGATTTGGTGCTAGATATTTGTCTTCCTCTAGTTTTCTTTCTGACAAATTCTAATTCAGGTATGCTTCCAATTCCCTGAGCAAAGCAGGAAGTGCTACACCTTCAGGCTTTTGCCTTTTCTTTCTCATACACACACACACACACACACACACACACACACATACACACACCCCTGATTGAGCTTAATCACATGGATTTCTGTACAGAGCATTCCATCACCTCTGTGTCACAGGTCTATTTGAATATGCATTTCCTCTCCCTTCCATTCCTCCCTTTTGCTACATGACCGTCTTGTTGATTCATTTTTCTTCAGGAAAGTTATCAGCCTTTGAACTTGAATACCTTTGGCTTAATTATTTGTTTCTTTACTAGGCCTGGAATGTGTAAGGTTTTCAATAAATGCTCATTAAATAAATGGCTGTCCAGAAAGAAGCAATTAAAACTAGATTTCAGTTTAGTCCCAACTTCTTTCTTTCAAAATGAAGGGAAAGGCTATTTCTATTTTTTATAATCAACTGGGGAGCTAGAAGTGAAAAACAGAATTAGGAGGTTTATGTTTTATTTTTTAAAATTTAAAAACTCATGAAGTCTTGTTTATAATATTATGTGGAAAATACCATGATGTGAGCCTTCTTGACAGATGCAGTTGGTGATTAGCACATTTTATGTACCTATTTACACAAAATAAAGGCATACTCCTCTTGAAATTTATACATTTCATTCAACTTACAAATTAGTGTGTATATGACTAGTGACCTATGCTTAAAATCCTGGAGAATAAACCTTACTCCAAAGCTGGAATGTAGTTAAATAGAAAACACTGTTTTTGCCCGCACAAAGCCCTCAGTTTAATCCCAGATCAAGCATGAACACATTCACACACACACACACACACACACACACACACACTTTCCTAGTGACTATCCAACTGGAATTGGTTAGATAGAACTATTTAGATGAAAACTGATGAAGCCCCGAATTTAATCTAAAAAATCAGAAATTAAAAATTGCGAAGTAGTTGTGTAAAGGAGAAAACAATTAAGGTCAACTTCCATAGGCAAGGAAGGGCTAAACGCTTATAGTTATCCCAGAATCATAACTCTGTGTTAAAAGAAAAACTTCACAGATATATTTACTGCCACTAAACCTAAGATTTCTCAACCAATAAGCAGAAGTCTAAAATAATGGAGAGTTTGGGACACACTTGATAGCGTTCATCTTGTCCCTACCTGTCTGAGTTTTTATTGCTGTGATAAACACCATGATCAAAAGTAACTTGAAGAAGAAAGGATTTATTTTCTCTCACATGTTTGATTATAATCTCTCATGAAAGGAAGTCATGGAGAGTATGAACTCAAAACAGGAGGCTGGAGCCAGCAACTGAAACATAAGCCATTAAATAAGGCTGTTTTTTGTTTGTTCATTTGTTTGGGGGGTTATTTTTTGGCTAGTTCACCATGGCTTGCTCAGCCTGCTTCCTTATGATCACCTAGGACCATCAGCTTAGGATTTACACCACCCATGATGAGCTTGGCCAACAGTATTCAACAACCAAGAAAATGGATCATAAGCCTATCTGGTGAAGACATATTTTCAACTGAGGCCCCTTTTCCAAGATGACTTCAGTTTGGGTCAAGTTTACAGAAAAACTAGCCAGCATACCATCCCTAACACCTAACAGCCCAGCTAGGTTTATGGAGGGTATAGAGCCATGCATGAAGATGCACACACTATTGGGTTTCCCAGTGTTTGCCCTTTTTGTTTGGGCTTTTTATAGCCATTTTAAATGGTTCAGAGAGTAGTCATAGAGCTTCCACTCACTTATAAGGTTTATTACCACCAAATAATAAATTTGACTAAGCCCACCAGGGACTAAACATCAACCAAATAGTACACAGGGGGTACCCATGGCTCCAGCTGGATACGTAGAAGAGGATTGTCTTATCTGGCATCACTGGGAAGGGAAGCCCTTGGCCCTGTGGAGACTTGATGACCTGGGATAGGGGCACACTAGGCTGCTGAGGCAGGAGTAGGTGGGTGGGGAAAAAACCCTCATTGAGGCAGGGGGAGGCAAAATGGGATGGGGGATTGTGGAGGGGAAATTGGGAAGAAGGATAACATTTGAACTGTAAATAAATAAAATAACCAATAAAAAAAGAAAGAAAAATGGTTGTGATTTGGATTCAACTATTTGGTCTTCTCTTACATAACTCAAAATTAAACTAAGATTGAAGAAACATAAAGAGCTTCATCAGTAAGGAAGGAGCACACTGTGCTGGGCTGCACTGCAGAGTTGGTATATAGAGGCTGTTAGCACTTGCCTGTCATTCTGTGTACCAACTCTACATAAGGTCAGTTCTAGAAACTGCCTCCATATCTTCCTGACTCTGCAATCACTCCTCTGTAGACCACTTCTCTGACATTGTTCTGGGACTCCTTTCTAGAGTCTGATGCTTGATTCTTTTCTTCCAATTCTCTTGAAAGTATTATAGAAAAACATCAAACATACTTCACAAGTCAGTGACCATCAGGAGGTAGAAATTGCATGGTAATCTGAACTGCCAAAAATTGTAATTAGATATTGTAACCCATAGTAGAAGATGCTACTAATTGTGTTTGGTTATTGGAGAATAAAGAGCTCTATCCTAATTCAGGAGTAGAAATAGCAAACAGGCTCAGTAGATAAGGTACTTTTTTACTCAAAAGTGAAGATTGGGAGTTTGAATCATATATGATGGCTAGTCTATAACTCCAGTGCTAGACAGTTATACAGATGGGATCCTGAAGCAAGATAACTAACCAGACTAGCTATAAAAAATATCCTGGTTCTAGTGAGAGAGTGCCTCAATGAATAAAAATGGAGAGTCATGGAGTATGATACCAGAAGATAGTCTTATCTATCTATACACAGAGAGAGAGAGAGAGACAGAGAGAGACAGAGAGAGACAGAGAGAGACAAAGAGAGTCAAAGACACAGAGACATATTTAAGAATAAACACTTGCACACAGTTGTGTCAACACATGAGAACATGCATTCTCATATGAACACACACACACACACTCACACACACATACACTGCTCATAGAAGGAAAATAAAAGAATTAAGAAACAGCAGATAGAGAGTTTAAGTCATGTTTGTTCGACTGGAATTTGTTCAACTGTACTATAAAGAGCAGACTGGGGATAATTTCGAAGTAATTCTTTAAAAAATTGCCCCTGGGAGGTGCCATGTGCCTCAGAACATAGTTACTACAGAATTTAGGAAGTGATGCTTTCTGTTTCTATAGAAAACACTCCTTGTGGGAATTTGCTGGAAGGAACAAAAGGGAGTCAGAAAAGAGTTCTTCACATTTCTGTATCTCTCAAACTCTCTCCACTAATATAGTTTAATGCTGTGTAGTGCCAGTTGTAGCAGAAAAAAAATTGTTATAATGTGCTGTTATGGAATAGGTAGTTGTGTGGGTTGGTGATGAGAAGCAATAGGTTATTCAGCAGCAGATGAACAATTGGATTCTGACCCAAACAAAGTGAGAGGCTGGCACTTGCTGTTCTCTGGGGTTGTAATGTCCTACACCATAGTCTTTGTGTAATTGTTTCTTTGGACTTCTCAGAATTCACTATTATTCAGCTGAAAATTACAAGTTGAAGAGTTCTCTCTCTCTCTCTCTCTCTCTCTCTCTCTTTCTCTCTCTCTTTCTGTGTGTGTGTGTGTGTATGTCTGTATCTCTGTGTGTGTCTATCTATTTATCTATCAATATGTCTGTCTGTCTATCTATCTATCTATCTATCTATCTATCTATCTAACTATCTATATCATCTATCTGGAAGTAAGCATTTCACCAGTCTTTGGAAGTAAGCATTATAAGAAATGTAACACAAATACAATTACTTCCAGCATTATGAGAATTGGTGTCCTTTAAAGAGGAAAAACTCTTTTAATTTCTTTTAGTGTACAACTAAAACGAAGTTGTTCATTGGTTGGTGGGTTGGTGTTTTGTGAGACACATGTCATTGATACTAATTTCATATATCCTCAATGTTTTCCAGCACAGAATACACCAACTTGAGGGGCCCTCCCCATTAAAGATTTCTTATTTCAGTGAATAACATCAGAGCCATGTGTGATGAATGAGTATACAACTAAGTAACACCATCTCAAGGAAACATTTCATGGTTTGATAGTGAAGTGCAGTGTAGCTCTGCTTGATCATGATGGAAGACTTCTGGTGTAGGAGCAAGCGTTACCACTGATGTGTAACCAGCAGAAACTAGTGAGATTCAGTTTTGAGGATGTAGGAAACAGTATTTACTTAGTTTTCTATGTGATCATACAAACTTCTTCTTCCCAATATGCTTAAGACTTCATGTTAAATTTCTTGATGAGGATTTTGGAAGTGTTGGGAAATAATCTTGTAGATTTACATGTCAGGAGATAGCCATGCAGGAAGAGTTGATTAACCATTTTATATTGTCTAAGAGTTTCCAGGAGGATAAGCTTATGGGCTTATTTCATCTTCCTCAAGTGTAGCAGCTCCAGGCTGCTTGGTGACTTGAGGCAACAGTAGACTAGACAAGTGCAGTAGGGGCTATAGGGCCTTTTCCAACTGAGCTTTAAAAGTCATGCAGCTTTCATCTTCATTCTACTGGCAAAGAAGTTTTCAGAATCAATTCAACAAGCACAGAACTATTCAACCAAATCTACTGAGACAGAAATTTCTCTGAAATAAATGGTTTTATTGAGTCATGACACATGCTAGTAAGAAAAAGGACTAAGTCTTGGAAGGAGAGTATTTGTTATCAAATTAACTGATATAGACAACTTAAATGAAGAAAGATTGCTTGGTTGGGCCCACTAGTCTGGAAACTTATACATAAATAGGATGCAGTGTACATGGGAGTTAATCATGGCGGGACTTAAATCAAGGTTTCGGTATATAGCTGGAAAGATCAACAGTATTTTGTTGATTTCACCTGCAGTTGTTAGTCCTCTGTTCCTTCTTTCTCCTATATTCAAACCTTTTTAAAATATAGCACATAATAGAATTTTATATTTTTAATGATAACACAGACATTTTTGTTAAATGAGATTACAAGGAACAATTAATTTTTTTGTACACATAGGAACATTTCACAGCTTGTCTCTTACCATAGAAATTTAAATGCCCCAAATTTTATTTTGTAGTGCATCCTTTTACATTTAATTTAGAGTTTCCATTTTCAAAATGCTAAGTTTATAAAGTAACAGATTGGTATCTGTGAAACTTGAGAAAATATCCACCCACAGATCTCTTTGACAGACATCTTTCCTTCACTTAGTTTCCTATTAAGGGGCTAACAAATTCTTGACCTTCATGAATCCCAAATGCAGAGATAGCATAAGACAATGTTGGAAATCAAAGTTTGATATGGATTAACACATTCTACATCCTGTCCAGAGCTTTCCCTGGTACTTGGCCCTTCATCACTCCAAACTGCTTAGACGGACATGTCTCCAACTCTAATACTGAATCACTTTTTTTAAAATAATTTTTTCTTAACCATGAAGTTGTGTCAAGTCAACCTGACAACTGTAATTATTTTAATAATTACAATAATTCTAATTATTGTAAAATAGCTATCTTATACTCACCCAATACCTTTCAATAGGATTGCATGTATTCTTACATGGGCCTCATGGGGCTGATGGGAAAGCTGGCATCTGCACTGCATATTGTTACCATGTAGCACTTGGGACTTTCCTACATCCTATCACCTTCCCCATTCTTCTTTATTAACATTATTTGGATGAAATGACTGTCTGAATCCCTGCTTATAATTTAGTCATTTCTGGTTTCTAGTCAGGAAGTAAATTATGAGCCCTTTAAGTCAGACTCTCATATTTCATGTGTTCTTTTTTAGACAGAAAGCATGCAATATTGAGGTCTTTTAAGTGCTACCATTCAATTTTTAGTGTTATTTTTCATAATCCATAGGCACAAGTTTTACTATCACAGTGTCTCTTTCTTTTCTGATGCCAAATGTTGTATTGTTCTGCTTGCCTTTCTTTTCTTTCCTCTTTCCTGATAGCCTTTAGAGACATCCTGCTTTCTCAGAGAGGATACTTCAGCTACCATCATCTCTTTGCCAATAATTTCTGGCATTAGTTCATATGTTTTAGGAAACAACAAAGCATTAGACATTTGATGCTTTGGTGGGCTGTCTGTATGAGCTTGTCCATTATTGTGAAAAATATCTGACAGAAACAATTTCAAAAATTTATCATGATTTCTGGCTTCAGAGGTCAATGTTTGACTGGCTTTCCTTGTTTCTGGGTATAATCCTGGGAAGGTAAGTAGAGCAAAGCATTGTCCTTCAAAACAGTGAAAAGACAAGGAAGAGTGCATCAGGGCAGGAACACACATCCAGTGACTTCCAAAAATGGTCCCCATCTCAAAAAGTTCCCATTACCCCTCAGTAATGCTGCCAGCCAGGAATCATTAAGCATATTTCTCCATTGATTAGCCATAGATAATAGAGTTTCTTCAGAATTACTGGATCCATGAGAAAATTTCTCTGCAGTGCTGCAAACCTGTGAGAGAATCCATTGTGTGATAACTTATTAAAGTTGAAAGAATGGGGGTTACTGTTTTCTTGTTTGGGTGGGTTATAGTATAATTATAATAAAATCATCAGGATCCTTGAGAGAACATTGTACAGACTGAATTTTATAGAATACATCTTTTTTTAAACCACAATCTCCCATGTGGTTCTCTGGGAAGAGTCCACACAGTTCATGCTTGATGGATGACAGGAAGACTGAATGGACCCACTGTGTGGGTTAGCACAGAGTCAACTATATTCTTGTCTGTGACCACTGAACACTCCCTAGCTCACTATAACCAAGTCAGTATTATTAGCTGACTCTAAGAAACATATATTTTCCAAGTAAATGTGCTCTAAGGATAACACAATGAATAGAATTTCTAGGACTGGAAATTTAACAAGAGCGAATGTCAAAAATCTACTGCAAATAGAGTATTGAGTTTAGCTTCCCAGGCACTACTAACAGTCATTTCATTGAATATTACTTCTGCTGAACCACATTGGATATACACTTAGGTACAGTTCTACTTCGGTTGCTTCCCTTGGGTATTGGAGGGTTAGCTCTGGAAAATGAGAAAACCAAGTGATGGGAAAATTTCACAGCATATGGCTGGCTGACAAAGATATTTATTTTAATGCTGGAAATGTAGAGTGGCTGAGGGGTTACACAGAGATGTGGCTCTGCATAGGCAAAATATTCTTAGAATTTCTAGTGTTTTCTTCACTTACAAGATAGCAGATATAATAGTTATATTTTTGTAGAAAATGATCTATTATTCCTAAAATTCATAATTGATTAAGAGATGTGGCTTCCATGATGGTGAAAACAGGGCAGGACCTGATCCCTCTGTATAATAGGCACTACTGATTGCTAGCCACCCTCTTTTCCTTTTTGATCAAGCCATCCCCTCTTTGTTTCTACTCTTTGAATATTAATTTCATGAGGATTTTTATTTATCATGTGTGTTATGGTTATAAATAAATATATGAATTAGCCTAATGATAAAAAGCAAAAACAAACAGGAAAACTTTATTGATCACTACAGAATAGAATATATTCATGCTGTGTTGATATAAAGATGGGTGTTGTGACTGGCAGTGCTTCAACAACATCAACCACAACAGTATCAACAACAAAACTCCTCATTCTGTTTTTGGTTGTATATAAACTCTATACCTAGAACTTCTAAATTAAATCCTCTTTATTGGGAAAAGCTGCCAATAGTTTCTTCTCTCAGTACTAGAAAGGTAGAAGCATTCATGCCTATCTTTGCTCTGTAGACTACTGCATTGATCAGGCACTGGGTTCATAGGATGAGATAGATAAAACAAAGGTAAAATGATGAGATTTTCCCCTGGAGTCTCAGCATTTGTTATATTCAGTGTTTAGAAACTTCAGCTATCAAATGGAGAGAAATTCAAAGACTACCTAACAGTTGATAATGGCTATAAGAAATGCAGGAGAGCTAGAGCTGCCTGGGAAAAAGGAAAATCTAGAAATATTATCTGTGTACAAATTACATTAGATGCTAAATCTCAATCTCTGTATGTATTGTTTACAGAGAGAGACAGAGAGAGAGAGAGAGAGAGAGAGAGAGAGAGAGAGAGAGAAAGAGAGAGACTCAGTAGCTATCTGAAGGCCATATCGGAAGGCTGAATATTTACATACTAATCTCAAGATTAAGGTACATCTTACTACTATTTAAAATACTAATTCATAAGACTAGTAAAATGAATGTGATTTTTAAAACTGAAAATTTAAATAAATTAACACATTGTACATAAAAATTTCATTTTCATGCCAACTAATAACCAGATAATCATCTTTTGGATACTTGACAAAAAGTAAGGTAATATTTTCTTATTTTAATTATAAAATATATTGACAGCAGACAGCTTCAAAGTTCCAATATAACTTTTCTATCAGTATCAATCCAATTGTGAGCAGAAGCCTTTGATATCTAGGTATTCTAAAGGAAGAAATGCTGGAAAACAGCAGCTCTGGACTGTGAATCTACAGGAAATAGCTGCATGGTCATTCTAGACATTTCTCCTTTTGAGATCTTTTCATTTCAGAAATGCTTATCTCTTTTTTGTTTTGTTTTTCTGTTTTGATTTTTGTTTTTCAAGACAAGGTTTCTCTGTATATCCCTGGCCATCCTGGAACTCACTCTTTAGACCAGGCTGGCCTCGAACTCAGAAATCCACCTGCCTCTGCCTCCCGAGTGCTGGGATTAAAGGTGTGCACCACCACGCTGGGTCTTGAAGATTCTGTTTTATGAATTAAAACATCTTAGTGTTTCATTTAGGTGCCCCCACCCAACTCAATCAATATTTTCCTGGTCTGACAGTTAGGAGAAGACAACGGCCTCAGTTGCAAAAATTATTTGTTGAATTGTCAAATAGTTATTTTTTTAAAATAAAATCTTACATTTGATCATTTTCAAAATAAGTTGTTTGGCTTCTCTGGGATATAAGATAATATTTTTATCAGTATGTATTAATTATCTGTCATGGGTTAAAAGATTATATTATGACATTACATTTATCTATATAATGTATTTTAATCATATTCATGAATACGCATAAACCCTTATCTTTTCCCTACCCATTTCCATTATTACATACTTCATCCTATCTAGGTCTACTTCTACTTTAAAGTCCTTGTGTGTGTGTGTGTGTGTGTGTGTGTGTGTGTGTGTGTGCCACTTTGAACACATTACTGATGAATTCAGCCAGCAAAAATGCAATGATGTTACACTGAGGGGAAAACCATTAAAACTACTTTCCTCTGGAATAATTTAACCAAGAGTGAGCTCAGATTTAAATTCTCCATTTCTCTTTCCACATGCTTTCCATCACTCACTATTGTTCTGTTGAATGAGTTGAATCTGTGCCTTCCTGCCTGCTGCCTTGCTAATTGGTCTGTTCCTGTGTCACCGACTCTGTCTGTGTGTGTTCCTAATAAATGTCTCTGCTCTCTCTGTTTTACTGAACAGAAAGCATCATATGAGGAATGAAAGAAGGTTACTTTACAGAAATCTTTTCCAACATGTTTCTTCAGCCTTTTGAGGGAGTTATAGACACCCTACTTATGATTTGACCTGCAATAGTCATTCATTCTCAGAACTTTGACCAGTTGTATGTCTCAGTAGTCATCATTCACCACTCCTAAAAGAAACTTTTCAGACCAAAGCTGACAGAAACACTATTCTATGAACATAAATGCAGTTATTTAGAAGAAAATTAAACAGGCATATCATGTCAATTTAACAGAACAACAGCAATAGCCTCTGACTACTCCAATCATGGGATCTTGATTGGATTTACAGACCCAGAAATGAATCTCCTCCTGTGTAATGTCCCGTCAGAAACATGTATTTCTCTTCAATAGACTTCATCCCTGAACTGTTAAGCCCAGCATGCTGGTAGTATTGTTGATCATCGGATCCATGTCTGAGTAACACAACTCCTCCCTGACAGACTTCATAAAACCTTCCACCCATCAGAGGGATGATAGCCAAGCAGAAGCTTTTAATTCAGTTCCCACTAAATTTCTCAGTGATAATAAAATCTGTGTCATCTTCTATAATAAGCTATTTCCTGTTCAGGAACAGGATAACAAATGTCAGTGTAAATTAGTTACCTATACTACATGCAAACCATTCTTAGCCATCAACCCAGAAAGATAACAGCAGCCATCATTGGCCTTCAGATTTTGGTCTAAAACCCCATGACTTTTAGGAATGCTTTACTCATCAACATTGTGTACCTCTATCCAAACTCTTGTTTATTTCAAAATTTATTTTAAAATAGCTTATGAAATATTAGGTGTCCTAGGGATTTTTCATACATAGGTGTTTTGCTTGACTCTCCTTTATCCTCAATTGTCTTTACACCTTACTTTCTTGGTATATGTGTGCCTGTGCAACTACAGAAACACAATTGTATTGCATACGTACAAACATGTGTGTGAGGGTGAAGCCAGAAGTCAGCTCACATGTCATTCTACATTTTTGTTGCTGTTGTTAAAAAATACTTTATTCAATTGCTTGGGGAAAGGTTGGAGAAATCCACCCTGCCTGCTGCCCTACATCCACTCTGGAAAGTTGGACATAGTACTGAGAACCCATCTATACCACTCCTGGGCATACCCAAAAGATGCTCTAAAATATAACAAGGACACATGCTCCACTATGTTTATAACAGCCTTATTTATAATAGCCAGAATCTAGAAAGAACCCAGATGTCCTTCAACAGATGAATGGATACAGAAAATGTAGTTTATTAACACAATAAGGTACTACTCAACTATTAAAAACAATTATTTCATGAAATTCTTAGTCAAGTGGATTGAACTAGAAAATATCATCTTGGGTGAAGTAACCCAATCACAAAAGAACACACATGATATGCACTCACTGTCTAGTGGATATTAGCCTTTAAAAGCTTGTAATACCCAAAAAAAAAAAATTCACACACAACATGAATCTCATGAAGAATGAAGACCAAAGTGTGGATGCTTCATTCCTTCTTAGAAAGGGAAACAGAGTACTCACAGGAGGAAATACAGAGGAAAAAGTGTGGAGCAGAGACTGAAGGAAAACCATCCAGAGACTGCCCCACCTGGGGATCCATCCCATATACAGTCATCAAATGTAGACACTATTGTGGATGCCAAGAAGTACTTGTTGACAGCAGCTTGATATAGCTGTCTCCTGAGAGGCTCTACCAGAGCCTGAAAAATACAGAGGTGGATGCTTGCAGCTAACTATTGGTCTGAGTACTGGATCCCCAATGGAGGAGTTAGAGAAAATACTGAAGGAGCTGAAGGGTTTTGCAACCCCATAGGAAGAACAATATCAACCAACCAGACTTCCAAAGCTCCAGGGACTAAAACCACCAACCAAAGAGTACACATGGAGGGACCCATGGCTCCAGCCACATAAGTAGCAGAGAATGTCCTCATAGGGTATCAATGGGAGGAGAGGGCCTTGATCCTGTGAAGGCTCGATATCCCAGTATAGGGGAACGCCAGGGCAGGGAGGTGGGAGTGAGTGGGTATATGGGGTAGCACCCTCATAGAAGCAAGTGGAGGTTGGATAGGATAGTGGGTTTGCAGAGGGGAAACCTGGAAAGCTGATAACATTGAAATGTAAATAAAGAAAATATCCAATAAAAGAAAAGGAAAAAATAGAAGAAAGCAAGGCAGAGATTAGAGATCTCCCCATTGCTAAAAGGATTCTACATTTTTTGTTATATTTTTATAGATTTTTTGGAGCAATACTTTTATATATTGACTTCCACTGCAACAAATTATATGAGATAGTTTTAAACAGAAAGAAATGGGAGAGATTTCAGAAATTTGGGTTACAAAACCCCTCCCCTCAATTAGACAAGGTTTCTCACCATATCCTGAGGCTTGGTACTTAGACCAAGCTTGGCAGCCAGTGAACTCGAGGGATCTGCTTGTTCTACCTCCATATTCCTAGTATTACAGACATACACCAGCATACATGGCAGTTTTACACTGGAGTATAGATTCAATGTGGCATCTTCCATAATATGCTATTTCCAGTTTTGACAGAAAACAAATATCAGGATCAATTAATTGCCTGTACAGTTTGGTGACCATAACTGCCACTTATGGCATTAAGATTTTTGTCTAAAACCCCATGACTTTTGGGAAAGCCTTTCTCACCCACATAAGGCACCTCTACCCAAACTCTTCATGTGGCTAGCACATTCACTGAGTAGTTTCCCCTATCTCTAATTATGGGGACCAATACATTAGTTGTATCACATAAAATTTTCTATATGTAAAATAGAACACAATTTATAAATGGTTTGAAGAGTGTAGCTCTAATTCAATTTATTCATACACTCCATGTTTTCTTTTTTTCTTAAATTGGCATATTCAAATATTGTTTTAATATGACACAAATAAGCAAAAACTTACAATTTATCTCCTAGGATGACAGTCATAAAGATATGATTTACACTCATCCTTAATGGATAGAATTACACTCATTTATTTTTGATTTCTCAATGAATAAATTTGTGTCAGCATAATAATAAAATACAGCTTTCTTTTATGAAACCAAATTCTACTATAGAACTTGTGTAAAGCAAATTTGAGAAAGACATCCCTAATGGCAAAGGAGAGATCATCAATAAAAATGTAATCTGCAAACAACGGGCCTGTACCAATTCTCTGCTAATAAGACCTAAGAAGTGTGATGAGCTCATGTTTGTCTTATTGTTAAAATGTGGAGGTGGTTTAACAAGTCTTTCCACATCTTGCATGCTTTGTTAGATTCTAAAACAGGATTTTCTTTTCTTTTTTTTTTTTTTTTTTTAGAAAGTGGCATAATTAAAATAGAATGTTATGTGCCCTGGGGAGATATTCACAGCTTTAGTTAAATATAAGTGGAATTTCACAGATGTTAGCAAAATTGTTAAATGTATCATTTTGTTTTCTGAAGTCCTACTTTGAAAATGGATTTTAAAATATTTTCCCATGATGTTTACAGTGATTTTTTATCATGCAATAAGCTTTCTATTTAGAAAGAAATCTATTTATTCATACTAATGGGAAAAGGAAATAAAATTTTGAAAGATTCATAAAGTTTTTCAACAAAGTGACCTCACTCACCTTTGAAGATTAGGGCCTAGGTTTGCATTTAACACAGTCATTTTTTATCAACATAATCATAGGAATTTCTGCTGGTGCAGGTATGTAACCCAAGATACTCATGAGACTCCAATAGTCTTCTACAAAAATATGTTCAAAGAACACAGAAGGAAAGTACTAAGAATGTAGAATCTTGGTACAAGTAAAACACTTTAGAATTACAGTAGCTAAATATCTTATTACTGTATAAACAATTTACATTTTGGGCTAGAAGTTATAGTCTCATGGTAACATGATTACATAAATTCTTCTAGGTTCTGGATTTAGCCCTACAGCCCAAAACCATTCTATGCTGTCTCTAAGGTCCCATTTCATCAATTTTGCTGACAGTAACAGCTTTGCTTTTCCAAGGTCGATATTATCTCCTTATTTTAGTATATTGTGTGGGTTTTTTTCGATATTTACTTTATTTACATTTCAAATGTTTTCCTCTTTCCAGGTCTCCCATTCAGAAACCCCCTATGCCATCCTCCCTGCCTCTATGAGTGTTTATCCATCAATGGATATCTTCCTTGACGCCTTATCTGTCTTAATGTATCACTGTGTTAAATGTAAATTTAAAGCATTTTTTAAATTTACTTATCTTACTCCCTAGATCTATGCTTCCCAGATTGTTTGCAGTATGAAACAAGAGATTATACCTTTTATTTAAATGATTACACCTCAGGAGGTTTAAGATAATCTATTATAAAGGTTGCAATCATATTTTCTACTTAAAAGTAATTTAGATTTATAGTCCACAATCTCAACATGGTGTAACTTTACATTGTTTCTAAGTTCCTGGGTAAAAAGTGTTAGGCTTCACATTTATCCTATCTAGATCTCCAAATTAACAAGAATATATCAACAAGTACATGTAAATTATGCACCAATTCCATGGTTTAAGAAGTCTTTATTGCTCTAAGTTTTTAAGAGATAGTCATTTCAAGTTTGGCTAGGAGACTGCAGACATATTCTTTGAGAGAAAACAAAGATTACTAGAATGAGTGTTGTACAAGAGAAATAAGAATCTGGGCAATTAGGGTGATATCAGTTTGGAATAATTCAGTGTCTCTGTGGATTAAGAAAAACCATAGTCTTGTTTCACGTACCATAATTCCTGTTTCTACCAACATTGCTTTTCGTTTTGACTACATTGTCCCTTTCTAACTGACCTAAATTTGCCCAATATTGCTATCTCATATATTAAAGTGAGGTTACAGAGTTTATGACTAGGCATCATATATGCTGGATTAAATAATTTAACCCAATGACATTCCTGATGGGGAGTACATCATTCTGTGCCAGTGTAAGATTCTGATATCACCATGACTTAGCCTCCACCTTCCTTCAGCTTCAGTTTCAGTCATCAGTCCCTCTCATCATGTCAATGACTGTAATTTGTGCTGCTTGTTCCGAACGTGCTCCATATTTATTTCTAATTTTCTTTAGCTTTTCTTCATATAAACTACTTGTTAAATATTCCAGAAGGACTAGGTCCATTAAAAGGGTCTCATCCTGGCTTAGTTAGCCTGTAACTCATTATCTATCCAAGACTGGCCTCAAATTCTTTGTAGTCCTTTTTTATCTACCTCATGAGTTCTGGGATTTTAGACATGAGTCAGTACAACCATCTTCAAATACAACTTTAATTGCCATAGCACTAATATCATCATATGGTGTTAAGACTTGCTTCCAAACTAGCATTCTACAGAAGCTACCCAGAAACATGATCCTCAGGGTACAGGTGGAATGTTGTAATTAACAAAGAATTAAGGAAGATCATTTATTCATACACATTCACTATATTGTCTACTAAAACACAGATATCTAAATGCCCCTCAGCATGGTCTTGGTGCAGATGAACTTCTGTTTATGTATTTCTGTATTGTCCTCTATATCACTCAAAAATATAATAAAAGATCTAGAATCGTTGTAGTTGTATGACTTAATAATGTTCCTTGTGAAATAAACACATCAGAAGACCAAGGATTTAGATGAAGATTAGGACTTCCTAGATAATTTTTTTTTTTGAGCATTTTAGAAATAATGGCACTTTCTTGTATTTTTAAGAATTGTTTAAAGTTTAAATTATTCTTTAGATAAAATAAGAATGAGAAGAGCAGATAAGCCACCTAAAACTAAGGCTTCAATAGTGGAAAGTAGAGAGCTCAAAATAAAGGTATCCTTCTATATTTATTTATTTATTTATTTATTTATTTATTTGCATGAAATGTGGAACAATTTGTTTTTTCATGTTAAATACAGATTGCTTTCATCACATTGATGATGTATTTTTCTTTAATAATAACTTTTACCTGATGTTTCTAGACTATGGTATTACATTTGATGAGAGGATACCACTCTTTAGAATGATCATAAGGGAATGTGTGGTTTATTCATTGTTTTTGATAACACATTCAGATTTATCCTTAAAGATTCAGTATTTCATATTTTAATTGTACTTTTAAACATAAAATCTTGATCTATTTGTTTTTAATTTTAAGATAAATTATTAGTTATTGAATTCAATTATTTGACAAATATTTATTAAGCTCATATGTGGTATAAAATATATGCCTTGCTGTGTAATATAGTTAAATCTAGATAGTTTTCTAAATACGATGTACAGGAATTATAATTCAGCAAAAAGGTTTCTTTGAAATGGGATCACATCCAAAGGTCTTATAGGTTTCTGTGATCATGCTAGAATGACACACCTTTAATCTATCACATGGAATACAGACACATCCTTATTAAACATCTCTAAAATAAAAGTAGTCTGTATTAGGAAAGCAGTCATGTTTGAAAGTGACATCTAATTGAAGGGCAGATAAAGTGACTAATCAGAGAAAACTTTAACAGAATGAGTCAGAGATAGGATATACCGAATTCCCATGAGAACAACATAGGAAAAAGTCTATTTAAGAGCAGTGCAGGGAGAGTCAGTCTATTTGGAATCAGTTCAATCATTGCAGTGACTGGAGTGATGTTGAGTTCAGAAGTTCTGTTCTGTTTGTGCAGTTCTTGTAGTACAGGTCAGCAGAGGCAATTAAAACTTAAGAATAAGAAAGAACCAGGGATTAGTACAAATCACCAGAGTTAGTTTGAAGGCAAGCAGAATAATTCAGTGAGAAGCTGAAAGAACCCAGACTGTATCAGTCAGTTGGGAGAGGAGTTTGAGCCATAAGAGCTGAGTCAAAGCAGCCAGCCAGAGTTCAGAAAGATCTAGAAAGGGTAAACTTATACATCAGTAAGTTTTCAAGATGACAATTACATCTGAAAAAATGTTATATTTATAATACTAGACTAATATCCCTGCTGTTTTGCTACCCCACCTGACTTAGCTTATTTTATTAAAAAATGGCTTTTTGGACAATTAACTGATGGCAGTGCAGTTAGAAGTATCCCCATCATATTAATGGTAACTGACATTTACTGGGATTTTTTATCTATATTTGTAGGTCACTGTGCTGTGTGTGATTTCA
The DNA here is from genome assembly GCA_019843965.1 of Rhynchomys soricoides. NCBI lineage: Eukaryota > Metazoa > Chordata > Mammalia > Rodentia > Muridae > Rhynchomys > Rhynchomys soricoides. The sequence continues at coordinate 5,178,740 of JADRCH010000076.1, read as the reverse complement.
GTGTACTTGTCTACCTAGTTCATATACCCTTACCATATTGTGAAGCTCTTACCACTGAGATTATTATGTAGAAAAAAAAGGAATTGGTGAAGGCCACGAAGATGGTTAAGAATAGTAAGTAGAATTCCATTGCACATTGGATACCTTTAGAGCCTCGCTTCTTAATCATTATGCTAAGAAAGACACAATAGATAAAAGATATGTCTTATTCATGAGACCCTAAAGATTCATACTTAGACAGATGTGAGCAGTGTGAAACTGGTGAGTTGTTGTTGAGCTCATAATCACAAGGGGTGCAGCATCCCTGATCTTTAGCACTTACTGTACTGGCTGGTTTTGTGTGTCAACTTTACACAAGCTGGAGTTATCACAGAGAAAGGAGTTTCAGTTTAGAAAATGCCTCCATGAGATTCAGTGGTAAGGCATTTTCTCAATTAGTGATCAAGGCGGGGAGGGCACCTTGTGAGTGGTACCATCTGTGGGCTGGTAGATTTAGACTCTACAAGAAAGACAACTGAGCAAGCCAGGGGGAGCAAGCCAGTAAGCAGCATTCCTCCATGGCCTCTGCATCAGCTCCTGATCCTTGACCTGCTTGAGTTCCCGTTCTGAATTCCTTTTGTGATGAACAGCAATGGGAAGAGTAAGCTGAATAAACCCTTTCTTCCCCAACATGATTATTGGTCATGATGTTTGTGCAGAAATAGAAACCCTGACTAAGACAAATTGGTACCAGTGTAGTGGGGTATTCCTGGGACAACCTGATCATGTTTTGGGGAGGACTGTGGAAGGACTTTGGAACTTTGAGTTAGAAGAGCCATTGGGATGTTGAGAGCTCTGTGAGGTGCTCTGTATGAGCTTGGAAGATAATGTTAAGAACAGTGCAGAAGATGGAGACCTGGCTTGTGAAATTTCAGAGGGATGATTAAAGACTCTTATCAGGGACATTGCTAGTTTGTTTTAAGATTCTGTGGTTTTGGTTAGCTGGGGCTGAAGGATCAGCTGTGATTAACAACATACCAGAACTACTAAAGCAAAACCATTGCATTTCTGTGACTATTGATGCTGGTTGGCTGGAGCTTGGAAATTGGCGGTAATTGAGAGGAGACCAGCATCATTGAAGTGAAATCTTCTGAGAAGTGTTTTCTGAGAGCACAGAGGCTGCATTCCAGAGATAGGCAAGGCTGTACCTTGTGCTGTGGCTGGACTTGGTAATGTGTAAGAGTCACCCAGGTAGTACTGGTTTTGAAGGCATGAAAGGAGTCGTGAAGAGAAGCTGAGGCCTGGGCACTGTGAGCTGCCATAGAAGGCCATTGGTGAAGGTACAGCTTCAGTTGCAATTGATGGCACAGGATTGAAGGGGTCGTGCAGGGGAGTTGAGGCTTGGCACCATAGGGAGAGCCTATGGGAGGCTGTTGGTAAAGCCTAGTTACAGCAGAAGACAGCAGTATTTTGGATATGCCAGTACCATGAGATGACCACCAAGGACAGCAGCAGCAGTGGAGTACAGACATCTGGAGCCTAGAAGACAAGGTGTGTGCTACAAAGGGCAGAACTGGAGAAGTGATTCAAGCCCTTGGAGGAATCCAGAAGATTGTGAGTGGATTCCAGACATTGGACAGTTGGAGTTTGGTTTTGCTTTTGATTGTGACTATGCCCCGATATATTTTCCCTCCTGAAGGAAGAAGATATTTTAGTGGCACCCACAATTAAGAAACTTTTGATGGTAAAAAGATGTTGAATTCTAAGAGATTGGATATCTTTAAAGGGAATTGAAATTTTAATAGTAAGAATATGCAAAGGCTGTGGTACTTTTAAAGTTATTTAGATTTTAGGGATAAATAAGAAAGTAAGGGTTGAGCTTAATAGTATTTGTGTGTCAAGTTGACAAAGGGTCAATTGTACTGGCTGGTTTTGTGTGTCAAGTTGACACAAGCTATCACAGAGAAAGGAGTTTCAGTTTAGAAAATGCCTCCATGAGATTCAGTGGTAAGACATTTTCTCAATTAGTGATCAAAGGAAGGAAGGCACCTTGCGAGTGGTACCATCTGTGGGCTGGTAGATTTGGGCTCTATAAGAAAGCCAGCTGAGCAAGCCAGGGGGAGCAAGCCAGTAAGCAGCATTCCTCCATGGCCTCTGCATCAGCTCCTGATCCTTGACCTGCTTGAGTTCCAGTTCTGACTTCTTTTTGTGATGAACAGCAATTGGAAGTGTAAGCTGAATAAACCCTTTCTTTCCCAATTTGCATCTTGGTCATGATGTTTGTGCAGGAATAGAAACCCTGATTAAGACACCATCTCAGGGACTGCTGTAAAACAGGACAACACTTGCATGTGAAGCATGGTAAGGATTAATCTATTGCTGTTTTAAAAACAAAATCACAAATATTTAATTTACCAAATTAAGAGTCAGGAGTCAGATGCTGTGGTGAAAGCCTACTCACAGAGAAAGCAACCAGGTGATGTTTTTACTTCACTGACCTTTGAGAGTACCAGAAGTAAAAAATTTCTCTCATTCTCCAGGTTGCCTTAAATTCTCTTCAACACAAAGACCCTCCTGTATATTTTCTGTGTTTTCTTATGTTTACTCTGTGTCAACTGCTTGCTTGCTTTGTCTCTTGACCTACTGTTGACTTTATTTAGCTCTTCTTTACAGAAAGCTCCCGGGTTAAAGGTATGTGCTAGGGCTGAGCCACACCACATCTACTTGTTTGTTGTAAACAGAAAGCTCTTGGGCTAAAGGCGCTACTGCTGTGGTATAACACAACAAGACATCGGTGTTTCCAGTTCACAATCTCTGGGTTCACAATGTGATCCTTCAATAATCCATGTACTATATATAGGTAGTGTTTAACTGGTACTTGGCAACATTAAATTGCCAACATCTTAAGTGCTTATCATCAGTGTTATATTGTAGATACATGTGTTCTTATCATGAACATGTGAATCTATTTGTCCCAGCTTCTATACTGTTTTAGAGAAGAAAAGTTGAATCTTCCTTCTTTACTCTCAGCTTTCAGCTTTTTTGTGTGTTTCACCCATCAATTCATAGACTAAGTCACAGAGGAAATGGGGCTTCACAATAAAGTACTTCACAGGTGTTCAAAATGGAAACAAACCAAGGGTCTGTCATGGTAAAGGAACCTAAGATAAAACTTTTCATCTTTAAAGAACACCTTTCAATATCATCATCTATAATTTTATTCTTCTTTCTTTTCTGATCCACTAAGGTAACTTTTTATATGTCTTTAAGCTCTCTTGGAGTTCAAATTGATTGAATCTACTGTTCTATCTTGTAATTGTTTAATATAAATATTAAATTATTTTATTTCTAGAATTGTTTAGGTTGTAGTCTATCAACCAATAAGGACTTTTAAATGATTGTATGTAATGTGTTTCTGTATGAAGAATATTCAGGCTTTTATTCTCTGTCACACAAAACAAAAATATTAATATATTTCTTTCTTAAATTTGACATAATCACTATGCAATTAATTAATTTGTAGTTTATATAATAATAATATTTCCTTATCTATATTCTACCAAAATGAGATATTCAGTTACTCACAGTTGAAAGAACACTGTATTACAGACATACATGTCAACCAGTTCATTGTGAGCATGTTTCAGATTGGAATTTTTCTCTCATCATCTCCCTTATCTTTCCTCTCCTTATCATTCTCTTGCATCTTTTTCTCTTCCCTTTGCTTCTCTATGTTGATATATGTAATTTTTATCAAACTACTTGAAATTATGCTAAAGAAATTGGCATCCTTCATTCCAAAACCTTTCAGGAGTCAGGAGTCATTTTATTAATGTTTATTTTTATTTAACTGTTTCATACATGTGTATAATAAATTTTAGTTCTTTTCATGCCTCTCCTCATTAGTCTCTCATTTCTTCTCTTCTCTCACTGAAAGCATTCTTGCCAAGTCTTCCTCCTTTCATGTCTTTTTGTGGGTATAACCTCCTGAGTTTAACTAGATTTGTTTGAAAGTGTATGGGTGGATAAGAGGTTATTTACTGGGGCATAGGCAACTTGTCAGTGTCTACACAACTGAGGAAAATGGCATTCCCTCCTACAGCCACCACTGACTGCCCATAGTTCCTCATCCTTCTGAGCCCCTCTGACCTTGGGGATAGAATATTGATGGGCTTCATTTTGTACATTTTAACCATAGTTGTGGAGAGGTCATGAGACAAGTGGTCGCACCCAGAAGATGTCATTTTGTAGCACCCCTCCCCATCCTCCAACGATTACATTTTTTCTGCTGCTTCTTCTTCCTTAAACCTTGAAATAGTGATATATAGATAGATATCCTCTTTAAAACTAGGCATTCCAGTGTTCAACTATCTCCTTCCTTCTCTCTCTTTCCCTCCTTTCCCTCTGCCCTCCCAGACAAGAGTTCCTTGGTGAGCTAAAAATAACTAAGTAATCTAAGCTGGCTGGTCAGCAAACCTCAGATATCTGCCTGTTTCTACTTCTTTAGTGTTGGGATTATAAGTACATGGCACTTTTACATGGTTTCTAGAGATAGACTTCATGTGCTTGTAAGACTATCATCTTTCTATGAGAACAATCTCTCCCAACCTTTGGCTGAATTTTTAAATGTGTAATCACATAAATTAACATTCTATACAGAATTTATATTTTATAGTACTTAGCAAAGTTAATTGTATTCTTAAGCATACACATTAAGCTATGGAATCCTATTTTAAGAACAAAGATATTTTGTACATGACAAGACTATCATCAGAGACCAGCCCACTTCACAATCGCATCCTAGCCAAATGAGTCCCACTCAGAGACAAGTATCTCAAAGAGGTAGCCAGAGTCCTGGCTCCCATAGAACCCCTGAGTGATTGTCTATACATCCAGGTTCCCAAGATCTTCCATCACTAACCTTGGCTTGACCAGAGCTTGCACAAGTTAGCTTCAGTTAGACTTGGAAAACCATACTCGAAGCAGCAGAGGAAAAGTCCAGCAAGAAGTATGCTGTTCTTTGGATAGTGTCTGCTTGACTCTTCCTGTCCTGTCATCTAACAATTGCCAGTTGCTCCACAGATAGGGATGGAATTGTCTATCCAACCCCCTGCCCCATGCTGGTATTTGGCATGGTTAGGGCTTGCACAGGTTTTGTGCAAGCTGTGGTTCCAGTCCTTTATAGCTCCAGAGAGTTGAACCTGACTAGAGCAGGGAAAGAATGAAGAAAAGACAAGCAAACACACAAAAACCGCTGGATTTGGCAGAGTAGGGTTTCTGGTAGAGAAACTACAGGACTCTGGAAGCTCGGTGGATTTAGTATATAGAGTTGAACAGGAGAGGCAGGGATATTTTATGCAAATTAACAAGCAGGCAGAGTTTATGATATACAGTTGGATTTTGGAGACAGGATTAGTTAATCTCTATAGGAGTGGTCTCTGTAGGAAAGCAGTTTTCAGGCCATACACTCCATGGGAGAGAAAGATATGGCAGATATTTTGGGCACACACTATCAATATTCTTGAGGAAAACCGTTTCTTTCTGGGTCTCAGGTCCATCCCTATGTCAACAATACACATTCACTCTAAACCTTACATAAGCAGAGCTTCTCAAACTCTGGCAATTGCTGTGAGTTCATATGTACAGCTCCCTTTCTGTGTCTGTATGTTTCCTTGTAATCATCCAGTGCCTCTGGCTCTTAGACTTTTCCATCCCCCTTCTGCCAATGGTTCCTGAGCCTTGGGTGTATTTGTATATGTAAGATATATGATTCTTTTATGGCAGAATATTCTGAAATATTTCTCCACATCTTTTAGTTGTAGAACTCTATGTTAACCCTCATCTACTGCAAACAGAAGCTTGTCCAGTAAGGGTTGAATGATACATTGATGTATAAGTATAATGATATGTCATTCAGAGTCAGGTTAATCATATGCTCATTTATCAGTATTGTAGTAATAGGGTTTTTTTCCATTGGTTCTATGACCTATCTAGATATGGATTGTCACAAATTTCACAAATGTTCACATTTCCTGAAATATGTTCAGAATTAAATAATTTCTATCAGAATAAACACAGATAATGTGAACGTGAGAGACAGAAACAGTGGAAGATCTCTCACTGTGATATCTCATTTGCTTCTGTCTTATTCTGTCTCCAAATCTGCAAATTCTACTCACAAAACATCACTGTATTACTTGACAATTTCTGACCATGTGCTTTGATCTTTGACTTGGTATTTCTAATTAAACACATGTGTCATGGTAGGCTGCTTCTCATCCAGTGTATACATAAGGACATAGTCCAGCATTTAATTATAGGAAAAATCTGAAGCTTCATATTTATTTATATATCTATTTAATTCATTTATGTTATTTTTATGATTATTATTATTTTGTTTAGGCATGTTTAAAGCTATTTTCTGTCTTCTATTTTATTCAAGATAAGCACAATAATCCCATTTTATGTACTTCTACTGGATAGACTTTTTAAAGCCTAATTTTGCATTAATTTACCTATTTATTCACTTATTTATTTTTACAACATGTACAGGTGCATGGAGTAAACTGTGGTATTTCAACACATACTGATGACATCAGAGTTAGTGATATTTCTATCTGCCCCTTTCCATTTCCATAGTACTTTTCTGACTTGCAGTATTTTGAATTACATATCATGTTGTAGTGAATTGCTGTACTTTGGAAAACTGGCACTGCCTCTTCCTTGATTGGACATATTTCCATTCATATGAAAATGATCTGATGATACTTTAAAGGAAGGTTTATCTTGAACCATAGCTGCCAAGTTTTCCGAACATAGTCAAGTGCATTATTTGGGGGCTTCTTATGTGGTCAGACGTCATGGAAGAAAATGTAAAGTGAATTAAAATTGTCTACTGCCTGGTAACCAGGCAGTTAATGGGGCAGCAGGATCCCCACACATCCTTCAAAGTCCTGCCCACAAACAATTGCTTTTCACTCTGTCCTACTTCCTCCGGAACTGTCCAACTCTTCCCAGTACACACTGTACTTTGTCTTCTCTATTCAATCTCTCCCAAACACTTCTCACCCAGCAATGGTTACTTTTTCATTCTCTGATTTGGTGGAATCATCTTTCTTAGCTTCTACCTGTGAGATTGTACAGTATTTGCTTGGTTTATTTAACTTAGCAAAATAAACTGATATTAACTTAGCAAAATGACCTGATGTTCAATGCATGTTGCCACATGTGACAAAATTCATCCTTTTTTATGGCTAAAGAATATCCCATTGTGATTGTGTTTGTGTGTGTGTGTGTGTGTGTGTGTGTGTGTGTGTGGTGTATAATTGAAAATAATTATTAAAATTCATTAGCTATTTTATGAAATATGATTACAAAAATAAGTTTGAATTTCTTTAACTTTTCATCTAAATATTTTTAAAGATACAACACCGAGAATATATACATACATATATATATATATATATATATATATATATATATATATGTATACAGGAAGTAATGGGGGCATTTAATTAGTTTTAGACACATTCTTCATAACTCCAGAAATTATTTTGATTAAGAACTAGGGTTGGTAATTTTAAACTACTGTCGGTGTTCTAAAATGGGGGCTGCTACTAATCTGCATAGTGTATGCACTGCTCACAATGGCTAGGAATGGATGCAGCCTAGATAGCCATTAAGGAAGAAATAGATAATGAAAATATGGTTCACTTACTCAAAGGGATATTTTTCACCTGATAATAAAAATGAAATTGTGAAATTCATTGGTAAATGAATGGACCAGGAAACAATCACTAAAAGTGAGGTAACTCAGACCCAGAAAGACAAATGTACATTTTCTCTCATTTATAGATGCTAGCTTTGAAATTATTGTATATGTATATTCCATTGGGAAATTATTTAAGAAGTCATGCAGTATTATATGGGATGGAGATAGAAAATAATGGTATAAAAGATTAAAGGGTATAAAGGTACAGAAAAGGTTAATTCTGAAAAAAAAAATCAAAGCAGAGTAAAAGAGTGTTAATTAATAGTGTGCTGAATAGATTTATGTCAACTTGATACAAGCTTAAGTCATCTAATCAGCTGAAACTTCAATTAAGAAAATGCCTCCCTAACATAAGGCTACAGGCGAATCTGCAGGTCATTTTCTTAATTAGTGATTGATGGTGGTACATTGGGGGTGGTAAAATCCATGGCTTGATAATCCTTGGTTCTACAGTAACCTTTCCTTATAGAAATCAGGCTAAACAAGAACAATGAGCAAGCCAGTAAGCAGTACCCCTCCATGCCTTTTGCCCCAGCTTCTGTCTCCAGGTTTCTTCCCTGTTTGAGTTCCTGGCTTACTTCTAAGATGAAAAGGGCTCTGGAAATGTAAGGCAAATAAACCCATTACTTCCCAACTTGCTTTTCGGTCACGGTGTGTTTCATTGCATCAATAGAAACTCTTAAGACAAACAGTAATACCTTTTTATTTTTTTTAAAAAAAAAAAGTTATATGGATATTTACTACAGTAGAAGATAAAAAGCCCAGTGCCAAAAATGGGTGAAGTCTTTTGGATTTATCCAGTGAGGTCCCAGAAACACACAAACATTACAGATTACTGATAATGCTCCTGCTGCATTCCAGAACATGATAGCAAGACCCTGTTGCTGAAGACACTGTATATTTGAGTCATAAAATATGAAGGAATCAATTACCTGTAACCCTAATCTTTACTGCATATTATCCATAGAGGTGGAAGGTGCTATGCACTCTATCAAAAGAGAAAAGTGTCACCAGTTTTATACAGAAACCTAGGGAGATAACATCAGTGACCAGCCTGGCAAAACATAACTGCTGGTTTACTTGAAATCTGACTAATTTGTGAGTAACCAAACAGATTCTGTCCAATTTAAGGCCCAGAACATAAGTTAAAATTCATATCTCACACTGATTTGGAGATAAGAACTTGTGGCTAGAAAGTACACAGATAATGCTATATTGGACGTTATTTTTAATCTACATTTTGAGGGATGTTGAGGTTTAATTTTGTATTTTCAGTTTTAGACCTGAATGTGGTTTTTAAAATAAAAATAAACATTTTTGAAACCTAAAATAAAGAAGGCTAGTAAAAAATTACCAACAGAAAAATAGCAGTTACTCAGAAATACCATTAAATTTACCTAGCACCTTTATGCCTTATATGCACACATGCAGGAAAAATACAGGTTAAGGTGAAGCTGCACTGTGTCATGTCTGTTCTTAGTTCACAGGAAGAAGTTATGTCCACTCCCATATTAGGTAAGTATCTGTGTGAAAAGAAATTCTCAATTTAGTTCCAGTTAGACTTTCGGTGGGTTTTTAACCATAAGTTGTTAACCCATGATTACACTGCTTCTCTGAATTTGCCATACATTCTTACTTCCATGTATTTTTAGTGGAATGAAATGGTAAGTAACAATGAGATTCTTCAAAACTTCATTCTTTGAAGGACCATATGTTGTGTGACGTGTTAATAATAGTATCTCTGTAATATCATTAGCAATTGTTTACCTTTTCTAGTTGCTACTCTGAACAGTTACTTCTAAACAATTTAGGAGAAATGAATTTAAAGGTGCCACAATAGTTTCTTATTAGGAGTCTTGTTATAAATGAATTTATAAGAAATGCTCTAATTTATTTTCTAACTTGTGAAAGCCTGTTTTCCTATTTGAAACACAATGAGTGTAAGTTTGTAGGAAACGACTGTGAGGTCTATCAATAGACAGTGTTGTAATCAGGGGAACACTGCCTGGCTTTCCATGATAAGGACTCTTAATACTTTGCTGACTCTTATCCCAGAGATGGACCTTGAAACTTGTAGACTCAGAAATTTGAATGTGTCAGGACAGTTAAAGCAGATCTAATATATATTCACCAAGTTCTTACAAACTGTTGTATTAAATGAATCGGAACTTAGTTATTTCTCTGATAAATTACTGTTTTGATACAAACTTAAACATAGAAACTCAGAAAATATATTCCCTCCCACAAAGTAGACTATGGTTGTTGAGGAATGCAAATCATATTTTGGTGACTGAGCTTTGAAGGTTAAACAGGGAATAACATAGCATATTTTTCTCTTCCTTAGCACTTTCAAAACTAGAAATGTTAATAACTGCCTGAGAATCATTTCCAGACTAAGAGACTGAACTTTGATTAGTTTTCTACGTTGCAATTGAACAACCACAGAAGAATTTGGGGTTACTATGAGAGTTGCCATCTGGCCTCTCCTAAACCTAGGTTTTGAGTCAGTTTCCTTATGACTGAATGATCTTCTCTAAGATCCTTTTTTGTTTGTGTTTCTGTTTCAACAGATCACTTAACTTTTGTTATTTTCTGGATTCATACATTGCAGCCATGCAAAAATAAACCTCCTTATTTCTTCCTTAATTTATCCAAAGTCCCATAAGCCTCTTGCCCTAGAATTGGGGAATTAAGACATGGGCCAATGATTAGCTGCCATCCCATCCCCCTCTCTGTGTCATCTTAATCTGAATATTGGCTTGCTCAAAAAAACTGTTACAAAATCAATTAATTTCCTCTGCTTGCTGGTGAAATATTGGAATGCCACATATTTACCAGATGTATTTTGTTCCTTGTCTTTAAATTGCTATCCCCAAGTATTCATTTAAGGAGAATAGTCATTAAGTATCAAGTCTGGGAGTAGAGAAGGTTGCCACAGTTTGGAAGCCAAAGGTGCAATTATCTAGAAAAGTGTTCCTATGTGCAACATCAAGCATATTCCCATTTCACTAGCTAAATATGAATTAAAGCCTAACTATTATGTGTTATCATACTTATTGCTCTTATGTGTCTACTTATAAGAGATGTCTTGGTTATAGTGCCTTTGGATTGTCATGAATGGTACATATCTTAGCAATAAGAAAGAGTTCTCCTTAGTGAAATGACTGTATATAATTCAGGGCCTGTGGATCTCTATTCGCTAAAACAACTTCAGGCTGCAGATCACATAGTTCCCAGGGTGTCTACTTGTGAGAAAAAGTATCAAGTTCTGAATAGTGTTAAGGAGTGAATCTTGTGACATAGATAATGGTGCAGTGTAGAATGATAATGCACCCTTTTTATCTTTAGTCTCTTTTTGTCACTTAAAATGATTTCCTTCCATTTAAATTTTTTCATTTACTTTAAGTAGAGTATTCATCAGCCGTGCTCATTTAAACAATATTAACGTTCTCTTTCTTCACTCAGACTTTTAGTCTTGCCCAAGACAGATACTAAATGTGATTAGAATGAATGCTATCATATTAGTTTCTTAATAAATGTATGGCTCATGAGGAGCATTTGCCCTAAAATAGAAATTTCAGCATCTCTTCTCAAAAGTAGCCAGCTTCTGCCTGCTGCCTGACTGAACTACCATTTACATTTGGTATAATATGGGCAGAAAGCAATTTTAATTTAATATATAAACATAAACCTTCAGCTTCCACTAGCTGTAATATGGACTCTGAGGTTTTATTTATTTATTTATTTATTATCAGCAAAGCCAACATCCTGTGAGCTTCTGTGATGGAAATGCACTGTGCAGGGAGTGACTCTATTAGGCTATGGAAGAGGATGAAAATGGTTTGAGATAAATAAAAAAGCAATTACCTCGGCCTGGGAAAGAGATACATTTATTCAGGAGGCATTTAACTTACTTGGGTTCAATTTCAAGGAATTGCCGTTCCTTTTTGCCACTCTCCATAATACATAGCAAGTCAAATGGGAAAAGCAAAAGGTACCCTGGGAACCAGAATTCAGAAATTTAGAAGACTAGAAAAAAATTCCCATCAGAGAAAAGACAAACTAAACAAAGCAACACAAAACAAAACAAAAACATGATGGTATACTATATGCCAGCCCCTGAATATCTGAAAAGTCAGTTGCAATATCCATGAGGCAGCAATTGGAATCCAAAGCATTTTGAAGGTACTCCTGCTTCACATAGTTCTGGAAATGATAGCTAAAGTGCTGCTGACAAGACTCACAGCTAGTGTTGGGGAATGAGAGGGGGAGCACACAAATCCATAGGACTTCTACCATTCTTAAGTGGCTGATTTCAAATTACTTTAACTTATTTTCCATTCTGATTCTGTCTTTCTTTGCAAGTCACTTATCAGTGGAGCCAAGTCAATGCTATTAAGTGATGTCCTTTTCCAAAAGGGTATACAATCAAGAGAAAATGGAAGGAAACATGTATGAAAAATAAAGAGAGATTATAAGAGAAAGGTATTTCTGCCACAACAAGGCCATTTGAGGTTCCAGGGATCCTTATAGCACTTAGAACCATTTCCCCAACAATGGATTTGGAGACACCTTCTCTATCCTACATACTCTTTTTATACTTAATTCTGTCTGGGAGTGCCAAGGCTCTTGCTCATTTGGATCCTTTATGCTGTAGGTCTCTTCTGTTGCCAATCATCCTATTAATCTTGGAGTGAAGGACTAGCTCTTTTGCTCTATGCCAATGCTATGTGGTAAAGCTAGGTGATTGGGATACACAAACACACATACAAGCACACACTTATATTTGTACACATATATACAAACATGGAGTAATAATTAACAATAAGAAATATATGTTTATCTATCTCTCTCTATATCTCTCTATATATATACTATATTTACTATATTGTTTGTGATTCTTGGTTTGTGACTATTTGACAAGCTAAATAACACAAAAACATTTGAAGAACACAAGAAGAACACAAACACACACATATAAAGACACATATGTATATATATTTATATATTTGAAACCAGTATATATAGTATAAAATATGAATATAACTTCCTTCTATTAATTTTAGAGGTTAAAGTAAAAGTTTCCTTGGATTTTCAATTTACTATTTCAATTTTTGGAGAAAAATAAAGTTGATACAATGGGTAGTTCCTGGGAGTTTTGAGTGTTATTGCAGATATGCCAAAAGGTGCAATTACACGCAAGATGGCTTTCTACTTGGCCTCATCTATCAAAATGGGCAGGAGATAAGGCATTCTGTTTTATTTTTTGTTGCATTCTGGAGATTTAAGCTCTACAGAACATATGAAATTGAAAGAGATTTTTGAAAACTATATTATAGCCCAGATAACCCAGTTTAACTTAGAGATATAATAAAATATAGAGAGCTAGCAGTCTTTTAGACTTTGGAAAAATGTGAGAGAGAACTATACAAAGTTTTGACAGGTAAATTTCAATATTTCATTTCAAGGCTTCTGCAGAAAACTTAAATATTTTATTTCTACTTCCTTGATAAACCTTTTAATATTACCAGAGTAAATATTCACAAGCCTTCATTGGTGTTTTTCCCTGATATCATAACTTTAAATGTTAATCCACAAAAACATGACTCTGTGTTTAGGATCAGATAAGCACCCTTCTGCTTTAGACCTGTTTTATACATGGTAACGTATTGGGGAATTGATGACATTATTGAGCATGCACCAGATGTTAGCATGCCTTCTATCAAGGTACTTGTTCAGTTCCTGTTCTGGCAACCATCACGGGTGTAGCTTCTCTGTCATTTGTAGGAGAAACAACCTCACAGCAGATCTGGTCCTCTGGCCCTTAGAATCAACTTACCTGTCTTTTATGATGTTACTGAACCAATGGTGAAAAAAATTGTATTGTAGTTATTATCTACTGAGTCTTGGTATACACAATCAACTGTTCTCTGTATTTTAACCAGTCATGTTTTCCTAGAATGGTCTCTGTCTGTTGCAAAAAGAAACATTGTTAATGGAAATGAGAGCTACACTTATCTGTGGGTATAAGGATATGTATTTAGAATGCTCTGAATCCTATGCCTTATCTTGAACACTTGCTTTTTCTTTCTGTTTGTTTTTGGTGTCCAAATCTGATATTATCATTTTTATTTTATCTTGTAGTTTATTTTTTTATATTGTATTATTATCATTTTAGAAGCCTGTTCTTTTCTAATGAGAGACAGAAAGGGGATGGTTCCAGATAGGAGGAAAGATGGATTTGGAGGCATAAAGAGCAGGGAACCTGCAATCTGAACATATTATATAAGCAAAGAAACTATTTTCAACAGAAGTAATGCAAGGAATATAAAAATATGCTGATTTAATAAAGTAGAGGTAGGAGATTTCTTCTGAGATTTATTACTGCATTAGTCCAAAGAGTTGGTCATATTTCCGAGACATGATTTCTCTATTGGTCTTAAGTCCAATTAAACAGCTGCTAACTTACTGCTAATATTGCACCCTTTGTGATACCTTACAGTGCTGGTCATTATTGTGGTTCATAGGTGTCTCAGCTGGGTAGGGCTACTGGTTGTTTCCTCAATTTGCAGCATGCCTCCGATGTTCTGGTACTGGAATCTTGTCCTTAGGGTAGAGGCTGTCAGGTTACGTCCAGTTCAAATCTTCTGAATACTATGTCCAAAAAGTCAGATATCTTCAGCAAAAAGTGAACCTTCAATCTTTCAGAAGCAACCAAGAAGAATAGTAAGAGTCTATATTATTTGGGGGGACTCTTAGATTCCCCTGACCAACAACTGTACAGGAAGTTTCTCATTTCTGCAACTGGTGTTGTTATTAGATGGTCTATGGCTTGGGGTGGGAGATATTGATAACCCAAGTAACATAACTGCATTTAAACTGTATATAGTATATATTATGTAATTTTAGGTAAACATCCTTATGGCTTTTGCAAACATTCTTAGTGTTATCGTCCCTCTTCCCTTTTCTTCTTCTGCACTGACCTTCTCTTGAGTCTAATTACATTCCCAAAATTTAGAGAGATGTCTTAGTGGTTAAGATCACTGTCTGTTTGTCCAGATGACCTGGACTTGAATCATTGCAGCCAAGTGGTGGTTTACAACTATCTACAACTCCATCGCAGGGCATTGCCACTTTTCATCTCCAGGATCACTGCATGAGTATGGTACACTGCCATACATTCAGGCAAAAATAGCCTGTAACATAAAAATAATTTAAACATAGAAAATACCTACAGTTTTTCTCATTTCTCATTTTGTATGACTTGTATATTTCTATCCCCCTCTCTCATGACCTCCCATGGTGTCCTTTTTGCATTCATGGTGGTACCTAGTTCTAAACTTTTAAATATGATGAGTATATGACTTAGAGTAGCCACCACATAGCTTTATACAATCTCCTGAGCACATATTTATTTATTTTAATATGTGAGAATATTAAGACTGTTTCATGACATGATAAAATTACATCAAACTTTGTGTGTGTAAACAAAATTTTATTAGAAGAAAGTTAGACTCAATTGTTTTTAATATTGATTTTTCCCTCTTTTTATGTTTCTTTTGTGGATGAATGGGAATGTACATAACATCAACAATTACTTATACATACTGTGAAGCCTAAAAATGTTTACTCGTGATTTTCAGGGAACATCTTCCTGCTTTTCTGTAGAGACTAGAGGTATGCACAAAAAATGATATAAGCTGGCTATTCAGAGAACTTCCACAAACCACCAGAATTCAACCCTGTGATGTCCCCACATGGAAATGACACCAGGGTCACATTTACTGTGCTCATGCCTGATTTACTCAGGTATATCACAGTGACCAAGACCGTCAGCTTTCAGGCCCTACTGCATTGACTTTGTGCTAACACACATGCATAAGCAATAAATATCCCCTAGCCTTTCTGAATTATCTGGAGAACAGGCAAAGAATGGTGTCTGTCTGAAAGGATTAGCATTGAGCTAAAGGAAATCTTCCTCTACACAGTATCAGGCCTGACGCAAAGTAGCCAAGGAAATCTTGCCATGTCCATTGTCAGAATTATGGAAGAAATCCTTATGAGATGACATAAAGGTTGGCTGCAAGCTCTCATATTATTATGAAGGGATAATAATTACGTCTCCTTTTCATACAGTGAGTATAAGCCTCTTTTCCTATAATGATTTACTGAACAGGGTTCTATTTTAACTTTTAATTTCCTCTCATGAAAGAATTTTTAAAAGAGGAATAAACTACTTATAGTCGCAGTTTTTCTTCTTTCATTTCTCAGTGTTTAATCATTGCCTGCTTCTGCTATTCATCCTAGTTTCACATTCTTGTATGCTTGGGTGACTCTCTTACTGATGAGAATAATTGCTACTGTGTTGGCATACAGTGCTGAGAAATTCTGATTTTAGGTGTATTTTTCTCATCAACTCTTTTCAAAGAAAAAACTTCTTTTACTCTTGTCTGTAAAATTAATTTATGGGGAATTGCTTTAATTATTCTATCAATGACTTCTCTCTCTCTCTCTCTCTCTCTCTCTCTCTCTCTCTCTCAACCCTTCTCTCTGTCTCTTTTCATTATGTCTGGCTGTGGGTCTTTGTTCTCATCTGCTGCAGGAGGAAGGTTTTCTGTTGATGGCTGAATAAAGCACTGATCGATGAGTATAGCAGACTATAGCAGAATATCATTAGTAGTTATTTTATCACTGCTTAGAAAACTCAATATTTGGTTTTATCTAGGTGTCTCATTTTTGGTCACCTAAGCAGTGTCAGGTATAGGTTCCATCTCATGGAGTATGCCTTAAGTCACATCAGACATTGGTTTGTTACTAGAACATAGTGGTAAACATAGACACCTCCTTGACCTCTCCATGATCAATGAACTGTATGGGTGTTGTCTTCAATGAAACAGCCTTGCTGTCAATTTGTCAAAAACAACCTATTGTCTTGGCAGTAGCCTGGGTTGTTTGGTGATTTGCAAGGAACCCCTTTGGCCTATAACTCAGTTTATTGCAACCCAGTTCAAGGACTTTTCGTAAACACATTTAATTTTATGACAATCTAAATATATAAATAAAATAAAATATTAGGCCTTTCGTTTTAAAGCTACTTGAACTACTGTTTTAATTATGGAGTATCTAAAATTCAACACCGACTGGTGCCAATTTCTCCAGTCAGTAGATTGAATAGAGCGGCAAGAAAACAACAGCTATGATAATTATTTTTGTTTGCATATTGAATATTTGTCCATCACAGGATTCTTGCCAACCTCCATCATGATTTCTGATTTTCTACGTCTCAACACACATACATCTGAATTTCAAAAGGCATCAATATGATGATGAAATATTGTTTAAGATGTTTGTGAAGCATCTTTAGTATCTTCAAAGAACTAAGTATGCTATACAATTAATCTAAATGTCCTGGTAGGGCTAGAGAGGCTATAACAAGCTGGCATTGCTGATTGGCATTATCTTCCTGGCTTTATTAATAGGAGGTCACAAACCATGAGTCACTTCTAAAATCTCAGTACTCTGTATGGAAAAAAAAAAAAACAAGCATAAGGCCTGCCTGGGCTAAAGTATGTACTAACAAGACCCTGCCTCAGAAAGAAAAAAATGCTCCAATATAGAAATAGATGCAGCTCTTGTCTGACTATGTAGATACTGTCTGTTTTGCCTTTGTTCTCATGTTGTCTTGGTAGCTGGTTGTCTATGCAACCAAGCTGAGTAACAAACATAGTGTATAAAGGCATAAAGGCAATTCATCAGAGTTTCCATATGACTGTGTTCCCAGAAAATATTTGAAGATTTTGATTCAGTTTAGAGGCTTGCTAATGTGTGTGTGTGTGTGGGTGTGTGTTGCTGTGTATGGTACTTGTATCTGTATGTGTATGAGAAGCACTTGTTTGTGCATATGCTAATAGAGGCAAGAGGCTCATGTGAGATATATGTCCTCAGTGTTTTTCCACCTTCATTTTCTGAAACAAGATATCTTACTGAACTCTGAGCTCATTTATTTAGCTAGTCTGACTGGCCAATGAGCATCATGGATTACCTTGTGAGATCTGCAGCTCTTCCCTGGGGTGTGGGGCTATAGGGAGAAGTGACCATCCCAGGTTTCATCCAGGTTTCCTGGAGGACCCAAACCCAGGCGCTCATGCTTCCTGCCCAGCTGTTTATTACCTTCACTAAATGATTGCCTCTTTCATCTCTGTTTGCTGATTTTGACTGAACTGTTAGCTAGATATTAAAGCCAACTTTTATGTTAACACATGGCAGAGTCTGACTTCCAAAGATTATGAACTAAAACACGAAAATTCAAATTAGAAGCTTGCCACTGACCCTGAAACTATGTGTTTCTCCTAAAAGTCTATAATGATTCACAACAGTTCTCTGAACTCAGCTTGCAAATGTTTTCCTTCCATGTATTACGTCATTTAAAAAAATTAGAAATATTAATATCCTTAGAGTACAACTTTCAGTGGAAATTCAAGATATTGTTTTCACTTTTTTGTTTTAATTTATGTAAAGTTCACCAAATTTTGTGTAATAACTGAGTGGGGGCATTGCTGACTACAAGCATCCTGAAATTTAATTTTAAATCAATGATTCTGTTTTTATCCATCTCTTTCTTCCTATGTGTCTGTTATAACGCAAGGGTATTTTTACATCCAGAACCATTTCTTGTTAAGAAAATGGCTAAATTTAGTCTGCACAAATGCAATCTGCTAAGCAGTCCAGGAAATCAATTTGCTTGATAAATATTACACAACTGATTCTTTCACTAAATATTTGCTAGAGTTCACTAGTTACCTTCTTAAATGACCATCATTGAATTCCAAATTACATATATTTTTAGGTAAATGAATAAACAAACACTTTTTAAAATTTCCATTTATTGGAAATTATTGCTTTTTTTCTAATAAGTAGGATATCAATTAGTAATTAACACCATATATTTTGTATTGATTTCCAGAAATAAATTCAGCCAGTGTGATGGTTAGTATATACTTGGCCTAGGAAGTGGCACTATTAAGAGGTGTGGCCTTGTTGGAGTTGGTGTGTCACTGAGGGTATGGGCTTTAAGACCATCATCCTAGCTGCCTGGAAGCTAGTCTTCTCTGACAAGCCTTCAGATGAAGATGTAGAACTCTCACCTGCTCCTGCACCATGCTTGCTTGGATGCTACCATGCTCCCACCTTGATGATAGTGGACTGAACCTCTGAACCTATAAACCAGCCCCAATTAAATGATGTCCTTATAAGAGTTACCTTGGTCATAGTTTCTCTTCACAGCATCAAAACCCTAAGACAGCCAGTTTTTGAGACAAGTTACTCAGATTTATAACTAAGAAATTTGAAGATAAAATATCCACATTTTTTCTTGATCCCATGATCCAAAAAACAAAATACAAAAAAAAAATAAAGAAAAGAAAGGGAAGAGAGAGAGAGAGAGAGAGAGAGAGAGAGAGAGAGAAAGAAAGAAAGGTAAACACTTGCTGGTCCACATGATGTGAGACCATCCATTTTAAAAAATATTTTTCCATCAGAATGTAGGAAGGTATCAAGATCATTTACTATGTATACTTTATATGATAACACTTATTCTTAATATGTGAGCATGCTTCTGAATATTCAGAAACTATTAGTGGAGAGAGGAATCCTCTGTGACAGGAATCTGAGGTTTGAAGTATCAGTCCTGTTACAACATGCTGAGCTTTTTGGACAAGGGCTTTAATTTTCTAGCTTCAGCATCATTACTTGCCTCATAAGTTGTATAGCCAAATGGAAAATACATGTAAATGCTCATTCATGTAATAAGCACCATACCTATTTATTTTACATATATAAGCATTTAGCTTCATATTTTATATAAACTTATTCTGTTTTGAAACGTATTTTTGATCCTTGTCTATTTCTGTGTATTCATTTAAAGACCCCAATAAGACAAGTTATGGGTATGTCTTGATATTAACCAATGAAATAGAAAAGGCACTGCGGAATATCTGAGGCAGCAGCTAGAACCTTTAGAAATTATCATGCAAATTCTGCGGGTTAATTCATGAGTTTAGTATAAAGTTCAGACTAAAAATAGGGGAAAGACTCTGAGGTGAGGTGTGGCTTCTGAGGCCCTTCTGAAGTCACCCCCCTCCATTGTGCTCAATTTGACTTCTCAACTCATCTGATTTTTCGCAAGTCCTTCTGTATGAGAAAGTCCTCAGTGCTGATTGTGAACCACGTGGGTTGCCGCTACCTCGTGCAATTTTCATTTGTGGCACTTCTTCTTGCTGGGGGCTGTTCTAGCAGGATGTGGCTGCATCACGTGGAGATGCCTCTTTTAAAAGTGTGATGTACATCACCTACAAGCAGGTTTGTCAGTGCGTTCAGTGAACAGGCAAAGCATTTTTATTTCCAGGCCCACGGGCTCAGCTGCACAGAAAGCTGAACAAGCTCCTCCAAGATACCTTCTACAAATGCACCCAGTGCTCAGGTAAGTCTGGGGTAATTAGGAGGCACCTTGGACAAGAGCATCTAGGTTAGCTTTGCCAATGAGAAGACTAGTATGGTGTGGTGAAAGCATTGAGATACTGTTTCGAAAAATACCAAAGACTTGTAGTTAAAAATCCCTCCATTCTGCAGTAGATACTTAGTTTTCATTTCCAATCAAGGATCGTGGATAAGAACAAACAGTAATAGCTGGCAAGAGTAAATCAATGAAGGCCCAGACAAGCTATGGGATCAAGAAATTGTTTTCAAGAGGTTAATAGAAGTTAAAGTAGAGGGATATTTAATAATCAATCAAGTGGACTATTCTCATAAGTGATAGTATCAATTATGTAAATTTTTCTAAAGCATTGAAATACTTTGCATGCTTGAAATCTTGCAGATGATACTGACGAGGAAAATGCATTAATAATTTTCAAAGTATCATAGAACACATACCTAATTGCTTATAGGTGGTACATGTGTCACATTGAAATGAAAATTAGCCTAAGCAGTCAAACGGGATTTGATTGTTTCATATATTTAATTTTAAACCAAACATGGATCACAAAAAAAAAAAGACTTTATTTTTAACTGTTTAGAAAGAATGCTTAAGACCATTTTAGATTTTAGACTTTTTATTTAAGAGCTAGTTAAAATTACTTTTTGTCAGTAATTTAGTACTGTTTGAGGTTTGACAGAGAGAGAGAGAGAGAGAGAGAGAGAGAGAGAGAGAGAGAGAGGAATGACCCAGTTTCTAGAACATTTGCGTCTTAGTGTCTTTTCTTGAACATTGAGAAAATGTTACATTCCACAGCATGATAATCTGTGTGCCACATGTCACAACACTGACACCTCAGCAATTCTGTCACAGATAAGAGTTTTATCATAATCCCTCTCTCTTTAATTCTTCTGTTAGTGTAAAACAGTTTCAGCGGCTTTTAGTCAATCAAACAAAAGTCCTAATTCCTCCAGCCCTCTGATGGTCCTTGTGGACTGCCCAGGGTGAGCTTCACACCTTTCAAGTTTATTTTTTTCTTTCATCTCTTGTTTATTTATGTTTAGCAAATTAATGATCTTGGTAGCTTGCTTCAAAATAAGTACTAAAGCGTTATCTTCGCACTATAATTCTGAGCTCCTTGACATGATCCTGGGAATCTGTAAACCCCACTTATGTACACTGTTTTGGGAACTACAATCTTAGAGTGTGAAATATGTTTTCTCCTAGAAACCAAATTTCCCTCCAAAGACTTTATACTTAACCCCCTCCAATTGAAATAATGAGAAAAAGATTGTTTGTGGCAGAAGACTTAGGAGAAAATAGGTGGATATTTTCTATGACATCATCATTTAATAGCCTATCAAATATGTTTCCTCAGTCTGATTTCTTACCTGTGCATAAAATTGTGGAAGCTTAGTGGACAATTGGGAAAAGAAGAGGACAATTGTGGTCTCTCTGCATAAGCCCAAGGATGGTCATCTCCAAGTGGGGTGGGTTCACTATTAGCTTAATTGAGAAATGAAATTAATATCTCCAAATAAGAAGTACCCAAAATAGAAATCTAGTTCTATCTTCCTGACCTTTTAACCCTGTTAACTCAAGTTTCTGAAGACACAAACAAGTGCATTTTTCTGCCTGTTTTAATTCTACAAGGGTGCCATTGTTAAAGATCCTCATACTGTGGCTCTTGCTTTAATTTCTTCTATCTTCTCCTCCCTTCAAAAGGTGGATCTGGGAATACACCTGACATTGACAGTTGAACCACCTGAATGATCATAGTGTTCTGTTCAGTGATGCATACCTAGCCCGTTAGCTTGGCCTTGTTTCTTTTTGATATTCTCTCACATTATCAACTTCATGTCTTTTTTTAAGAACCCCCAAAGCACAGGTGTATTTTTAACTTATCCATGTGGAAGTCATCCTGCAGAGTTAACCCTTGCTGTGCCTCATGCATGCTAACATGAGCTACCACATTGCAGTTGCAGCTCCTCAACACAAACTTGATTCCAGACAAGATATGGTTTTGAATATAAACATGTCTTGGGGTTGAAAAGTGCTCAACAGTAACTTGAAGCAAGCTACTCCTGGCACAGAGTCTTTCACTACATATGAACCATAACCTGTCTAAACTAAAAGATGCATCTTTACCTCCAGGTCACTATTGATGCCTCCTGTGGTTAGATTATTCAAGATAAGGCAGATAAGTGCTTTATCATTTATAATTAGTCTCTTCCTCTCTGATTTCATAAGCAACACTAGACAATGTTTTCAGATATAAATATCAAGAACATTGCTTATAATTACAGATGAAAAAGGCACACTATTTTAATGTTGTGTCAAAATATATATTTAAAGGAGATGTCATTTAGGAGTCAGGAGTAAGAATTCTATGGAAGAATGCTTACCACCATGCGGACGTAAATTCAATTATCCAGCATCAGAGAAGAGAAAGGCCAGTGAAATATATTTTGAAGCAAATCTCAAGGCTATGATGCAAAACACACATTACTACTCTGTGATGATACACTACTTCCTTCTTAAACTTATACATTAAAACATCATAAAAATTGCAAAATGTTCTTTTTATAGTAAATATTCCAGGTGTTTACTTCCCCAATAGGTCTATGTTTTCTAAAAGTATTAGATTTTTCTGTGAAGTTTTCTATTTGGAACAAATTTATTTTTCTGAGAGTTGTTTGTAAGTGTATCAAATTAAAAATTAAAAAATATTATTACATAAAGCTATCCATATAACTGTTAAGTCTAGTAATTTATAGTAGTTAAATGTGATTCAACTTTTTCACTCTTTCTTCCAAATATAATTTTATATTAATTTCTTTATTTTTTTTAAATCTGCCACTTATTTAATATCAAATGTTATGCTATGGGATACATGGATAGTATTTTTTTAATTATTACAACTGCATGCATAATTTTTCTCCCATCAACCAGATAATAATTTAAAATTTACAAAATAAGAAATTTATTTCGGGTCATATTTAGACAATATTAGATGAAACACAGAAAGTCAGCTTCTAAAGTTTGGTTTTTTTAAATGTCTAACAATATATTTGTTACTCTTTTTTAAAATTTATTCTTTAATTTTTTTTATAGTCCAGACTTCACTCCCGCTCCAGGTCCACCTTCTGACTGTTCCACATCCCATACCTCCTCCCCCAATCCTGTCTCCAAGAGGATGTTTCCACCACCTCCCTAACTCACCAAACCTCCCCACTCCCTGGAGCTATGAGTCTCTTGAGGGTTAGGTGCATGTTCTCTCATGAGGCCAGACCAGGCAGTCTTCTGCTGTATGTGTACTGGGGGCCTCATGTCAGCTGGTGTGTGCTCCCTGCTGGGTCTAAGAGATCTCACGGGCCCAGAGTTAGTTGAGACTGCTTCTTATAGGGTTGCATTCCTCCTTAGCTTCTGGCTAATTTAACCGCTGGGTCTCTGGTTTCTGTCCACTGGTTAGGTGTAAATATCTGCATCTGACTCTTTCAGATTTTTGTTAGGTCTTTGTTTACAATATATTTATGAAAATCTCATTATTTTCTGGACTTCTGGCTATTAGATATTAGAACATAAAGGTTAAAGTTCATAAAAAAATTACATTCAATATTCTGGTAAATGCCAATCTAGACTATTACTTAATTTAATTTAATTTTAGGGGGGATTTTACAAATAATTAAAATCACATGGTAAGACTGTCTTATTAACTTTATGTGGTTCTCTTTATTTTCACACATATTCTGGAAAAAGTGAGCAGTTACATCAGTTTTGTGATGTAATATACAGCATGAACAACAGTAGGTAGAAGTTAACAAATGGCCTTCACCACACTAGTATGCTATTGAATTACCACATTGTACACTTGAAATGTGTCACTGTCAATTAGCTGACTTTAGCAATTAGTTCAACCAAACCCAAATATCCCAAAATAAAATTTGCATCAACAAAACAATGGAAATACCCTTTCTTCTTCCTGTTAATAACAGAAATGGAGGGACTGCAGAGATAGTTCTACAATATCTCATGTTTACCATGTATGAGGCACAGGATATGTTGAAACTAAAGGATGACTACTGAGTTTATAAATCTACATTAAAATCTACAAAGACTACTTTCAAAGACCAATAACGTTGTAACATTCTAATCAATCTTATATGACCTGTATCCTGTTAAGAATGCATGTGAAGATAATCAGCTGTCCTGTACTGCAGGTGTGTTTACTAAGCATGAAAACATGCAAATGGTATTGTTCTTCCAAAGTCATAGCAGAAATATCTCTATCTTTACCATTAAGTGAAACACACAGGCTTAATGAAGTTGCCCAAGGTCATTCACCTACTTTAGCAACAACTGAATGGCCTAATTCGAGGACCTGAATATAAGTGCACTTAGCATTTATGGTAAGAAAAAAAAGTGATACAGTGCCACCTTTTTTTTCCTGTAGCTGAGAAAATTTCAAGGTGTAACAACTATTTATAACCTCTAGAAACAAGTTTCTAATAGATATTAAGATTTTCGCCTTATCCAGAGAAATTTTGACCTGGATACTTATTTCTCTAGAGCAGATTGAGAAACAGCTGATGTAACTAGATAGGTAAGTATTGGTCCCTGTAAACCATAAGGTTTATAATAGCCAAACACTCATTCAGTAAACATGACTGTTTGTGCACAAGATTGCAGGTGAACGCAAGTGCTAGTCTGTATTTGACCTGAGAAGTAGAGCTGCCTAACCGTAACTTGACAGTTTAGTGATCTACGACTATGGTAATCTCACTGGATATACGTACAAGGTTCTACAAATAGACCTTTCATAGACAATTTTGCCTACTTCTATGATGTCATAGGAACTTCTCTGCTAATGTTTGTTCAGTATGAAAGATGAGCAGGATGTTTGTTTGTTTGCTTGCTTGCTTTTGTTGTGGTGGTGATGGTGGTGATGGTGGTGGAGATGGTGGTGGTGGTGGTGGTGGTTGTTAAGAGTCTTGCAAAAATGTGAGCAATAATCAGTGGTCACCTGTGGGCTTTGAGAAGTGCTCCATTGATCCCTGTAGTTACAGCCAATGTGGCAAATTTCTAAAAGCAAAGGTTTTGCAGAGTTCTCTGAACACGTTGGATTATCAAAAAGAACTGTTTCTTTTACATGCAGAGCATCCAATTTGACCTGGGATGGTGGTTTTAGATCTTGAGTCTATTTACTCCTGAATCAGTCTTTTTTTTTTTAAATTGGATATTTTCTTTATTTACATTTCTAATGTTATCCCCTTTCCTTGCCCCTCCAAAACCCTGTATCCATCCCTCCCCATGCTTCTATGAGGGAGTTCTGCCACCTACCCAACCACTCCTGCCTCCCAGTCCTTGTATTCCCCTACATTAGGGCATCAAGTCTTCACAGGACCAAAGGCCTCTCCTCTCATTGATGCCCAACAAGGCCATCCCCTGCTATTCATGTTGCTGGAGCCATTGGTCCCTCCATGTGTAGTCTTTGGAGATTGTTTCCTTCATAAAATGCTTGCCTCACTGGTATGAGGACCTGAGTCAGATCCCCAGCACCAATGTAATGGACAAAGCAGTGACATGCATTGATGAGCTCCAGGCACACTGAGAGATTTAGTCATAAAATATGAAATCAGGTGTGTCGGGGTTGGTGCAAGGATCATGTATTAGTTTTCTTTTCTTTCTATTTTCTGAGTCTTTCACAATGTATATGTTTTTACTTATATCATTGTTTAAGAAACAAAAAAACAAAAATGAGGTGAGAAATAAAAGTGTGTGCCAAACCAAAAACAAACAAACAAACAAACAAAAATGAAATCAATGGTGGTTGAGCAAAGTTCCTAAAGTTGGACACTGGTGTTCGCTTGCAGGGATACACGCACACACACACACACACACACACACACACACACACACACACGTGCATACAAAAAGAGTCTATTTGATAAAATATGTTTAAACATGTATTAGGCCTTGGGTTTCCTCCCAAGAAACATAATGCTATTATACCCCCGTCACCACATACACAGGTACATTTGTGTTAGCAGCTTTAATTAACAGGTCTTAATTCTATTAGGAATTTTCACTTAGAAAGGATGATGTGATATAAAATGAAACTAATCTTCCAATGTTGCTACAGAGTAGCGGTACCGGAGCAGAGTTTTATTTCTTTGTGTTTAAAAAATAGTGCTTGACTAGCTGATTTTAAACTTTGCATTCTTGTATTTTCATTCACAATAGTTTGAGACATCAACCATATCTGCATCAGTTAAAAAGAATACAATTTAGAGAATTTAATCTAAACACGATCATATTTTATTTAATGCATAATTTACTGTATAGATGAGTATAAATATATATTTATATACCAAAATATATATCTTCCATTCATGACTGTGGAGGAAAAATAAATAAAAAATGTTTCCAGCATTAAAAATGGATAGTATTTAATAAACACCATAGTTACACTAATTCTCTTTTAAAGAAATGTAATCAAAGAAGCATATTAATTTGAATACTGCCATGTATTACTCAACATACTAAAAATTAAGAAAAAAGAAAAATTATATGTTGAAAATGGTAGTTAACAGTTATTTTATGATAGCAAAGTACATGCCTGTGTGCCCTGTTAGTGAGTGGATATTTAATATTTATGTATATGTACAGTGTGTAATCTGAAATATATAGCAGATGGGGAAAAATATTGAGATGACATTCATGAAAATTAAATTATATTCTAAAATTTTAACTAAAACTTTAGATATCCTTAAGTCTTAACTCCACCTCTTCCTCCTTTATCTATCTACAGGTGAGATTCAGAGCATAAATGAAATGCTTTCAAAGGAACATTGTATCACTGTCCCAAGTTTTAACATATTTGTGTTTCTAGTAGCAAGACTATGTAAAGATAATATTGGCTAAAATATGTTGTCTCACATTGTTCAACTGTTCAAACTGCAGATTTTGAGTTTGGAAGGTTATCTCCTCTACTTTTCACTATCTTACTCCACGATTGTGTAACTATTTTTCTCTTTTTAAACCAGGAAGTGCATATCTAAAGAGCACACAGCACAACCACTATAGACAGTACAAAAAGAAATATTTACATAAAGTATTCAGCAATTCATATGCCTACCATGCTTCAACTTTTCTCAGATTATTCAAAGCATACATATACATATATGTGCACATGATTCTGTCTCTATCAATTACATATTAGTATATTATTATAAAGCTTTATGCAACACACATAGTCTTAGGTGTGTATATGTATATTTCAGATGGAAATTCAGTATACTTAAAGACAGATACTATTATTATATTTGATTACATGAATGTTCAGCATCACATGGGAAGTTATAGAGAATACGGGAGATCCAGTTTTCTGGAGCAAAGCAACAAAAGGAGAAAAAGCCATTATGCCCAGTGGACTATTCTGCACTGGGTTACCAATGCTACTTCAGTTCTTTTACTTACTTAATATGTGGGGTCTTTAACATTTCCACATCTGCCTTAAATTTCCTGTAAGACTAGGTATTTTTTTTTACTGTATTAAATTTTTAAAGTTTGAACTGAAGAATAGTTTTTAAGCTCAAGGTATAGGAGAAGGATATCTGCTTCTGTAATTGCAATTGGTATTACAATTGGCCTCATATAACCAATCAAGAACATAAAGATTTCATTGCTTTTTTGGCACAAACTATCTTAGCCCCATATGTTCTTTATTTCCTTTGTCATTGTGATGTAATTATCCAAAAGACTTTCATCATGCTAAAACCTAACTACTGAGTCCACACTTATTGCCTAAAAGTGAGAGATCAATATAGAGGAAAACAAAGATATTATTTACTCTTAAATATGTAACAATAATGACTATGATTTATAGGGAAAGAATATGAGTTGATTGGCTATAGAGCACATTTCGGTGACTGCTTAAGAAGATAAAATTAGTATTTGTGCATTCTTTCCTCAATTAGTTATTTACAGTTTTCCTGACCTTCAGCCAATAAAACAGATGGCTGAGGTTTTTAAACAGTTGAATGTCTAGTATATCCAGTCCTCAGAGATGACAAAATCCCATTATTTCATACCACTAATACATTCAAGTAAACAATTTACAAACTAGTCACAATCTTGCTCTGCATATCTACTATACCTCTGCTGTTGATAATCTACTTAACCATTGTTTACATGCTGCCTACTATTTTCGGCCACTGCACTATGTGTTTTATATACACAAGCCATTTAGTTCTCATAACAAACATGAAACACAAATTCCTTCAGTGGTCTAGAATCATAATTTAGATAAAATTACTATATGTATGCAGGTAATAGGTAGTAAGATGAGTATGTTATCTTGGACATATTGATGAAAGAGTACAACATAAAATTCATACACACAATCCACTGTCTATACATTTTGAAGATAACCAGGGTTCCTTTGGTAATTTAACTACCCCATGAAAGGTAATTCAGGCACAATTTTGGCAGATTTGGCATCCAAGAAAGGCATCCAGTGATCAGGGGAAATCTAGTATATTGTTGTATAGCTTTATATAGCACACACAGTCTATAATGCAAGTTGTTAAGTGTCTGCATAGCTTACTTTCATGTCACAGGCTCAGAAGAAGCTGCATAATGGTGGCAACTGATTTGACTGAACAAGCCTTATTGCCTACCTGATATAAGGAATGTATGCATGTCAAAGCTTTCAAATGACCTATGGCACTCTGCCCTATAGTGCAAGTATGTCCTTGTATTGTGAGCTATTTCAGGAGGTCCTTCTACATTTGTCATTCCCAAAATGCCTTAATGCTGGTCATTGGCACTTACAATAGTCATTTCCCAAGCCATCCATCCAAGCTATCTAGCCTTTGCAATTTACTACAGACTTCTATTTCAGGCCATCATACCATCTAGAAAGATGTGGAGAGTAGGAAATACTGATATGGCATTCTTCATACCTATGGAGTGATGTCTTTCACGGCCTTTAAAGAATGATGAAAACTAGACTGATTTTTAAAGTGGTAAATTTTAAGCTGCTGCTGGAATATCATTCATCACTCATTTGTATGGGTTCAAGTAATGTATTCACAATGGCTGTTCATCTGCTACTCTTCAGGAAATGAATTGAGTGTAGAATGAGTGTTGGAAGATAGATTGCAATGTATAAGGAGACAACCGTGGTGTTTAAAAGTTATTTTAGTCAATTCTACTTCTGTGCCAATGAAGTTTTCCTGCTTATAATGTTAAACTTTCGAGTGATCATTACTTACAAACACTATTAAATTTTAGGACTGGTCAGGTTTGTCTGTTGAAAGAGATTTATTATGCTGAAAAAAAAACATGAATGTATTCTAATGCCCATTTGCCTGTAACATATTTCTCACCACAGTTTTTCTTTTCTGCATACTCTATCCTAATGTGTTAAAAACATTGTGCATATAACTGGTATCCCAGGAGTAGAGATTCTGGGAATAGCACATCTATTCATACAATTGATTAAAGCCTAAGGTAACTATGGACTATTTGTCCAGTGAAAATGTACTGTCTGTCCTCTAAAGGCAGACACACCACGATTCTTCATTGCCAAATGTGTTACATAACATGGCCAGGATCATTAGATCCTCAGACATCTTTCTTAAACAAGAGGCACTGATAATTTATTATAAGTCATGTGTATTATCATTATTGTGATGCTGATTATGTTGGCAGTAGAAATCAAATACAGAACCTCACATATTCAATAAATATATGCTATTGAATAACATGCAAGCCTGGTATATGTACACTATGCAGAGACATCCATGATACACACTATTCCATGAAATATTATTCAATCAATAAGTAGAGCATCTTATGTTTTTTATAACATTGGAGAACATGATCTACCATATTGTGTTTCAGAATCAAGAGACATTATAAAAATAAATAACAGATAAAATTGGAACATCTTCCAGCCAAGAAACCAATAGTTTCTGACCTTCTTAACATCGTGTGTGTGTGTGTGTGTGTGTGTGTGTGTGTGTGTAAAGCATTAGAAGATTAATTTCTATTTGAAGAGAGATGGTTCCCATAGTTTTGGCTCAAGGATGTAAACCACCTCTGGAACGCTAGTAGTAACCGGAATTATTAATCAATTAAATACTCTTTCAAGGGCTATCCATTTTTCCATTAGCCAAACTAGTGAAGTAAATGAAGATGAGGTAGAGGTCACCACTCTGTTTCTGAAAACATGGACAGCTGTATTAATTCTGTGCTAGACCATAAGGTACTATATTGATTTTAGTTAGTTGTATTAGGAGGATCTCTCCAGAAACCTCTGGTTGGTTCTTCCTGCCCAAATAAAATTACTGCAAAATCCACTCAGCCAAACGAAAGATTTTGCTTGTTTCTGGTTTATCTTTTTGTGCATAATTACGATCAAATATCATAGACATGGATATCTTGGGAATATCACTGGGGATACTGAAAATTCTATTTGAGACATTACTTATATTCTGGGTTATCGATAATTAATGCTTGTGAATGTCAGAGCCACTGCTTGATAATCATTGGTAGATCTGGGCTTTCCCCTATCTTCATAGCAGATCATAAAAATAAAAAATAAAAAAAAAAGTGATTTTTCCAGGAAAAGAGAACTGAAAATCATATGTGAAGTAACTATGTCTGAAAGACAATTATTTCATGTGTTCTTCCATACATGCTTAGAGAAGAATATGAAAATAAAACCGGTTAGAGATGTGCTAGGAGAAAGAGTAAAGAAAGATGAAAGGTAATTGATATGATCAAAGTACAGCATACATATGTAAAAACAGTACTAAACATGCTACTTTGAATAATTATTATATAGTAATTAAAAATCTTGGAGCTCTTCTATAGAACATCTGTAAAAAGTTTCAGTGCATATCAATATCACTGTGCATCAAAGTACATTCCCATCATCAGAGTTCTGTATTTGTTAGGTTTTGTATATGGAACCACGACCCCCATCCTTATCCCTAATCATAAAGATCTCTCTTTTTCAAATGTAGAATTTATTTCAAAAGTATAACATGATATCAGTTAAACTGTCTAAACTGCAAGTCATGATACAAAAAGATGCTTCACAATTTTTCTATACTCACTGAGGAAAATATTTTCTGTTGCCAGCAGACCAGCTTCCTCCCTAGACTACTTGCTACATTTTCACCCTATAGCGTCTGTCCTTCCAGGCATCATCCAAACAGGTTGTATTCAATTGATGGAAATTTAGCTAGATCTTTCTGGTATATTTTTAAGAGTAGGAACTTTTCCAAACATAGTGTTTTTGTTTGGTTGGTTGGTTGGTTGGTTTTTTATTGGATATTTTCTTTATTTACATTTCAAATGTTATCCCCTTTCCCAGTTCCCCACCCTGGAAAACCCCTATCCCATCCCACCAACCCCTGCTTCTATGAGGGTGTTTCCCCACCCATCCACCCCCTCCCCCCTCCTTGTCCTCTACACTGGGATATCCATCGAGCCTTCACAGAACCAAGGGCCTTTCCAACCATTGATTCCTGACAAGGCCATCCTCTGCTACATATGCAGCTGGAGCCTTGGGTCCCTCCATGTGTACTCTTTGGTTGGTGGCTTAGTCCCTAAGAGCTGGAGGTGGGGGGTGTCTGGTTGATTGATATTGTTGGCCTTCCTACCAGGTTGCAAACCCCTTCAACTCCTTCAGTCTTTTCTCTAATTCCTCCACTGGGGACCCAGTTCTCAGTCCGATGGTTGGCTGTGAGCATGTGCCTCTGTACTTGTAAAGCTCTGGCAGAGGCTCTCAGGAGACAACTGTATAAGTCTCCCCTTCAGAAAGCACTTCTTGGCATCCACAATAGTGTCTGGGTTTGGTGACTGTATATGGGATGGATCACCAGGGCAGTCTGCATGCCCTTTCCTTCAGTCTCTGCTCTACACTTTGTCTCTGTACATACTCCCATGAGTATTTTGTTTTTATAGACTAAATTGAGGCCCTCAATATGGAATACAAAATAAGTGACTGCCATAGAGGTTCTATTCCTGCACAAAACATCATGACAAAGAAGCAATTAGGAAGGAAAGGCTTTGTTCAGATTGTGCTTCCACATTGCTGTTCACACCAAAGGAAATCAGGACTGGAACTCAAGCAAGAACGGAAGCAGGAGCTGATGCAAAGGCTATGTTACTTACTGTCTTGCTTCAACTTGCTTGCTCAGCTTGCTTTCTTATAGAATCCAGGACTACCAGCCCAGGGATGGCACCACCCACAATGGGTGCTCCAATTCTTGATTATTAATTGAGAAAATGTCTTACAGCTGGATCTCACTGAGGCATTTCCTCAAGGGAGGCTCCTTTCTCTGTAATAATTCCAGCTTATGTCAAGTTGACATGCAAAACCAGCCAGTACAGTGACTATTGCATAAGCCATCAAGGAAGAATACTTGCTATTTATGACCTCCCCAGACTACATATTTATCAGAGTTCTACAGTTAATCATTAATCGTATACCTTTAAATACCCCATCTAATACAATTATTTCAGCATAACCAGCCCTTCTGCCTATGGTACATATTTCATGATTTGCTCCAAGATCTACTCCTTCTCAATAAAACCACAAATCTCTTTCCAAACACACTATTTTCCCCTTCATTCAGGTATGTAAGAAAACAGAGCATTGACATTATTGGCTCATTCTTTCCTTGTGATTTGGCCTTCTTCCTCCTATTATGTTCTGATCACTTCATTATAAGTGTATTAAACACTGATAAATGACTCTCACCCACATTTATATTTTCCTAGAAATTAGACTCCTTACTCTATGGTGTATACCAAATAATTTCTGATATAGCTCTTCCCTTTGGTAAGGGTCATGATTGGGTTTGCACTATTGTCTCCCAGCAGACAACTATTGCAAACACAGAGAAGTCCAAATTAGCATAAGTTGAGAAATTCTTGACAGTAAACTCATGTCAATCGTTTCAGTACTATGGAAATATATTCCCACCTGTTTTTAAGAAACAAACAAACAAAAGACAGTAATTACTCAAAGTAGTGAGGAGCTTATCCACTATCCATGGACAAAATATTTCACCTTACATTCAGCTTTTCAATTTAAATTGGGATCTATCAACAGAAAACATGCAGGTGGGAAGAAGAGTGTGGGTTATTGGATTTTTCTTCCAAGTTAATTCTAGTAAGAGAAGAGGAACATTATTTTTGATCAAACAATGAACAGTTCTCCCAGGCAAGTGAGAAAAGGGTCCATATCAAGTCAGGGAAATCAGAAGCTTTAGATGACAGGAATTCTCCTAAAATTTGGGAGATTAAACTCTTACATTTCATGTCAAAGACATTGTAATCCTATGAATTCAGCTAACACTGGAAGCCATCATCCATAGAGCTGAATGTAATATTTAATCACTGCTACAAAATATCTTTATGTTTCATTTCTCTTAGCTAAGAACTTAGAAATGAGAATTTTGTACATTGCGTTTTTTTACACCACATTGAAAGCTACCTCAACCACAGAGCCACTGAGTTCTTAACTGTCATTGCATTTGATGAGTGTACTAGTACATACACTTAAATTAATGCAGTCTACTAAGGACTCTCAGAATTTGTACATAGTCTTGAAGGTCTGAAAAGTACAGTGCATTTATTTCAGCTACCTTTGGTTATAACTCACAGCATAAAAAAAGATACATCTTAGTTAATTTGAAAGTAATGTGTTGAATAGATTTGACAGCAAGGTTAGATCTAAAAACAGATCATAGAGACATAGTAACATGCATCAACATGGATAAAGAGCATTCTACTAGCCATAATTTGTACAAGCCTTTGATTACAGCACTTGAGAAAGAAAATAATTTAATAATACTCATCCCTGTGTACTATACCACTTGGCTTCAATAGTGTATTATCAATATCATTCTGTATGTCTTTAAAAGTATAACTAGTTAACATGCTGTGTCCTAGTTAGTGTACAGCAAGAGGAATTTTTCTCCTCCTCTTTAATTTCAATGAGTCAAAATGGGCACTTTCCCAATAGATAAATATATCTACACATGTTCACATAGATAATAGATTGTTAGAAGCTTTTAAAACTACTCAATTGTATATCATTGTATTCAATGATAGGTGACTATGAACAAGGATACAAAGTTCAGAGCAAAGATTCAAACCTAGAGCTAGAACAATGTCATACCATTGCTGACTATATATTTATATATTGAAAGATGATCTTGGTTATTTATGAAAATCAACCTGGATGTGCCAATGCCATTAGATATTTTAATATGAACTTGCTAATACCAAGAATTATTTTGATAAAACATGGGACGTTAAGTATAAAAAAGAACCATCATATCATTTTGATACCTTTCCCAAAATATGACTGATAATACAATTGTCAAATTTTCTTTTAAAAAAAAAACTCAGTCATAAAAGAAAGATGTGCTAATAAACAAATTTTAAGAAAGAGAATTGAGAGCTATGTAGTCTTCCTAAATAGTCACCCTTTCTCTGTTTCCCACTGTCATTCTTCCAGCATTGATTTCCTTAACTCTTCAGCAAGGGCACAATCGGGTTCCTGATTTCACTGTGACACAAACTAAGTTTAAATTCACTTAATACTTCTGTAGAATCTTGGCTATTACTATACAGCCTCTGATATGCTTTCTAGGCAACATAAATAGTTAAGTTCTGTTTTGTTTTTCTTTCCGAAATCATCACAGAAAATTGCCTACTTCAAGTGCATTTTTCCTCTATTGAAAATGAATGTATAAAACAATGAAATAATAAAACAGAAAAGAAAACATAATGAAATATTATTAGTATTTTCTTTTTTTGGTTCCTGAATCATCTGGGTAAACAGACAGCAAAAGTACATGGGGAAGTAAGTGGAAACACCCATTACAGACATGGGCTGTAAAGGATATCATACAGAGAACCTATGTGAAACCAGCAAGCATTCTACCACTACATCCATAGTTCAAGAAAAGAAC
Organism: Rhynchomys soricoides; assembly: GCA_019843965.1. NCBI lineage: Eukaryota > Metazoa > Chordata > Mammalia > Rodentia > Muridae > Rhynchomys > Rhynchomys soricoides. The sequence goes on along the minus strand of JADRCH010000076.1, from coordinate 5,143,513 downwards.
TGTGAATCAGAATCTCTTCAGCAGCTAGCCAGGGTTGCAGTTTAGTAAAAATATTCACCCTTCACCATGTATTTATCTTTCTAATTTTCATATTGAAATTCACATTTCAGTTTGATTTATTTATAAGAAAGCCATGCATGCTGGCTGATTTGACATTGTACACTTACATTCATCTAAAAACCTAGAGATCAGAGACCAGAGAAGAATATTTAATCTGGCCTAAAGTAGTTGGCCATCATTACAATCACTAAGTTGGTGCAAATACTGTTTTAAGACTTAAACCTTGTCAGTCTATGCAGCCAGAGTTAATTAAAAGTCTGTTATATTTGTATGATGTGTCTCCCTCATGATTCATTTTTCATCCTGCTTCAGGCAAAAGCAATGTTAGCTTGCCTGAGGGAGGTTCATTTAATTTGATAGTTATGATTTTTTGACAGCTGGTAATTTGTTTATTTACAGTTTCCTGATTAGGTCTCTAATGCTGTAGTTACTCACATAAAATAATAATTTACAGTTAAGTACTTTTAGAATGCTTATTTCTCATCCATCATCACTGAACACTTTTTAATTCCCCCCCCCGTTATTATCATTTAAGTCTTATGACACATTTCTTTAAATGGATAAAGGATGAGGCTGGTACATTCCACATGCCACATGTCCTGTCCCAAGATACTTTTGCACCTTCGAGGGTAGTGATGATCAGTTGTTGAGTAGGCAGTAGGGATCTTTCTCTAATGGCTACAGTATTATTTCCTGTTCACACCCTAATAGAAAGGTGTTTCCCTGTTTGCTGTAATTAATACATCTTGGGTTGAGAGCTCCTTAGCAAAGCCCATCTATGTTCTCTACTTCCGTCCATCTTCAGCTTACAGTGAATTTTCAGGGAAAGAATCACTTCAAGTATGTTAACAGGAAGACATTATATTATTCAAATAGTGCTGCTTATATGAATGCATCAAGGCACTTCAGCAATTATGATACATTAGGCAGCTCAGCTGTCATAAGTTGCGGGGTCTCTATTAAATATGTAAAACGTTGGTCCAAGTAATGATCTTTCCAATAAAAGACAAATTTTGCTTGTTTTAATGTTGTAATAACACAACATTAGCAGATCTTGATGATAACCATTTTTCTAGATATAAATGTATTGATTTACATATTTTAACAGTTTGTTTGGCATCAAATAGGCTGGACTATTAGATAAGGCGTTTGAAAACTTCAGATTGGCTGGATAAACAAATACACTGTTAATTGTATGATTGACATAGATTTAACCACATTCCATTTAAAGTATATAATATGATTGAAACATGTATTCAGTATGAAATGAGCATTGTAATAATCCTCCATGCACCTGTCACCCCATGTTTACCTTTTCTTTTTCCCTTATGAAAATTTACAGAATTTTTTTTAGTTTGAATGGAGATTTTTGCTATCCTTTGGTTGGTGGGAGAAGCCATTAAAGGGATCAACTGTCTCTTTTACATTTTAGATATCTTATAGAGCATCAAGTGGTATTAAAATAGAAATGTTGGAAACGTTCTTATGTTCTGATACCAGGGGAATATTTCTCCATCATAATTTGGTGTTATCTGTGAGTTTTCCCACACACAACTTATTTTGAGTTCAGATATATGTCTTATATACCAAATTATAGTTTGTTGTTTATATTTTTAGAGATGTGTGTCTTAGATTGTTTGCTAGGGCTGTCTTTCCTTGAACTCATAATCCTCCTGCCTTACCATCCCAAATACTGTGCTCTCTCCCCACCACAAATCATTGGTGAATCTTGATGCTGACTTTTTCAGATGATATTCCTGTATTTTTAAGAGAACCATATTGTTCTTATTCTTTATTTTGTTAATGAAATGTGTCACATTTATAAATGTGTACATTTTGCCACTTTGGTTGTATAAATTTTCCTTTCAGTGTGCTATGGAATTAGTATATTTTCTTATGGATTTTTGTATGTCTGTTAATCAGAGGCAGTGGCCTATAATTTTCTTTTTCTTTTTCTTTTTCTTTTTTGTTAAAGTATCTTTTTTTTCTTTGGTATATCCTTGTATTGCTTTGGTATATGTCACTACTAGCTTTGTGGAGTGAGAGGAGACCTGGAAAGGGTATAGCATTTGAAATGAAAATAAAAAAAATATCCAATAAAAGAAAAAAGTAGAAAAAAGTATTTTTTTTAATTTTTGGAAATGTGTAAAAAGGACTTCTGCCAATTCAGCTAATTTACTTAAGGAAACTTGTGTATGAAGCCATCTGATAGTAACTTTTGTTTATTACTGTCTTAATATCTATTGACTATGGCCTGTTTGGATTTAGATTAGGTTATGATATTCTTGGTACATGGTATGCTTATAAGAGCATACATTTGATTACAGATGGCTATCCAACTTGATATATTTGTTCATATAGAGTTTAATGATTCTTTATGACTCTTTTCATTTGTAATGTCTCTTTCATTATGTCTTGTTTCTTGTATTTAAGCCCTCTCTTTCTTTCTCTGTATTCTTTTGGCCCCTTCTATCTTTTGATTACTTCAGCTAACATTTGTTCAGTGTTTGACTTTTCAAAAAAATTAACATTTGTGTTAATTATTTCAATTGTCTTTTTAGTCTGTTTTATTTATTCCAGGGCTAATCATTTCCTTCTTTCTGTAAACATTGTGTGACTTTGTTCTTTTTGAAGTTTCTTGAGGTCTCATCCATGGATTTATTTATGTTCTATGAGTTTAAGAATGTAAGTACTTATTTCCACGAGGTTTGCTCTTTACCCTGCTTCTGCTGCAATCTGGGCATCTGGTGTGTTGTTTCTTTTTGCTTTGTCTCAAGGCACTGAGTGACTTCCCTTTGCTCTCCTTCTTTGTTCTACTGCTTCCTTTAGAACATGCTAAGTTTTTTGCATATTTGTGACTATTCAAATTTTTCAAATATGGTGTTTTGTTATACTATAGTCAGGAAAAGATTCTGAAGATTATCTTAGTTTTAAAACACTGTGTTAAAACATTTTTTTTTGTTTCTTAACAGATGGTCCTGCTTGGAGGATGTTGTATGTGATTTTGAGAAGTGTCTTTTTTTTCTCTATTTGGATGAGGTATTCTATATGCCTCTTTTCTGTATTCAATTTTGAATATTTTGCAAGTCCTCCATTTCCTCACTAATTTGCTGTCTACATGACAGATTTAGTTCTAAGTCAGTGGTATTTAAAAGCCATACTATTGTTATATATCTGTGTAATTCACTTATATTAACATATAATGCTCTATACATCAAGGTGTTCCAATGACAGTTCTATTCTTTTGATGGAGGCTATTTTACATCATGATAGACTTTGTTTGAAAACCTATCTTGCACATTGGACACCTGCTTCCTTTTGTTCAGTAGTCATAGAGAATATCTTTCTCAGTGCCTCTCTTTCAGCATCTTTGTTCTTCAAGGTAAAGTCAGAGTGATACAGTGAACATATTGTTGAATTTTACCTATTTTTTTTAAAATTTGAATTTGCTTTATTGACTTAATTTTGACTAAATAATTTTATCTGCTTTCATTAAAACCACCACCAATAGTTGAAGATTTAGCTGCAATAAATAGATCTTCTTCCTGACTCTCTTGTGGTTCTATTTTTTTCCTTTTGTCTCTTAGCTATATATTTTTATTTCTTAATCATTGCATATTGCTATCTTTCATCTATTCACCTATGTTTTCACCTATTTTTGCCTGTTTACTAGAAGGTTTACTTGTGGATTCTAAAGGAGTAACATCAAATATATAACAACATATTTCAGCCAAATACAAAAACTCAATACATTTGTTTATCCAGCAATATTATTCTGTGCATGTTATCCTTTATGCTTTCCTTTTCTTTCCTTTTCATTTATTCTCTCTTTCTTTCTTTCTTTCTTTCTTTCCAACCCAGCCATTGTCCCCCTCCTGGTCCCCCCTCCTACAGTTCCTTATCCCATTCTCTTCCCCTGTCTCTGAGAGGGTGCTTCCCACCACCAGGCTCCCCCCTCCCTGTGACCTCAAGTCTCTCAAGGATTAGGTGCCTCTTCTCACACCAAGGCTTGAGAAGCATTAACAAATTATAGTAGCTACATTCTTTCAATACATTCTTCTATATCTTTTATATTAGAACTGAAAGTATATTATGCATCACTATTATAGGATTAAAATGTCTGAAAGCTTACTACTGTTCACTGTTTTGTCCTCTATGTGTGCCTGTTTATTCCTCTACTTAAACAAGGACAGGGGCTCTTTTCACTACTTCAAAAGCTTACTACTATTCACTGTTTTGTCCTCTATTTGTGTCTGTTTACTCCTCTACTAAAACAGGGATAGCAGCTCTTTTCACTGCTTCTGTTTTATTTTCTGTTACCATAAGGTCTGTGATGCCTCACATCCAGTTGTTCCATAAGTTCCCAACCTTACCTCTCACTGCCATTCACTGTTCTCCAGCTCTAATCAGCTTTTGGTGAGCTCCCTTGCAGCTATCACTGACATGCTCAACACTCATCTTAGGAAACTACAACCATTATTATTGGCAAACAGGCTGGCTATTGAGAGAATTTTCAGTGTCTCTCAACCACCTTTAGATGAGTTTATAATATCAACCCCTTGCTCATTAGCTTTTGCACAGCCTTTAGGATGTCTTAGCCTCCTTCTCTCCAGATAACAGGCTGTTTCTGTTCTCTCATTCATTCCCTGCTTGTCTACTAGTCTTGGGTCTTTGACTTGTCCAAATTCTCCCTGTAACTTCCGAGAAGTGAGCTGCATAGAAAGCATTGATGGATTCATCTTTTTGAATATTCAGTCTTGCTCCTCTTGCTGAATCTTTTGCTTTATAAAATTAACTATAAACATTGCACTTATCTCAATCAAGTTGTCATCTATCTTTTGGCTTATCAATATCTATTAGCATATTTTTCAATTATCCATGTTAACTGAATTCCATTGCCATCTCTCAGTTTCCTCTATTCTGGCTTCTATTAACAACTCTATTATTGCAGAGCATCAGCAGTGGCTCCCAGTGTTCCATATGCATGCCATGTCTCAGTCATAATTTTCCAGTTAAAAAGCATTTCTACTTGCATTAAATCCAATTTTATGAATTTTATATTTTTATGTGTCCTTTAACCACTTTAATAATCATTAAATGGTAGAGAATTTTACTAATGGGAACAAACCAGATAACACAAGATCTCTCTGGAAACAGCTTTAATGTTAAGTGAACATATATTACAGGATCTCATGTCAGTAGCTCCTCTAAAATTTGTTTTCATTCTTCTCTGCTCACTGAACTACTGGCCTTTACCCCAACTTTCCTACCTGGACTCAGAGTTCTGGTATATACCCCTTATATTTTGCTAATAAAATATTTTATACTTCTCTAATAGCTTCAAGCTTTTTCTTTTCTTTCTCTGAGGTTTTTTGTTTGTTTTTTGTTTGTTTGTTTTGTTTTCGAGAGAGGGTTTCTCTGTGTGGCCCTGGCTGTCCTGGAACTCACTTTGTAGACCAGGCTGGCCTTGAACTCAGAAATCAGTCTGCCTCTGCCTCCAAGTGCTCGGATTAAAGGCATGCACCACCACTGCCTAGCAGCTTCAAGCTTTTTGCTTGAAACATCCTTTGGGGTGGACAGAAAGTGGAGAAAAACTCAGTGCTTAAGAGAACTTTGCATTTTATCACACTTCCAGAGGATTGAAGGTTTGTACCTAGTGCCTGTGACAAACAGCCCACAACCTAGTGTAACTACAGAGGATCTGAAACTCTCTTCTGAGTTCTGCAGGCACTTTCACACAGGGCTGGCACATGCATGCATACATACACACACACACACACACACACACACAAATTCACACACACACATACACACACACTCACACATATACACACACATTCACACACACAAATACACACACACACTCACACACATACACACACACACACACTCACACATATACGCATACATTCACACACACAAAAACCTCACATGCTTCTTTTTCAAAATCCTTTTTCATTTGTTTTTTGATACTTTATTTACATTTCAAATGTTTCCCCCTTTCCAGATCTCCCCTGTGGAACCTCCCCATTCCCTCCCCCTCCCTCTGCCTTGTTTATAATTTAAGAACTACTTAGATCTTGGTGTGTATCTTAATGTTGCAGCTGGCTTTCCTCCTTCTTTGTTTACTTTTAACTAATCAGTAACAGAGAACGAGTATGTATTTTCCCTTATTTACTCCTTTATTTTAAATGTTAGATCCCTAAACATCTGGGCTTAAATTTTCTACTTTTGCAGCCCAACTGCCATGCCAAATACAATTTTCTAGCGAAGTTCTCCATTTAGCCCCTCTCTGAGGGTCCCAGGACTCTCACTCCTTCCTTTTCCGTATATAGAGTTAGATAATTTCAATCTGTCGTTCAACCTTCTCCTAACATTCTACAAAATACAGTCATTAATTTCTATCAATTTTATAATCATAAAAGTCTAAACAGTGTAACAGCTTTAGTCCTCATGTAACAGCAGAATAACTATTTTGCAGAATAACACAGTGGTTCAGAAAATGCATCTGCAACCCCAGAGGCAGCTTTATCCTTTTATTTCTTTCTATTTCTACTTTTATTGTTTGATGATTTTCCCATAATTTATTTTTGTTATTCATTTTATATCACTCCCACCTTCTCTCCTCCCAGTCCCGTCATTATCAGTCCCTCCTCATATTACTCTGATTATACTTCTCTTCAGAGAATAGGAAGCCCCTCCTAGGTACCACTCTCCATGAGATATCTAGTCTCAGCAGGGCTAAACATATCCTCTCCCACTGAGGTCCAACCAGACAGTCCAGGTAGGGGAAGGGGATCCAGTGGCAGGCATCAGAGTCAGAGACATGCACTGCTCTACTCGCTAGGGGACCCACATGAAGACCAAGTTGCACATCAGCTACAAATATGTAGGGAATCTCTAGGTTCACTAGGTCCAGGGCCTGCATACTCTTTGGTTGGTAGTTCAGTCTCTGTGAGTCCCCACGAACTCAGGTTTGTTGACCTTGTAGGTCTTCTTTTGGTGTCCTTGACCCCTTCAGTTCTCTTAATTCTATCCTCCACACTACCACAAGACTCCCTGACCTCTGCTTGATGTTTGGCTGTAAGTCTCTGCATCTGTTTCATCTGCTGCTAGTTGAAACCTCTCAGAAGAAAATATACATTCATGGTCATTGTCTACAAGCATAGCAGAGAGTCATTAATTGTTTCAGAGGTTGGCTCTCTCACATGGGATGGTTCTAAAGTTGGGTCAGTCATTGTTTGGCTGTTCCTCTCAGTCTCTGCTCCATCTTTATTCCTGCACATCTTGTAGGCAGGACAAAATTTTGGGTTGAAGGATTTCTGGGTGGGTTGATATTCCCTCTGCTTTAGTTAGTGTTTTCATTGCTAGAAGAGATACAATGACCAAGGCAACTCTTATAAAGTACAACATTTAATTTGGGCTGACTTACAGAAAATAAGGTTCAGTCCATTAGCAACAAGGCAGGAGCATGGCAGTATCCAGTCAGGCATGGTGCAGGAGGAATTGAGAGTAGTTCTACTACTACTATGTATGTCTTAAGGCACCTAGGAGAAGACTTACTTCCAGACAGCTAGGAGAAAGATCTCTCAAAGCCCTCCTCCATAGAGAAACAAATCTTCCAACAAGTGTACAGCTCTTAATAGTGCCACTCCCTGGGTTAAGCACATATAAACCACAGTCCACTTACTGGCACCCAGAGGCTTGTTCAAACACATTTGACTATGAGGAGGGTCATACCAAGCCATAACAAAATGCAAATCACATTTAATCCAACTTCAAAAGTCCCCATAGTCCATCACAGTCTCATCAGTATTTAAAAGTCCTTTAAGGAAAAGTCATTACCACTTGAGGTAAAAACTGGTTCTCAGGACATGATCACCCATGCTCATGTATACTTCATAGGTGGTAACCTGTCTCACCAGGTTCTTCCATTTTTGGAAATTGGTGTAATCATAGGTTTAAGACCTATAGATACTTGGAGGGGGCATAAGAATAGGACATTATTAAAAAGTTAACAGCAAGATGTCTCAGTTTCTCTCATTTATGTACCTCCTGGCTTATAAAGGTTATGTATAACTGGTTCTTAAGTATACATTGTTGAGTGATTAATATGCTGATGTATAGAGGTAAGAGGCTGACCCCAAATTAATTATGTTTTCCTCTGTACACACCATTGTGAAATCATTTAACCCCTCTACTACTGTTAAATATCTAAACCATGGAATTGTGGCATATGTAAAAGGTTGAACAGTTTTGAGCATAAGAAAGAGAAAATTGGTGCACACCTTTAATTCTAGCACTTGGGAGGCAGAGGCAGGCAGATTTCTGAGTTTGAGGCCAGCCTGGTCTACAGAGTGAGTTCCAGGACAGCCAGAGCTATACAGAGAAACCCTGTTTCAAAAAAACTCAAAAACAAACAAACAAACACAAACAAAAAAAAAAGAGAGAAAATCCAATCAACAGAAGCTTTAACAAGTGAGGCTCATTTTCATGTGGGAATAAGGAGCTTAAGCATTTCCAAGGTTGGTTTAGTGAGGTGGAAAGTGAGAGCACAGTGTCTCTATTGCCCCATACCGACTTTCCTTGAGAACCTCCCATAAGCTTCCTGGCAACCTTCCCATCTTGCTTGAATAAAAAAATCTAAGCCCCATAACTACCAGTTCCTGGGTGAAGATGTTTGCTAGCCTTATCTATACTTAAGAGGTGATGCCTTTATGCTAGCAAGATGTCAAATAGGCCAGGTATACTGGAAAAGTTAGTGCAAACAGATAATACTTGTTCTACACCTTAGAGACTAAACTGAACCTCTGGTAATGCCTGACAATCTTTACATAAGGTCCCTGTTTCCCTCTATTTTTATGTCTCCTTTTTGTCTTACCCCTACTGACATGTTTTATGCAATAGTTGGTACATTTTGGACTTTTTGAGAGCTCATAACCAGTTGCCGTTAAGGGTTGCTTCTGTGTAGACTTGCCTATAATTTTCTGAGTGAATATATTAATCTTATTCCATTCAACTTTTCTCCCTGCTTCTCTCTTACTCTAGGTCTTTTATTCTCCTTCATTTTTCCTTCACAAGAAGCTGTTGACACTGATGCTCCTAAGCTGTTTTCACTCAATAAGAGAGAATTATTGAGTTCAAGAGTAACATTAATGTTCATGAGCAGGAAACTGATAAACATGTATTTAAAGGTCATTCTTCCTCTGTGAATGGAGTAATTGGGTACCATTGTAACTAGACTGCTTTTTAAGCTGAAAAGTTGCATCTTGTTTTCACTGAAGAATGGCCTTTTTAGCCCAAATAATGAAAGAGTGGAATTATACTTTAAGAGATTTCTACACGTATAAATTCTGACTCAGAATAGATGAAAAGGCTTTTAAAATATGTAAATTTACTTTTCTGCTTTATAAAAATTAATTTGAAATTCTCCTTCAGATGGCAAAGTTTTACATATGACTTAATTTTATTTAAATGAGCTGCTACAGCCCTGAAATGAAGTCATGCTGCCTAACTCTGTGCTGAGACACCAGAGGTTTGGTATTCAGTCTGTCCTCAGTAAGAATAGCCACTATTAATAAAGTCATTTATCATGCTGTTATAGGTGTGGCAGTGAAACCAAAGGATATGCCAGGATCCTGTGTTCCAGAGCAAAACTGGGCAGAGGATGCTTACACAGTGATAGACATAGACACAACTTTTATTGAAACAGTACTTTTCCATATAATATATCTGATCATCCTTTCTCCTCTCCCAAATCCTCCATAGTCATTCAACCCTTTTACTCTTTAGAAATCCAATATAGAAAAAAACAAAAAAACAAAAACAAGCAGAAAATCAGAAAAATAAACAGGGGAAATGGAGTAACATTCTGAAAAATCAACAGAAAAACCCACAAAAACACAAAATCAAAAACATAACTGTAACATGCCAATAAGACAAAAATATACAAACACAAAAATACAAAATGATAATGGACACAATTTTTTTGTTTTTAAATATATTTTTATCCTTTGTCAGTTTCATATAAACATACAATGTCTTTTAATCACATCTACCCTTGACTCTATGCTCTACCTACTGTGCATTCCTGGTATATAAAATATAACATACCATTGCTTTATCTACAGATTTTCTGGGTTGTGATGTATACCTGAAAAACATTTAAATGAGAACAGATATATTTGGGCAGCTCTTGACAGCCTACATGCCTAACAATTACAAAGTTCTGTGTTCTATATCTAGAACCATATAAACCAACTATAAAGGCTCAGGTCTGTCATTCACATGCTCAGGTAGATGCAAGAGAATGAGAAGTCTGAGGTCATCTTTAGCACCTTATTGAATACATGGTCATCTAGAGATATATTAGAACTATGTCAAACCAGTTTTTTGAGTATTGATATTTATAGAAATATACTTTATAGGCTTATATTATACAGTTCATGTTAGATTCCTTCAGAAGACACATGTAGACATACTTTTTTAAGGAAGGAAAGGCACTCTAGAAAAATGAGAGTAAGCTCCAGAACCCTGAAAAGTGTAAGGCTCAAATGTCGTATGTCTCAGGTCATTACATACAACCCACCTTCTCTGACCTTGGGAGATCGTGGTTCTCTTGCAGACTTTATTGTATTCTGAGCAGCTTCAATGGGAGAAGTTCCCAGTCTTTGAACCAAATGGCTTCTTTAATACTTTATCTCCCTGCCTTTTTCATAAAATGTAGTCTCTTGCCATAAAACATGTTCTAGAACACTGGACTAAACACATAATATTACAGGTATACTTCAGAGCTAAGGTTAATCAACCTACTATTGGAGACATTCAGATATTTATTCCTATAATATCACAAAGGAGAGAATTAAAATGTTTCAATGGACTGTGACATTTATTTTTCCTCACTAAATGTGGAGCATGTTAATTTAACTGTCTTTATGTTGAGCAATTTCAATATTGGTTGGTACATTATGACAATGTATTTAAAGAACAGTGTTTAACAAATAAATACAAATTATTATTCTTACATAGGTGAAGCATAATTTATGCCTGGTTATCACTTTATATTTAGAATAACAAAGTAAATTTTTTATAATTATGGTCAAAGCTTTTTTTCAATATGGTTAGTATTTAAGTTGTTTGGTAAAACATAGTTAAAGTAAAACATTAAAATTCCATTTTGAATTTCATACTATAACCATAAAAGGCTCTATTCATCCTTCCCAATTGTTTGATATATAAAAGAAAGGACGAAGTTAAATCTTGATATAAATTAAAATAGTTCCTTGTTTTTGAAGAAAGAATGAGACATGAGCTGAGCAACTTTCAAAATCAGAGATGGTTTAGAGAATTGCTTTAATCAATGAGGCCAGTAATTCTAAAAAGAAAAAAAAAAGATACGGTGTAGAAACTTCCATAGAACTTGTCAATCCAGTTAACTTCTTTGTAACAAGTCAAGAAGACAGGACTTCTTTATGATATCTATTAGAACTGGACTGTTGAATGTCTGCTCCCATCTCCACTCCTGAGTTCACTTTCTTATTGGTGTTAGCAAGAAAGAGTCATCTCAGTACAACACAAAGGAAACTCAGGAAGAAAGAAAACGTAGCTCTGCAAAGCAGTTCCTTTTGGAAAAAGGGTTCCTTAGAACCAAAATGTGGCTAGCAACAAGAAAACTGGGATGACCAGCACAGGAGGACCATGGTACCATCTTTTATTGCCGGCACAGGTGATGATTTTATCTATTCTTTTTGTTGGAAGCTCTACTTCACAATCTGATGAAATTGGCTAATTGGCACTAAGAGGAAGAAGAAGATTCAGGACACAAGGCCCCTCTACCTATAAGAAAAAATTTTCACACTTCTCCCTCCTGTTTTTTTTTTTTTTTTTTAAACATATGCAGCTTATGTTGACCATTTGTAGTCTCTAGATAAGGTAAATTAATGATGATGGTTTAAAGTGAGCCCTCCTAAGAGTGGTACTGTGACTGAGCAAATGACCTGATTGAATGCAATGTGAGATTTTAACTATGGCCAGAAATTATGTTCTCTAGATTTCTCTTATCAGATGTTTGCAGCTATTTTATTATTCTTCCCTTTGAAGAGCTACCCCAAGAATTGTATAGGAACCAGATGAGAGTCCACCAAACCCCTTGTGGCATGTATGGTCTCTAGCAAAGATGAGGTTGGCCAGAGACCCAAAGATATATTTTGTTCTAGCAATGAAAGAATATTGTTGCTTTTCTTTCTATCCTTTATACCTTTATTGATTGATATACCTCCATGATTGATGACATAATTTGTGACTCCAGCAATAGAGACTTACTATAAAGTTATGGAGAATAACCAATAGCCTTGGCAATAGCATGTGATGTTTTAGAGGTAATGGTCCATGGACTCTTTGATTATGATTCAAAAGATGTAACTCATTCCTGACACATAAGATTTTACTTAGTGGCATAAGATATCTAGTTTGGGCATTATCTCTTCCATTCCATGGTGACTCCATTTAAATTTCTTTTATGTATATACATGGCTTCCATGTGCATTTTCAAAAGGTCTTTAGTGTTAAACTTTATTTTAAAGAACTTACAAAAAATAAAACATTGAAATTTGTGTGTATATGTGTGTGTGTTTGTGTATGTGTATGTGTATTTATATGTATATACATGTGTAATAAATCTAGGATTTACATAAGACAATGGATAGTTTGTTTCAACTTTGTTCTTTCTAGGATTGTGTGTCCTCATTTAATATTATATAATCTAGAGTCAGCTAGTTTTTTTCTGAAAATTTTATACCTTAATTTTTCTTTAGAGTTGACTTGACCCAATCAACCCAGTTGTCCATCAGCCGATGAAAGGATAATTAAAATTTGCTACATACATACAAAGTATACTATTCAGCACATTCTTAGCTAGAATAAAAATCATCAGTGGATACTAGTTGTATCTATAATATCTCCCATAAATATAATTAATGGGAGTCACTGAGGAATGTAGTCCATTGAACTCTGGAGCAAAGCAATTATTAATATTTTTGTTGTTATTTTATAAGGGTGCTGGTGATGGGAAGGCTATTAATTTATTTGATAATTATTGAGAGCCATGTTTGTGCTAAAATATAACTACTGTTCTTTTTCTGGGTGTTTTCTCTTTCCTTTCTTCTTTCTTTCCTTCTGTTTTGTTTTTGTTTTGTTTTGTTTTAATTTTATGTGTCAATGTCAGTTGAAAAGCTGGTCTTCAGGGGTCACTGTGGCATGAGAGGAACCTTTGACTGCTGGTGTTCTTCTTACCAATTTTTCCATCTACATAAAGAGAAGTCAGAAAGCTTGCTTGAACATGCCTTCTCTTGGAAGTACTAAGGAACATTTTTCTCTGTGTTTAGGGTATTCCTTGTAGATGACACTGGTTACAATGTACAAGATTGTTTCTCAATATCCTCCCTGAACAAGAGTAGAGGTGATTCTCCACAGTTTAGAACATTTCTAGAGATGCCCCACAGTACCTTGAGGCCTACTTGGTCTTAGAGACCAAAAAGGAATACATTTCATCTTTTAATCCCTCTGATTTTACTGGTATAGACTCCACATGTGGTTACTGAGCACTCAAATTGGTTATCCTGGCATGATAATATTTAGATAATGGTTGAGTTATATCAAAATTTTAAAAGAAGTTCTGATTAAGTGTATGTTGTTTATGTTAAGCTAATCCCTGTAATTTTTGTGAAGAACAGAGCAGTTAAACATCTTCGATATAAGCACAGATTTGATATCAGTATATAAGCTTTGACTTTAGGAATTTAAATATCATATATATCCTTGTGAACACTTGTATTTTACATGCCTTAAATAATTTACTCAGACCTACATTTCTTGTAAAAACTTAAGATTTTTTTCCCATTCTATAAATATCCCAGCATCTTAATCTTCATCATAATTCCTTCATTAAAAATTTTCCATTTTTACATCCTTCTTACCTTTCCTTTTAACTTAAATGTTTTCTTTCTTAATAACAAGAGACATAATTTTAAAAGTAAATTTATGATATGTTGTGAAATCTTCTTCTTAGCTGGGGATGATGGAGACTAAGGAATGTTAATCCTTTCATAAGGTCCCAGGAACAAGCCAAAGTTGAATGTCACCATGGAGGACCAATGAGTTTATGTGCATACTTAGTGCATGGCAGAGGAGTAAGTGATTAAAGTATGAATGACCCCAAAGTATCTCTAACAGGGTTTCTAGTATTTTTTGGGGGGTCATCAAAATCATTCACTGCACGGACAAATATTGTATAGAAAAGAAAGACAAAAGACCACATTTCAGTAAAACAAGAAAGCTTTAACTATATCCCTTCTGTATAGGAAGGGCTACTATGTCTGCTAAATAGATGCTGGGTTTTATATTTTAAAGAGTCTCTAGATTCTCCCCTTTCTCTTATTGATTCCCTCTCACTGTATGCCTCTATGCCTTCCTGCCACTTCTCTTTGCAGTGACTTCTGGGAACACCTCTGGGAGTATACTTTCACATTTTTGTAAACCTCCGTCCCTCTAACTCTCTATCAGTACCATGCCAGAAACTCTTTGTCCTGTCTGTATGAGGGTATCTTCATAGCTTCACAGCTAGAGTCCCCTTTCGCAAGTCTTCCCCAGCTTATATACTCTGGCTTCTCCCTAATACAAAAGGGGCATTTGCAATTAAGGCAAAATTTCATGCAACTGGCTGGAAAGAGAGGATGAACATCTGTGAGAATTCAATCACATATTCTATCCCATCCTTCTGTGAAGAACATCAACAATCAACTGCTGTGATGGCATTTCCTGAGAAGGCATACTTAGTCTAAGGGAGATGGTTTAGAGTCTATAGGGTAGCACTGTGAAAAATCACCTTCATAATAGATTTCTGAATCTAAACTACATACAGAGGATGATGTAATAAACATTACCTGTATATACTGTTAAACTGCAGGATATTTTAAGTTCTCAGGTAATGATTTGCAAGAGTGATCTACCACAGTCATGCTTCAAGTTTTGAATGAGTAAAATAGCACATGGGGAAAAGCAATAATATACAATAAAACATCTTCAAACTGATGTTTAGCACATCCTGCAGAACTCAGCTAAGGAAGCCCTGTTAATACTACAAGCTGAAATTATTAATGTGAGGTTTTTTTGATTAATTGTTTGTTTGTTTTGCTTTGTTATTAGCAAAATGGTCTCTACAAGGAGCTATTGTCAATGGTTCTTTTCTCTTGTTGTTTTTTTATTCAATAGTACTTTTAATGTATAAAATATAGAGTGCAGAAGCCAATAACATACATATAAAAGAACCTGAAAGAAAAGGATGACAAAATCTTATTCATATCTTTAGCTTGTGTATGCCATTGTAGGTTAATATAAAATAAGACTACCAAGGACTTGACTATGCAGAAACAAAATCAAAGAACAAACCAGGCTAGGAAGAACATAAAGCCAAGATGACTGTCATCTTCTGACAGTAGGTACTGACTAAATCTTGCCCATTTGATGAGAGCTCAACTTTACACTCTCATGGACTGGTTAAGCAGCACAGTGAAAAAGGGCAAAATTGAGGAAATATGAGTCTTTGCTTAGTGTGGTGGCCTTCATAGGTTCATATAGTTGAATACTTGGTCCCCATTTAGTGGAATTGTTTGAGAAGGATTAGTGGGAGTGGCTTGTTACAGGATGTATGTTGCTGGGAGTCAGTTCTGAGGTTTCAGAAGCTGACTCTAACATAATGTCTCCCACTTAGATTGAAACTTGCCAATCTGTTGTAAGCTCTTAGCTATCATCTATCTACCTATCACCATATATATTATATATATCCTAACTATAATGATAATGAACTAAACCTATGAAACTTTAAGCAAGCCCCAATTAAATGCTTTCTGCTATAAGTTACCTTGGTCACAGTGTCTCTTCACAATAATAAAATAGTAACTGAGACACTGAGCTATCTATTTTCAATATGAACTTCAATCCAAAACTATTTCCTGAAGTGGTTTAGAAGTTCAGTATGGGTGATTCCTGTTTGGCTTGTTCTATTGAATTGTAGCAGAAGCTCACAGCGATGGCAACTGATTTGAGGTTCTCTATGGTTGCAAGAATAAAGTCTGTTTCCCATGATGATTTGAGGGAAAGAGTAGGAACACCCAGGTATCAGCATTCAGTGATTGCTTCAGCTATTATTGAAGGCACAAGCACACATAGAGAGATAAGCATAAAAAGGGACTGCTGAAGAGATACATCAAAGTGTGTCTGTCAGAGCCAGAGCTTTTATGTTTAAGGGTGGGGTGAGTACTTTTCCTTAGTTGGAACGGGCTCGTTTGGGCTATTGTGGGAATTGAATAATACCAACCATGAAAGGAAAGCTGACCACTTCTTATACAGAAGTATTCTTCCCTCATTTGAAAGCCCTGTTTCCTCTATGTAAGGGGATAGCTTATTAAGTCTTTTTCTTGGAGATGGAGAAGTATCAGGAAGCCATGTTTAATGCTTTCTTGAAAAGTACATTATTTTATTTAGAGCTCATTTCCATTCTTGTCTGTCTTGAAGGGAGCAGAATGACTTCTAGTCTTTTAACTCTAAATCAATAACATAAACTTTTACTTAACTAAAAGTGTTTGCTTTAATTAAATTAGACTCTTTAGCTTTTTACTCATGAGTATTTAATTACTGATCTGTTACTTTAAAATACTTTGATAATCAACGTAAAACTACATTTATTGTGGCTTACAGTTTTACAAATGGCAAGGACATGGCACATTGTGCCAGCAGTGGATGGCGGGGAAAACCACTTTCTTCCTCAGGTAGAAGCAAAAGACATATGTGATAAATTTGAGTCTCCTAGTCTTCTTCAGTAAAGAAGAAGACTCCCAATATTATAAATAAAGATTTTTTTACAAGTTTCTTCCCTTGTCCACAGCACTTCCCAAAGTACCACACTCAGAGCCAAGCATTAGTTTACACCATCGATCTTGGTGCAGTCATTTAAATGTGAACCACAACAATCAGCTCTCTTTTCAAATGTCTTATTGTAACTTTCTCCCCCTCCACTTTTATTTATTTATTTATTTATTTATTTATTTATTTATTTAGGTTTTTCAAGACATGGTTTCTCTGTGTAGCCCTGGCTGTCCTGGAACTCACTCTGTAGACCAGGCTGGGCTCGAACTCAGAAATCCACCTGTCTCTGCCTCCCAAGTGCTTGGATTAAAGGCATGTGCCACCATTGCCCGGCTTATTTATTTACTTTAAACTCCCGATTTTATTCCCTTCCCGGTCTACCCTCTGACTGTTCTACATCCTATACCACCTCCCCTCCTCCCTGACTTATACATTTATTGTACGCCAAAAATTATGAGAGACTACTGTCAAAATGGTCAAAAGAAAGTCACCGTAACTTTGAGGTTGAAATTTTGTAATGCCATTTAGAAGTTATTTGATTTTAAAATATATTTATTATTGAAATTTTAGAATATTCTTATGAATTCAGGACAACAGTTGACATTAAATTTGCCATTTATAGAACTTTGATTATTGTGCCTGACAAAAATAGTTGATTAATACTGGATTTGGTGGCTGTGGAAATGCAAATTCATATTCCTTCTGATGTTTTTAGGGGTCGAAAACTCAGTGTCATTACAGTCATGATTTAATATATTACATAGTCATTTAATTACCTCATCTTGTCCCTTTAACAAAACTATAGATAGCTGAAATTGGTCTATTCAACTAAGAAAATCTTTAGAAATGAAACTGGGTATATAGTCTAATCAAATAAAGAGTACCAAAAGTAGCAAGATCTTATTAAATGACATTTGATTTTGAAAAAAAAAAAAAAACAAAAAAACTTCCTTGCTACATTTGTGACGTAAATTTTGAAAACTGAGCACACCAGGCATTTTACTGGAAACCCCTAGTTTCATTGCTCAGTCTAAATAACTGAGTAAATACATGTGTCTAAAATTGTTGCAGGCAAGAAACCTAAATTTGTTGTGATTTCCAATCGATTAGTAACCCATGATGCTAGTCTCTTTGTCCATCTCTACTTCCAGCCTCAAACTCTGACCCTCATTCCCATATTCTTAAACTGTAAATTTGCTTCTTTTTAAAACTTCTTATATTTTCACTGTTAATGTTACATCACACTACCTAATAACAGAGGAAAATGATCTTTTACTTCCAACAAAGATTTTTAAAAAAGGTTACCTTTAATTTATTGATCAAAAACTCCACCTTTCCTTCACAGACATTATTGGTCTATTAGGCAGAAATCTTTGACATTACAAAGATACCAGTGAGGTAGGAGTGGGGAGGTGGGGGGAGCACTCTATTACAGGTGAAGGGGAGAAGGATGGAGTGGGGGCTTCATGGAGGAGAGACTAAGAAGGGGGATAACATTTGAAATGTAAACAAATAAAATGATTAATAATAAACATACCAGTTATATTGAGTGTTAATATACTTAGTTTTAAAGTAGTGGAAATTGGATAGTCATTAGGATGAAAAAAACATATTTTGAATGAAAAATGAATAAAGACAATTATTGTCCATTGTTGGAGGTAATGTCATTTTAATTTAAGAAAATAATTACTTCTGAGTTGTAAATGTTAAAAGCCAGTCTACTGGAAATAGTATGTCTTCATTTCTGCAATCACACTGAGAGTGATAAAAAGATTTATGTTTCTTTTAATATTTTTAATTTGTATAACTATTATATTTTTAAAAAAAGGAATAAAGAATACCACTGTGTATTTTACTGTCTTGCCTTGTCAGCAACCCAGTTAATTGATGGTGACAATAAAATTATGTTTTTCTTATTTGCTCCCTCTATACTTCTCTAGAGTTTAAAATTATTCTCCTTAACTTTTCTATTTTACAATCACTGCATATCAAGAAATGCATTTTTCTGCAGACAGAGCCAGGAATAATCAACAGGTGTGGCTATGCAGCATAAACATGCTTCTGGATTGAAGACATTCATGCACCAGGAATTCTCCCATACATTCTATGTGGTTTGGTAATGCTGTTCATTGGTTCAGGTGATCAGGTATGACTGGGGTGCTATTGGTACGCATGAGTAGCAAATGAGTAGCATTACTAGTGTTATACAAAAGAAAAGGAGAGCATACTGATCCTTTCATTTGACTTCCATGTATGTGGTTTGGTGCAATATATATTAGAATTTGCAAGAGAAAAAGGTTATATGAAAAGTGTTCATGTATTATATAAAGAAAACAATCATAAACTATAATGTTTATGTGTTCTGGATGTCAGTGACACAGGATTTAATAAGGTAAACAATACTTCAAAGCTCTTAGTTTTGTAATCTGAGTTACTATAAATCTAGATTTTCTCACTGGTATTTATAATATTAACAACATATATTTCTCATAAATAGATATATATATGAGAAAAAAGTATATATATATCATGTGTTATCACACACACACCAAACAAGACCAGCTTTCCAAGTTATAACATATAACAATAATATTTGATATAAATGTGTATTCAGTAAATTAATATAGCAGCTGTTTCTCTCTATCGTAGCTAATTTCCCAATAATGACACAAAGATATCAAGATTTATTTAATCATTACTAGGGCAGTCATTGATCTATTTTTATGTAAACTGATCTCTAAACTGATCTAGCTACCTCCCAGCCAAAATCCCCATAATACTTGAATTTAGGGCCTTCCATGCACCAGTTAATCTCTCATGATGTCTCCACAACTATGTCATGGCTAAATCTGGCATACTTTTCTCTCTCTCCCTGTCCCTTGTATGGATGAAGTCCCGCCCTATTCTTGTTTCTGCCAAACCATTGTGTCTTCAACTTTTATTGAGAAGACTGAGTAAAATTTAAACATTGTTCATACAAACTTCAGACAGGAGATTCTTGAGGTAAGCATTACAATGCTGTGTCCAGATTGAAACAGTATATGAGGGCAGAGATATTGGCATTTGAGTAACACAGGACACATGTTACACAGTGCACAAGAATATTAAGCAGACACCAGGTTATAAAGCAGTGATTATAAATATGTGTATGTGGATAAAAGACAAGAAAGTTAGTTGGGCAGTGGTGGCGCACGCCTTTAACCCCAGCACTTGGGAGGCAGAGGCAGGTGGATTTCTGAGTTCGAGGCTAGTCTGGTCTACAGAGTGAGTTCAGGGACAGCCAGGGATACCCAGAGAAACCCTGTCTCAAAAAAAAAAAAAAAAAAAAAACAACAACAACAACAACAAAAGACAAGAAAGTTCTTTTGTGATTCCGGAAACTGCATTAACATGCAAAGAGTCAGGCAGATGTAGAAGATACCTTGGGTCTACAGCATTGTAAAAAACAGAATTGAGACAGATTTTGAAGAAAATCAAGGAAGACCATAGGGCCATACAGTCCCTGATTCTTGTTTAGGGCTTTCCTCATCTGAATTTATCTTTCGAAGATAAGAAAAAAGCAGTCAAAAAGTGAGTGCAGGTTATCAATATTTCTTTTACTCAGACCTACACTAACAGAGGAGGTAAGGAACACAGCATTCACAAAATGGCATCATACATAGAAAACTTGAAGGGCAATTACTTCCTTCATATTACATAGATTCCATTTAAAATGCAAAAGAAAAACAAAACCCAACAAAAATGTTTTACTCTAATACCCAGCAACCATGTGCTTATAGTGTGAGGGTTAACAACAAGAATTTGCCCTCATCAATTCTTATCGCTCACCTTGAAGTTCTGATGTGGACTTGCTCAGGAGGCTGTGAACCAACATTGTTCTGGTGTAAATGCCAACAAAAGTATCTGTTTGGTTTGTATGGAATGTATAAAGGCGATCCAGCCAATTTCTGTAGTATTCCCTCCTATTTGATGAGTTTAACCTTTAAGTTGAAATGCATCTTCCACTCATGGAATTATTGGCTTACAAAATCAAATAACTCCTGACCAGAGAGTTAATAAGTTGACACTGCATGCTCAGAGTCTCACAGGAAGTTTCTTTTCTTAATCTAAGAATAGTTTTGCTGAATGGCTTTCCAACATCCACAAGAAACTGTATTTACTTTATAAACATGCCCTTCCACAGTCTTTCAAATTATAACTAAGGAAATGTAATGAATACTACAATTAGGTTAGCTTGCCTTCAAACAGATTATGAAAGCACAGCCACTAACAAGGATACCAAAACAGTGTAATTCCATTTGTCTTTGTCATTAGAATGAAGGTGTTTTTCCTTTTATTAATCTTCATAGCTTCTGTGAAGCTGTTCCTTAAATCACATAGGTTTTTGTCTCCAAAATAGCTAGCATTTATTAAAGCGTTTCAGTGTCCCTGAATGTATTCTGGTTACTCACCTTTTATAGCATTCCTTTTATATTTGTCACTAAAAATACCTAAAACTCAACACTGGTAGATGATGAAAATGCTTAGTACTTACTCTTGATAATAGTCACTAAGTTCCTGGTACTTTATTAAAGAAAAAACTCAGAGAAGTGGCTCTTTTGTTTATCGAGCCTTTCTCATTCAAATGTAACCTGAGCTCCTGTTGCAGAACTAGATTAATGCTCCAGTAGTTGCAAAGAAAAAAAATCATTCATTGCACATTAGAAATGTAAATGCTGAAACTTCAGACTCGGAAAGGTGTTCTCATTACATTTTTAGTTACTATTGCTTTGCAGTCTTTAAAAGTTACTCAAATACAAAAGGTCATTAAGTGTCATTTTAACTGTGAATACAGCATTTACAATGTATGCCTGGCCCTCTTGTCATACACACTAGGCACAATGCAATTAGATGATGTTTTTAATCACTTGTTCAAAATGTGTTCACAAAATGTCTAAGTGCTGCTTAAGTTGCCATTTTGTTAATACAATTGTTTTGTTTTGTTTTTTCTTTTAACAAATCACTATGATCACTCTAGCCAATTCTGTCTTCACCAAATTGCTTGGACTTTGCAGAAGTTTTAGAATTGATAAGTTAAGTGTAACTGAACTTCTTCCACTAAAAGTCACAGATTGGAAGGCCTCATAGATATTAATGGTACAAAAAAAGCATGAACACAACCCCCAATAAAGGGTGGGGGAGAATATTCATTATCTTTAAAATATATTTTACTTTGACAATGTTATAGAATTATTTTTCTGGAGTCAGTATTTTATTCTTTTGACTTTCTAAATGAATTCATAATTTCAAGTCTCTCTCTCTCTCTCTCTCTCTCTCTCTCTCTCTTCCTTCTCCTCCTCCTCCTTTCTCTGTGTGTGTGTGTGTATGTATGCGTATGTGTGTGTGTTTGTTTGAGTGTGTATATTGTATTGATGTATATGTAGGTGTGGGTAGATGGAGAGACAATGCCTAGTGGAAGGCAGATATCAGCTTTAGGTGTCTTCTTTAATTGCAGTGCACCTTAGTTTTTATTGAGACAGCATCTGTTACTGAACCTGCTGTCTACCTTATATGAAAGACTGGCTGGACAATCAATCATCTCCCAAGATCACCTGCCTGTCTCTACACACACAATGCCATTTTTATAGACTCACACAATGCCTGGGTTTTACATGAGTACTATGCTATACAAGCTCAAGTCATCATGCTTTGGCAGTAGGTATTTCACATCCACACCATACCCCAGCTCTCTCCATAGCTCTGGGATTTCAAGTTCTTGATCTCTCTTTACAATGAAAATATGCAAACCTTAAGGTGGATTAGTACATTCTCCTTATGTGTTTAAGTATCTTTTGTTTTTCTGTTCTTGCTGTAATTGATGTTCAAAAATAAACATAAATAAATCTGTCAACTTAATATTACTACATTTAAGCTCTTCTAGTTTCCTCTTTTACATCATTTCTCTGCCTTTGCTTAGGGTTCCATTGTTTTCTACTTAATCTTTCTTGGTTATTACAACATCATCATTTCATTTCCCCCCCCCCCCCAAAAAAAAACACTTTAAATCTCTGTTTTATTTTTCAGCATATAAAGTAGCAAACTCCCTTTGGTATTTTCATAGTACATACCTACATTTAGCAGACTAGCTCGCCACTTCCCCCACCTTCCTGCCCTATTGTCTGATCAAAGCCCTCCATCATGGGCTTTACCCTTCCATCTTCACACTACTTACAATCTTTTACCTCATGCCGTCTCTCTTAATGCTTTCTTTTCATTTCTTGAGTTCCTGTCTAGTTTCCCAGTGTATATAAACACTCACTCCCAAATAAAGAGGCTTATATGCAGGGAAGAAGGTAGGGTCTGCATCAGGAAACAGACGTGCTATTTACCTTTCAGTACTTGAGTTACCTCAAGTAACATAATATTTTCAATCCCATCATTTTCTTGTAAATTTCATAATTTTATTTTACTTGACAGCTGAATAAAATCTCACTGTGTGTGTAAAACACATTTTCCTAATCAGCTCATTGGCTGGTAGGTATCTAGTTGAATTCCATTCCCTTGGTATTGTGAATAAAGCAGCGATGAGCTTGGATAAGCAAATATCTCTGCAGTAAAACATAGTCCTTCTTACCCACATATACTTCAATATGTTTCTTCTGTCTAATCCTTGCCCTCATCTCATAAATGTTCACTTCCTTTTTGACGTTAGTTTTGTACAAATAAACTGAGTAGTACTCTGTGAATTTTGTCATTGCCATTAGTTGTCTCTAATTTGTTGATTCAAATTAGCATTCATGGGTGATTAAAGCAACCACACTTTTAATATGAGCCTCACTGTAAAATCAGTGTTGTAATTCTTTCAACATTGATAGTCACTGTATCTTTACATAGATTCTTTTCTTCTTGTGAGACATGATACTATTTTATCTCACTCTAACACCATCAGAATTTTGTGGGAATCAACCATGTCCCCTCACTGACCCACACCATGATATAACAGTTTTAAATGCTAATGGTCGTCATTTTCATTCTATTCATTATTTCATTAAGAGAATTACATTAGATAATGAATGTTTATGCAAAATCTTTAATTTTGACCTCCTGGTTCAAAACCTGTAACTCAGCCAAATTTACTGTTGTTTAACAAAATATTCAAACTGGAGAGCCGTCCACATTTATTTCCTAGACAGAAATTAATTGCTATTGGTTAAAAAGTATATATGATAGAACTATAAAGTTAGATCACTAAAACTTTGGATGTGTATACTTTTTAAATCTTCAGTAATTTACATACATTTTTATTTTTCTCTTATGCTTTATCAATTCCCAGAAAATTAATTTAATGAGAAAAAGACTTCTAACTGTATTTGGTTCCAAAATATTTTCAGTATTTCTCAGGACAAGTTTGAGTCTCCATCTTGACGCTTTGAGTGACATTGCTTTTCTTGATTGCTCCTAAGTCAATAGCTTCACTCTTAGTCTTGACAAGTACCTTATGCAGCTCAGCTCCCTGAAAGTTCTTTCTGTGTACTTCATTCTGAACATTTGTGTTTTCCTTCCAATTTTGATTTGTAAGATATAGTATTGTGATAAAATTTAGGACATTTTATCCAGATATGGTAGGGTGGCACATGAGAAAATATCAGCATCTGGAATGTCATTCTTCAGTCCCTTTTTCACTTCACCAAAGATCATACTTTTATTCAAGAAAAATAATACACAACCACCCAATACCTAGGGGCAAGGAAACACTTTTATTATGGAGACACATACAGGTGCAGGTTTGACCAGTTCTTTCCAGTGAGTATTAGCCACCAGAACACAATACCTTCTTGGTTCATTCATGTAATCCACAGTTACTTACTCATCAAATTCATCACAAATCACTCATGATATCCTTCTGCTTTGCACCTTCATTCCAGTGCTTTCTACAATATATGAAGCTCAAATAAATGTGTATGTTTTTTATGTTAATATTTTATTGGTTTAGTTGCTTTACCTATGAACCTAGCAATGGGTAAAGAAAGATTTCTCTCTTACCAAGCTTTTGGAAACAATAAAATATATTAATAAAATAATTTGATTACCAAACTAAATTTGTGCCCTCATTATCACTTTATAAACTTTTTCTTTATTGTTCTTCTCGTGAATATTTTATGAGATTCCAACCCAGTTATGGCTTTCTTTGATTTTGTAGAAAATGGTCATCTTTCATTATCAGAAAAATTAGAAGTTTTAAATTTATTGTAATCATCATAATTGTATCATTTTCTAATTCTGTCTTTAATCCCACCCCAACTGTATGAGAGGAGACTGTTCATTAACTGAAAGGAAGCCATTGCTTTGGATTATCTACCCATTCTTCAGATCCTGTTTTTCTGATTTTTGGCTTCTCTGTTTCTTATTTTCATTCATTTTTGATTTTTAAAATTTTCATTTTTTAACATCTGCTCTTCAGTTTAAATTATTTTACATTCAGCCTCATAATTAAACATAAACTAAATGATTTATTTTTATATTTAAAGTATGTTTTTAAAAATTATATATACATATTTCCAATATTTATTTTTTTTGTTTTTCAAGATAGGGTATTACTCTGTAGCCTTGTCTGTACTGAAGTTTGATCTATAAACCAGGCTAGCTTAGAACTTATAGAGATTTGTCTGCCTCTGTCTCATGAGCTCTGAGATTGCAGTGCATCACAACTACTGGTCTCAGCAATGGAAAACTATTTTCTTATAATAAAAGAAACTTGTTTTCAAAGAAAACTTGCATAAAACACACTGAGATCAACAACTAAATCAGCAATAGCATTATTATTTAGGTTATAAATATAAATAATGTATAAAAATGATGTATATTTATTTTATAATTTTATAATTCAAGTAAGCCTAGCAATGTGCTGGTTCACCCCTTTTCTCATTACATTTGAATTCCCAGCATTGTTGCTGGACAAAAAAAAAAAATACTTTTTATATCTCTTTACTTGGCTATGGAGCATGTGAGCTAATGATGCTATCTGGGTGTCAACTCCTCTCAATAGAGTTGATGCATAGTGCTTCACTCAGTTCTAACTGCATTTGTACCCTGAAGATCTTGTCATTTAGAAAGTTGTTATGACAGACTGTATAGTTTCAGCCTCAATACTCAACCACCTACTGATATGTTTTGAATTATTTTGCTACATATTGAGTGTTCATTGGGACCCTCTTCCTCATCTCATATTTAATACTCCCCATTGTTTGTACTATTTTTTCATTCCTTCCAATTAAGTAACATTTGGCAATGCATTTTAACCTCCACATTTTATCTTGAGCTATTTCTTCTAATATTATGTTTGTATTTTAAATTCTCTTTCAAAATTTGTGTCATTATTTCAGTATTCCCTTTGGGCATATTTTTCCATATACACTACTAATTACTTAGGCATGAGTGTCTCCTATATAAATTCAGGAACCTCTCCAGGATACTACCCACACCTTCATGCTAGATACCATAGAGTTTTATCTACTGCCCCATTCCATTGGTTTAATGGGCATTAGCAAGTTTACTTAGCTGAGATAACTTAGCAACTTTTTATCTTTGTTATATTTTATGTAGACTGAGAGATGTATCTCGACTATACAAGGATGTCTAGTCTTATGGCTTCTCTAGGTAATATTAGGTGAAGAAATGTCATTGGCCACACATTCAATAGTAAACACAGATGAAGAAATATTTGTGCATAATTTTTACAATATCTGCCACCACAAATAGTCAAAATAATTATCGCATAACTTTATCTTTTATTTTAGATTTCTTTATTTTATTATTTTACCATATCAGTGTTTTGCCTGCATTTATGCATGTTTAACACGTGTGTGCTTTTTGCTGGCAGATGCCAGAAGAAAATGTCAGTTCCTCTGAGACTGGAATTACAGATGGTTGTGAAACACCATATGGGTGCTGGGAATCAAAACTAGGTCTACTGAAAAATCATGTGCTCTTAGCTGCTAAGCCAACTTTCCAATCTCTCACGCCATAATCTCAGTTAACCAGTGCCCATTTGAAGAGTACTTCAAAATAGTTCAGCAGATCTGAAATTTGCTGTCATTAAGAAGAATATGAATATTTTTGAGTAGTGAATCTTCATTGATTTTTAAAACATTTCATTATAAATCCAAAAATGGACAACAGAAAAGAGTGGGGCATTTAACTTTGCATGTACGAAAATATATTGTACTATACTATACTATCTGGTTCAGTGGAAGTAGTTATAGTTCTCAGTGAGTTCTTTTGGTATAGTACTTAGTAGACATTTTGTTTGTACATTTACACCCAGCGTGCTTCCTTCTGAAAAGGTGGCTTACAACTATAGGTGCTGCAATAGTTATGACATGAAAATGACATGATTAGAAGATAAGACCTATAAAATTCTGGTAAAATGAGATGACTGATGTTTTCTTTAAGTTGGATGCAGGAGATAGTCCATTTGAAAATGTATGGAGAACTGATGTATGTCACCTGAAAATTGAGTCCTAAGCTGACATATTGACTATATTTTAAACCCTTGAAACTGTTCTCAAATTCATGTATCAAATCACAAAGCAAGGCTACATGTTCATAGGACTATGCCTAGCTAACATATTAAAGGACATTAAATCGTAAGGATTAAATTGGGCTTGCCATAATTTTGATCTCATTTGAAACACTGTCATGATCCAAATGTATTGATGTGTTGGTTTTCACTTCGAATATGCTTGCTTAGCTCACTCAACGAGCACTTAAATCTTTGTCAATTTTTACTTTCAAACTCTGGAACAAATTTTCTTTTTCAACGTATAAACAACTTGATAACATGTCACAAATCATAAAATCTTTCACCAGTTGGCTTCAGCCTAGCCATCTTATTTCAGAAAACTAAATGGTTTTGCTGTAATCACTATCAGGATCTTAAAGGAATTCTTACATTTGGAGATGACTTAATCCCTTGACTCTTAGAAAATTCATAGTCCTGATGTCAGTTCATATGATGTTACCCACTTTTCCTGTTTTGTACATTAATTTTCTTGATGTACTACATAATGGTACCTTTTTAAATAGAGGTTTAGGTGGCAATTTCATTATTTTATATTGCTGTTGGAAGCCCTTCTCTCTTACCTATCATTGCTGGGACCATTAAGAACTTCTCCAGATTTGTTTACAGTAAGCAAAGAATATCACTTTAATATATCACTTACTGCTTCATATAAATCTCTTGATTGCATTGTGTCCTTCAATGACACTACAGAATCGTTTCTTCTGAACACTACATTATTTACCAGGATCTGTAATAGAAATGGAAAATGGAGGCATATCTGCAGCATCAATGCTGATATCACTCATGAAAGCAAGAAATCTAAAATTAGTGACTGTAGTTATATACTTCTTCTGATAGAATTTTTTAACCAGTTTCATTGAGTTGCCTAACTGTAGTCTGACAAACTAAGCTGATCGTAGAAACTATTTCCTCACCCCATACCTCTCACCCAATGTTTAATAAACAATCCATAATTAAATGGCTTTGAGAATTTATTATAAATATGTTACAATATAAAATATGTTCATAATTGTAACTCACGGGGAAGGCTTTCAAGAAGACAAACAGTGATTCATTTGTGCTACTTTGGACGTTACAGTCTTTCTTGTGTATGGTATTTGGCACCATTGCCTCACTTACTTGCCTCAGTAAATGTAGTTTAGTTATCTGCCCATTTCTATTGAATGATCTTCCTTCATTCATAATGTTTCTGTTGTAGCCATTCTAATATTAAATAATAACAATATAAAAGGAACTATATTTATTTTTATTATAAAATCTAATTGACAAGAACATAGAGGAGGTAATAGGAGCCCTTCCATATCTCAGCTGTGTGAAAAGAATATAAATAGCAATACATGGTGGATGAGGTACATGGCACATCTGAAGTACAGACGTACCGTTAGTAATCAAATAGAAGACATAGATGTTTTCTTTTTTCTTTTCATACTCATTTTACATTTCAAATGTTTCCCCCTTTCCAGATCTCCCCTTTGGAACCTCCCCATTCCCTCCCTTCCCCCTGCCACTATGGGGGTATTCCCCCACCCACCCACCCATCCACTCTCATCTCTCTAAGTAATATCAAATAACTATTGTTTGCAATGATAGATATAACCTTTGGTTAGCACTGCCATTGACCTGCCAAGTAACATGTAACACCTAATGGTGTCAATTCAAGTGTCACTACTTGGAAGATAACACACTAGAAGCAGCATGTCACTGTAAAATTGAATCTATGCACATCTCCCATAGCAAGAACACACATGCATTTATTTTGTGTCACATTTGTACATATTTTATGTGATTTTATATTATAGACCTTATGCTCAAGGAAACTGTAGTTGAATTGCCACTAAAGCAACAACATAAACCAAAAAAAATCACAATAAACTCTCTCATACTGTTTTAAGTTTACAGCATTTTTTCAGACTGCATAGCTCTCTTGGTCAGCATACTGTGAGCTGTGGGTTGGATATGCCTTTAGACCAAAACTTGGTATTTATCCCTTGTGATAGGTGACAATGACTTGCACAGTGTGATCAGATCTCCAGCTTGACAATGAGCTACCTTACAATTGGGTGTGTTACCACATGGGTGAGGAGGGGGATTCCTGGTACTTTTTCTATAATGATCATGCATATCATATGTTATGCTGGGATATTATATAAATCACGTAAATAGATAATATTGTTTCAAACTAAAGATGGGACTGAAACATAAAGAACAATTATATTTCCAAAGATATTTGGACTCTCCAAAATACATGAAAGACTTAGAAAGACAGTAAGAATGTCTGGACACTTTTCACTTTCTGTAAATATGAGCTTATTCTGTAGACATGTATGAGTCTGAGCTCTGCTCACTGCTTCTCCCATCATCCTTGTCATGACCTCTGAGCCATTGGGACTATTGGTTGCTTCCACTTTCTTACCTATCAGACCACACATAGGTATACCTGACAGTGTTGCAACATCTAAACTATTATTGTTATTTTTGAGGTTGTTTTCTGTCTAATTTGTTTTCATTAGCACTGCAGATAAAATGACCTTTCTGGATTACTATCCAATTCCAATGGAGTTTAGCTTAGTAAAGGAGAATGAACAGTGGAGACAAACTCTAATGTTGTCACTTAATCATATTTGAATCTGATCACTATATTTGTCTTCCAAACCCCTTAGTTGTATTACCTATAAAATGAGGAAATCCAGATGTTTGTTTTGCTGTTCAGCTAATTTAAGCAGCCTAGTGTTGGTATCTTAATGAGAATTTGCTATCTGAGTCATGGGAACATGATGTTAAAGAGAGAACAGATTGTATGAAAAGAAAGAAAGTAAAGGGCAGTCCCCTAGTCATGTATCCCTCTTCATTAGGCTCTACTCTTTAAAGTATTGGATATCTCAACAATGCAACAATACTATAGATCATTTTTCTACACTTCCTATGTGTACATATTTGATGGGTACACTTATTCTATTGGCAAAATGATGACAAGGATTCTAGTTCCTTCCAGTTTAGTCAACATCTAGTAGCCATCTGGGTACTGTGGCACAATACACACAAACCTACACTCATCCAGCACTTATAAGGTCATCCATGTCCCCACAGTAAATGGGCCAGTTTTGCCATTTAAACTTGGCATATGCTTTCAGAGGTGTTGATTATTCAAAATACCTGTTTGTCCAAGTCTATTAAGCTCTAAAGCTACATTTTAATGGCCCCTTATATCTAAGCCCCTTTAATATGGCAAATGCTTCAGACCTACTTACAAACACCATTAAATTTCACCAGTAATTACTTATAATAGGAATGAAATTAGCACCTGTCTCAACTGCTTTCTATTTTAGATTGCACTTAATAAATAGTTAAGAAAATTCTCTGTTGCTAAACATTTACTGAGGCCATTTGCATTCTGATTCTCAATGAGCTATCATGATTTATAACCCTTTATAGTCATTGAAGGACAACTGTATAGGGCTTGATGCCATTGACTATACTTCTGCATTTGCACTTGAACCGATGTATATATCTCACATTTTAGAATCTGCTTTTATTTTAAGATATCAATTAATTTAATGTAGAGACTGTTCTGCTTTGTGTCCAGCATACTGGGAGGAGAATATCAGTGAAATAAGTGGACATTTTCAAACAGAACGTCATTAGATTACAGTGGCATGAAAAAAAAGGAAAGATTTAATGACACTTTGAAATGATACCCTCCGTCCTGATACCATTGCTTTGTGAGCTTTTTATTTATGCTACCCCCAGAAATGCTTGCAGAATTTTAAAGTGCACATAAGCTGGAAAATTGGTAAGTAGCTCAGTGCTGTATGTAGCAGAATTCAATCACATACTAGTGTTAGCAGGAATGTGGTTTTGGAAGCTTCCCATCTCTTGAGAATATAATTACTTGCTGCTTCACTGGAAAGGTATGAGAAAAATCATGTAAATAGAAATATTATAGAAAAATGCTAGGAAATCTTCCACTGTGCTCCAGTTTAACTAACCATGGGATAAAAAGCAATTTTTGTGTATCTTGACCTTTTCCCATTATATAGTTATATAGTCATCTGCTTTGAGATTCAGACCAGCTGAGGGCTAGATTTGGTGCAACTAATAACAAAAAGTTTGTCTATTAGGAGATATACTTTAAAATACCTCAAAATGCATCACAATTTATATTTTCAAGTTTGTAACCATTTTATAAAAAGAAGAAGAATAAAAGGAAAGGAAAATCTTTCGAGAAAGCCAGGAGGTGGCAGCATGACAGTAATGTAGAAAATAGAGACTTCTAACTTCCAGTAAATGAAAATCAGTTTCTTCGTCTTTTGGAACTATATCAGATTCACAAGCATACAGTTTTCTCCTTAAAGGAAACACAGGTAAGAGACTGTCAGTAAGATCTAAATGACAGCTTGACCAGAGCAGAATTGCAAAGATATGAAATTGGACTCTTTTCTCCAAATAATATGGAAGAAAGATGAAAGGGAGAGAGGATGGCGGACGGTGGGGCTCTTAACATGCTGCTTTCTGACCGCTTTAAATAAGCTTGATGGGACCCATTAGAGAATCTTTTAAAATTCCAGAGAAGATGAGCCCTGGTATTGAAATAACCAATTAATTCCATCTAGACCATTAGGAAAGAATTAAAGGTCATTACTGTAATTGCACAGGTTCAAAACAAACTCCTCACATTTATCATCTTTAAAGTCCATTTGGGCTTTTTTTAAAAAAGCACAAAGCCTATGGTTCTATGATCGTATGAATCTCTCATAGAACAAACATGTGCATTTTGCAAGAACTCTAGTCTACTCTGCTCATTTGTGACCCTGCTTCACAGCTATCACAATTAACTGCAGGTATTTTCATAACAGAAAAATAAAGACTTTATAAATCTCAGATAAGAATCTACATGACTCTGGCAACATATAGTGTTAATAAATCTACAAGGAAGGAAACAAAACAATCCAACCAAAAAGATCTGTATAAGATTTTATAGTAGAAATTCTGTAGAACATTTTGTAACACAGTTTATTGTGAAAAAACAAGACAATAAAACCGATAAACAAAATAACTAAAAGCATCCGGCACATTTAGGAGCAGTTCAGTTCTCCTTTTCCTTTCTAAATGCATGGTGATCAGTAAACCCACAGTCTCCTGGGAGTAAAATGATCCATTGAGAATGAAGGAGGTGTCCCTTGTAAGCAGTGGTTATCCATATTTGGAGAAATTAGTTGTGTATTTAATGCTCTTATAAAGTTAATTCATCCCACAATGTAGCACTCACTAACATTATAGGCCAAACTGAAACACATAGAGCATTTGAAGAGATCCATTAGACAATTTTAGGAAAATAACAGGAGATAGATCCTAATTGTATAGACAAATCGTTTTTGGGATTCCTACATAATCATAATATCTAACAAAAATGATGTACAAAAGCACTTTAATTTCCTATTGTAAATGGAATAGTTCATCAAAAGTACATATAGCAAACTAGAATGAATTTACAGAATGAAAAATTTAACACATTGG
Organism: Rhynchomys soricoides; assembly: GCA_019843965.1. Taxonomy (NCBI): domain Eukaryota; kingdom Metazoa; phylum Chordata; class Mammalia; order Rodentia; family Muridae; genus Rhynchomys; species Rhynchomys soricoides. Next base: position 5,110,458 of record JADRCH010000076.1, on the reverse strand, counting down.
TATCTTCAAATAAGAACAGAATAAATAACACACAACTCTAGAGAGAAAATCCCTAATGACAGGAAGCCTGGGGAACTGATTTAAGCCCCTACTGCCCTATAGAGGGCAACAAAGGCTCTGAATAGTTTTAATTTTTTTTTTTTTTTTTTTTTTGAGAAAACAAACCATGCTCCTCCAAAACAGAATCTCACCTCATGGATACAGAGAAACTAAAGAAGATGCAATGGTTTGAAGTGGATAGGATCTTGTTTAGCTTCACTAGACTCTATGAGCGTGTGTGTCCAGTACACTTCTCTGCTAGGTTAGAAGAGTCAACAACAGTTTTCCTGTGTGTGTACAGGTGCCCATTTTGTTCTAAGAGTCTGACCATGATTTTTTTTGTGAGTTCTTTTCTCACTGTGGAAAAGGACTGGCCCTCAATGTTGACACACTTTTTCTTGTCAAAGACAAAAACTGTTGCCACAGAAGACTAAACAACATAGACTAGTGAGATTAGAAGATAAATATATGTAAAATTGAGAAAACAATTGGGTTGTGGCTACAGAAACAGGAACAAGGTTCACTGATTTCCTGTTCCATGTCAGGTCTATTCACAATGATGGAATGTATAATAAATTCAGCCAGCCAGGACGTGAATCAGCCCACAAAAGCTTTAGGGATACACTGTACATTTTGATGAAGCTGTTGTCCAAGTGAAGGTTTTTCTCGAGGTTTTCACTTGATAGTGATTGTTGACTCCAGAGAAGAACATGAAAGAAGAGTGGTTGCTGAAACACCATGCTCATTACTGCATACTAGTTTGGGGTAGGAAAGGAGTAATTATTTAAAATATGGACAAATTTGATTACTACATTGCCAAAAATGCTATAAATAAAGTAGCACCCACCCTTTGGCTATTCTGCTATTATTTTCAACTTCTCTACACTTAACTAAATAAGTTTATTGTCATAATTAATACAATGTATTTTATCTATGGGGCTAAAATACGACCTTTTAATGTTACTTAATTAATTATTTTATAACATTTTAATGCTACCACTTTATGATTGAAACTAATAATCAGCATTTACATTTCTATTCTTCTGAATCTTGAAATGAACATAGCATAATAAAAGGGAATGAGATATTTTTCAAAGTTGATAATTTTATGGTTTCTTTGTAATCCTAGTTGTAGATAACTGTTAATGCAAAGTGATATACATTGTTCAAATTAAAGATTTCCTGAACTTTAATTTATTTTGCATCTTTGATCTTTTTCTATCTTTGACCTTTATAATTGCATTCTTTTATCTGCTCTCTGCCTACATACTGTTTTTCCCAATCCTGTTCACTTGATAATTTAAAAATCACTCTTTTTGTAATTTTTTTCTCTGAAATTTTGCCTAAAACACTTATGTTCATGAAAAGTATATATTTAGGGAAAAATGAAATGTGAAAAAATGAACATAGAAAATTAGTGTGCCAACTCTTTATATTTTAGACTGCAACATTTATTTCTAAATGTGTCTGTCATTATCCTTGCTATTCATCCAAAATACAGAAATGTCACAACACAGTAAGTTGAACTTAAGTACAAACTAAAGCAACAGTTATTATTTCACTTCTGTATATCTTATGCACAGTGTACTTCACTTAGTAATGAGGACAGAAGCATTTTAAGTATACGAGAGGCCTGTCTACCACCACCTACTTTATTCAAATGAGTGTTCATAACAATATAATTACATTACTCTCTTATTGAAATAAAATGTTTTTATAAAATAATATATTTAGATAAACAACAAAACATAATATTTTGTGACTAAAACATTCATAAAATTAGTATTAAAATTGGAATCTCTTGATCTACTGCCAAAACAATGATATTAGGACAAGCAATTTGATTGTTTCTCTAAGGCTTAAGTTTCTATTGGGCTTCGCTTCTGTCTCAGTAACAGTTTGGGAGCTTCTGGCATGTCTTCCTTTCTTTTAAAGTTTATAGCCGGAAAATCCTTGTTATGTTTAATCCTGGCTGTACACAACTGTAATCCTCTTACTTGGAAGGTAAAGAGGGAATATTATTAAAAGTCACCCTATGCTACAGAGTGAACCTTGTCCAAGAAGACAAAACAACAACACATACTCCAAAACCACAGAGCCTTGCTTGTATGTGATCACTTATTTTATCTATGTTTCTGAAAAAGTTATTCAAGTTATCTGTCTTTACTCACAACCATGAATGCAACGATGAAGTGTGTTCACATATATAAATTGCAAAATAAATCTAACTTTTACTAGTTTGGAATAGGCATGTGTGATACCAATTACACAAATGTTTTTCTGTATTTCCTTTGTCTGCACAGGTAATGCATTGATAACCCAAAGGTGTGCAATAGCAATCAATAAATAGTTGTTTATAATTTGATAAATTGATAATGAAATAGACAAAAATATTTTTTTCTGAAGTAGGAAAGATAGGTTAATGAATGGCTGTAAAATTACTGAAATATTGACACTGGTATTACTTGCCAGCTGCAGCCTAGACTTGGAATATGTTAGTTGCATGAATACCACTACCTGATTTAGACATTATTATCATTCAAAGTATGAATAGTTAAGAATCTATAGAAAGCTTAGTTCACTTAAATTAACAAAAACTAATGATATGTAGAAATTAAGTCTGGAATACTATGTGGGTATTGGGAAAAAAGAATAGCTAAAGAAAAGCAGGTATGATTTTGGTAATATCTGTAGATTACTAAATATTATTGTTCCAATGTTGCCTACCTCTGTACTAAAGATATATTTATGGCTATGCATTTAGGCTATGCATTTACCATTAAAGACATTGATAAGGAACACATAAACTCCATAGAAATATATACATGTATAACCTGTAAATGCTTGATGCTTAACCTTTTTTTCAATTTTAAAAATAAGGATGCCTCTCATTTGGAGTTTGAGGCATTTTCCGTTAAATGGAAACACACATGTTGTAAGAACACCAAAAGGGAAGAAAGGAAGAAAGGAAGGAAGGAAGGAAGGAAGGAAGGAAGGAAGAAGTATATCTCTGGGCACGACATTAGGGTATATGATATTGCTACATTTACTACATCAAGATATCCCATTGTAGATTACTAATTTACTTTGTAACTAATAAATAGGATTGGAGAACTTTGTGTTCATATTTCACCCAGTAATCTTACTGTTCATTGTGACATCTTACCTGTAGACATTACAGTGCTGCCTCTATGGCAGCAAATCTTTTGTGTGTGTGTGTGTGTGTGTGTGTGTGTGTGTGTGTGTGTATATATATATATATATATATATATATATATATATATATATATATATATTCTATTATCATACTTACTTTTTTCTCTTCTGCAAATTGAACTTTGGCCTTGTATATGATATGTATATATCTACCACCAGGATATACTCCAAGATTTCTGGTTCTTGTTTATTATCTAGGATAGTAGTTCTCCACCTGCAAATCATGAACCCTTTGAGGGCTACACATCAGCTCTCTTGCATATCAGATATTTATATTATGATTCATAATATTAGCAAAATTACAGTTATGAAGTAGCAATGAAATAATTTTATGGTTGGGATCACCACAGCCCTGAGGAGGTTGAGAATAACTGATCTTGGAAAATCGTCTCATGCTTTGCAGAAACTGAAACCAGAGCTTGCTAGTAATCTTCATCAGACACATCTGTCACTAAATAGTGATCATTAACACAGGTCCAACCATCTGAACTCTGTTCAAGCCAGGTAATACTCAAACCAAGGAATTTTCTTAATAAAATGTTTGAGATAAAAGCTTACATACGTATACACTTATATGGTTCAACTTTAAATACTAGAAATATTCTTCACTATGCATTTGGCATGAAATTTTCTTTATGTTTTAAGTTCACAGAGCTGTTAACAAACTAGTATTTTGCTCTGAGGCATCTGGTCTGTTAGTTATGTCATTTATTTACTAATTAAAAGTTCTTGAAATAAGATTCACCATAATATCTTGATAGTTTCATGTTAAATCCATCACATATACAGACATCAAACCAAGACACTATTGTGGATGCCAAGAAGTGCTTGCTGACAGGAGCCTGATATAGCTGTCTCCTGAGAGGTTCTGTCATAGCCTGACAAATACAGAGACAGATGCTCGCAGCCAACCATTGGACTGAGCTTGGGGTCCCCAATGGAGGAGTTAAAGAAAGGACTGAAGGAGCTGAAAGGGATTGCAACCCCATAGGAAGAACAACAATATCAACCAACCAGAAACCCCAGAGCTCCAAGGGAATAAACCACTAACCAGAGAGTACACATGGAAGGACCCATGGCTCCAGCTGCATATGTAGCAGAGGATGGCCTTGTCAGGTATCGATGGGAAGAGAAGCCCTTGGTCCTGTGAAGGCTCGATGTAAATGCCAGGGCAGAGAGGTGAGAGTAGGTGGGTGGATGGGGGAGCACCCTCATAGAAGCAGGGGGAGGGGGAAGGCGTTTTCTGGAGGGGCAACTGGGAAACAGGATAACATTTGAAATATAAATAAATAAAATATCCAATAAAAAGATTGAAAAAAGAAAAAAAAGCTTTTGATAAAGGTATAAAGAAGTGTGTCACACTAGTGCAAAGGAAGTCTTAAAATGAACAATTATATCATTGAAGGTTAGAATTAAAATTTTCATGATGCTGTGAATATAGTTAATTGTGGATCCTTCAATTGAAAGTTTATAGATCACATAGAAATCATAAAACTCTAACTAGCTTAAATAATACCATGTTAATGTTGTTTATCATTTCACATTGTCTGAAATAAAATCCATGAACTGCAATTTTTTTCTCTGGTTTATCTGTGCTTCGGTGTTGAACAGAAAACTTTCTAAATCTATTGGCTTCCTGCTCTAAACAGTTATATCTAGACTAATACCCATAAAATTAAATATTTTTTGTGTCAGAATAGATGGAATTTTACTTTTAGGTAGATGCTTTCTTTGATTGTATTACAGTTACAGTTTATAGACTCATTTTAACATGCTGTGAATGTTTAGTGACAAATTAATGCAAATTACTTTGACTTATTTTATTACATCTAAGGTTATAGTTTTGCTTTTCAGTGGACATAGGATGAATTTTCCCCATTATATAATTACTTGTGGATTTGATGCAAACCTCTGATAACTAACTGGTTAGTTGCCTTCAGCACCTACTTGTATAGGCAGTGAATGATTAAGTGCTGTGGGCAATTTTACTCTTGAGCAAACAAAATTTAAGACAAAGGACGAATAATTACCTTAGTTTTGGATGAGATGGCTAAAGAAATTATTTAATTGCCTCTAATCCTTGCAAAGATACAAAAACTTGAGCTCTTGCAGGAGGGCCTGCAGCAGAATTCATAGAAATGAATGAGCTATAAGATTATTTGCACTCATTACTAGGGGTTCTTTGGTTTCCTTCAACTGCATTTTATTGCTTGCTATCCGTTTAATGAAATTATAATTAAACTGTGCATTTTAGTTTAATTATAGATTCTTTCCCACACTGGTGCCCATTCCTGAGTATTCCCAGTGTCATCAGTGCATATTACATTTTAATTTTTAGGTCCTTGGGGAGGACAATGTACCCAGCATGTAAAGGATTATTTGTCATGACTCAGTGGGCTAACAAAGCTTTTGTTGGAAGGGAAAGTGTAATGGAAAAAAGAAGATTATATTTCTTCTTGTTAAATTATTAGCTCTGATATTTTATGCAAGAAAGAAGTTAGTATTGTTTCTCACTGCACTCTGCAATATGCTTGCTTTGAAAGTCAATAAAAAGAAATATGCAAGGTGCACTTCTCCTATAATGGGAGAAGCATCATTTGGAAATGTAGCATACACACATTCTAAAATGAAGAAAGAGTTAGGCTTCCACAAGGAACTTGGAAGGGCTGCTGCTGCCAGGATAATACTTTTAATATCATCCTTTTTCTTTTAAAGTGAATAGCATACTGTTAACCTGGAATTTAAACAAAGTGTTTAAACATGACTACACACATGGGATGAAAGTCTCATGATGACTTGGTTGTTTACCTTGATACACTTAAATTATTTGTCTTCATATTTCAGACTCGTGCATAATGTAATTCAGTCAACAGATATTCATGAATTATTTACTTGCCAAATCGTGTTAAACTAGGGAACTTCTCCAGCAATAAAAATGTGGGATACCAGCCCAACAAAATAGCCTCATACTCTTAGGATTTCCTAAGCATCTGAGCTGACATTTTATTTCAGCCTGAATAACATTTTATATAATGAAAGCTCGTGACCTCAACTCAGATGATAGGATATTACAGATCAAGAAATAAAGCTCCAGAGGCAAACTTCTTTGTCTTTATGGTACTTGTGGATAATCCAGAGAGCTATTTTCAGTCACTATAAACGTTTTACCAACAGACAGCACCATAGTCCAGGGAAAAAATTACTGGGCTTGATTTTGAAGCTGACTGGTCTACTTTTAGGTTTGCACTAATTGTCTGAACCTCCTAAGTTTTCCCAATCTAGGCTTCATATGTGTGTCTTCAGAGACACACATCGAAAAGAAAGTACCGGTTTTGCTTCCTCAATTAACACATTTGTAACTTACCTCCATTTATAAGATTTTAAGATTCTCAATAGTCTGTCTTTTAAAGATTAATTTTTGGCATATATATTTTTCCTTTTTTCACATTTATTTACATTTCAAGTGTTATCCCTCTTCCCATTTCCCCCTCCACAAATTCCCTATACCTTCCCCATGCCCCTGCTTCTGTGAGAGAGCTCCCCATTTGCCCACATACTGCCACCTCAGTGCCCTAGCATTCACCTACACTGGGCTCAAGCCTCTACATGACCAAGGGGCTCCCATCCCTTTGATGCCCAACGAGGCCATCCTCTGCTACATATGCGGCTGGAGCCATGGGTCTCCCCACATGTGTACTTTGTGGTTGATGATTTAGTCCCTGGGGGATGTTGGGGGTCTGTTTGGTTGATATTGTTGTTCTTCCTATGGGGTTGCAAACCCTTTTCACTCCTTCAGTCCTTGCCTTAAGTAATTCATTTATTTTCCTTTCGTTAACTGTCAGTAAGCAATCATTACAGTTCAAATTATAATCAAGTGGTCTCAAGGAGTTAGGGACACTGAAGAAGATTTATTACATTGAGTTAAATAATGTACCCTGGCTAGTCCAGTAAGATTGTCTTAGAGAGAAAATGAGGTTGATAGCTTCTCAGTCTAATCATAAGGGCTTGGAAGATAATTGAGAAGTCACTGGTCTTGAGTCCACATTGGAAGCCAAAAGCTTAACTATTATATCAGTGAATGAATGCAGCAGCCATGGCAGCAGCAGTAATAATGCAGATGAGTTTGCCAGTGAGAATGAAGGCAATCTGGCTTAATCCAAACTTTTTCTTCAAACTCTTTATATCTGGGCTGCCACTGGAAGATGTGCGCTCTGTTTAGGTTAGGTCTTCCCACTTCAAATAATCTGTTTAAGAAAATTTCTCATAGCTATATACAGTGTCTTACATTTTGGTTAATGCTATTTCCAATCAAGATGACAACCAAGATTAACCATCATAGACCCTCAGAAAACCTTCATCTCATCAACCTGTCAATTATAACTTTAATAATGGTCTCAAGATGCATGTTAAACACTAATTACATGACATCCAAAATGTCTACTAGGATGCATTTTTAAACATCACATCTACTGTCTTGTCAAATTCCTGAAAGAATAAAACCTCAAGTAGTCACTGGGAGTCAGAAGCCTCTTCTGCAAAACGGGATCCAATTTGGGACCAGACAAAAAGCAGTCAAGTGTGCGGAAAGGCCTGGTGGGCACAGTGTCCCTGTTCCTAAGAGAACAGTATATACCCCAAGGAAATGCATACATTTTTGATCTTTGTTTTTGTCCACACACATGTGCATGTTCTTGTGTGTTTGGGCAGTACTTCAGATAAAAGCTTTAGGAGGTACTTCTTAGAAAGTATTTCTTCTTTCAAAGTAAGTGCTTGACACTTGTCTAAACAAACTCTATTTTGACCAACACATTTTGCAGTTAAAGATCTGAAGTCCAGATGTAAGAGTGGTTTTAGTTCCTATGTACTTCCTGTGCTAGTACAGATCAGTCAGAAAAACATAAGGTTTTCAAAATGTGGACAGTTATGAGGTAAGCTACCTATTTATAAAGCTCTCTTCTGTGGTACCAAGATTATCCTCACATAGATGTTTAGCATCACAAGTATTTTTAGAGTTGAACCCCCAATTTTATGCCTTTCAACCCAGAAGATAAGAGAATGTGTGTTCTGACTACTTGGAAATGTGTGCTTAAAATTAGCTGGCTATTATCTAGTTAACAAATGAGATCCTCTGTCTTCTGTGCTGTGAAGTGGAATGAACAGTTGCAGGAAAGGGGATATAAATGGTGCCTTACAGGGCTATATTGATCTCCTATCTGATTTCAATTTAAATTTTGAAGGAAAAGTTTTTCTAAAAGAGTCAAATGTCTGTTGGAAAACATTGTCTTGGTCCAGACAAGCTTCAGCTAGTGACATTGTTCAATTCAGATACTTGGATCTCTGCTGTGAGGTAGAAGGAACTAATAGACCATATTTTGGATTTAGGACATAGGTAAAGAGACTATAATGATGCTCATGAAACATATTCCTTATTCTTTCATGCTCCCAGTCAACTGACATTTTCTGGGTGTCTTTTGTATGCTAGGCATTAAGCTTGGTGCTCGCTATAGCAGAAAAGCAAAAATCTTTCTGCCCTAGCAGCTTCCAAGTATTTTGCAAGAGAGAAAATAAAACAGCAGTTGTACTTCAGGATTATCACACAGTGGAAGGCATTTCAGAATTCCCCATAATAGGAGCATAAACCTGGCAAAGGCTCAGAGGGAAGATTCTTTGAACTGATTGTAACCAGAACCAGGCTGAGTGGAGTTTTAGTGTAGAAACAGGAAATAATGTGAAAATACAGAAGTAGATTACAGCATATTCACTGGGATCTGTAAAATTTTGGGGTAGTGTACCTGAGTAGAAGTCACCAACCCCTGAATCACCTAGACCAAGAAGTGTATACGGCAACATAGAATGTAGATAATTATCACTTGATTTCACGGGGAGGACAGAATGGAGTGGACTAAACTTTTGTGCAGTCTCCCTATATAGGAATGGAAGATGAGCTGAGCTGAGAATAAAAGTGGAATTAGAAAAAATAATCTAGCCTCAGGATTCTGTGTGAAACTGTGTGTATCACACTTCCCTCTAGCTGAAAACTTAGATGCAGAATCAGAATGGAATTAAGAAATTAGTGAATCCTTAGGTTTTTCCTCCAATTATGCCATTCTGTGAGGAAGAAATGAAAGGAAATGAAGGAAATGACTTTTCTAAAATCATAAATTTCTGACAAAACTAGAATTTGAGGCTCAATCTCCTTTCTTAGAAAAAAAAATAACTTAAAATTCACCAGGAAGGATCCAGCCCTTCAGCTTCAGAGAAATATTTTAACTAGAACATTAATGATGTGCCTGTGTTAGCAGCACCATAAAGCAAGTGACCTTCATGGGTTAGTCTCTGGTTAAAATTAAAAAGACAAAGTAAAATGGGATCCGATTATTGATGTAATTAGTTGATAATCTTGTGAGGTGACAGATTCATTAATGCCTAGTATTGATTGATGATTATAGAATATTCAGATTTCTGAGCTGGAACCCAAGTCCAGCATTCAGAAATAACAAAGAGCCTATGCCCTCCATCCTGCATCCTACGCTGTATATCACAGTGGCAATGCTCACGGTGTGGCACCAATTCAACTCTTCTGTTTTCTGTTGTCAGAGATTTGAGTCTTTTGAAACTCAAGCATTTAAGAGACAAGGAAGAGAATATCATGATTAGCTTGTCTTTACACTGTAGGTGTTCAGTGCATCCACAAACCAGGAGCAGGAGGAGTGCATAGAGGCTATGGTATTCTGTACCATATGGAAATACCATCTGGAATTTCCTCAGTTTTGGATGAATACTTGCGATAGACATAAAAGTGTACATCCTCTAATCTAAAGAATATAGTATCTTAAAAAAAAATCATATATGTATCTGAGTATTCCCCCTGCCTGTGTGTGTGCCTTGTCACATGTTGCCTACAGAAACCAGAAAAAAAAAATCCTGGAGTTATAGATTATTAACCAACATGTAGGTGTTGCGAATAGAACTCTGGTTCTCTGAAAAAGCAGTCAGTGTTCTTCATTGCTGACGCATCTCTTCAGCCTCACAGCTCCTATTTAAATATTAAATCCAAGTAGTTTATAAAGAAAATGATACAAGTATAGTATTTATTCATATGCATGCCTTTAGTTAGCTTTGAAACCTGATTAAGGACACATAAGTTTTCCTTGGAACACAGATAGTGGTCAGTGAGCCCCGGGACACCAAGCCTTATCATCACCATAATAGGGTTCCAAACACCTTTGCATGTCACCCTTCCACTGTTATTGAGATTAAAGTGATCCATAAAAGAGCCCATCTCTTGAGATACATATTATATCACAATGTTCACAGCCCCTATAGATTCTTAGCTCAGGAAAGTTAATTTTAAAATACAAATCCCTTTAGGGAGGCAAAATAAATTTCAAGTATTTTGTTGAACATAATAACAACTGAGTACAATACTGCTGTCTTTAGGGTATACTGTGGCCTGACACTCCCAAAACTGATGCCCTTGACATTGCTATTATAATCATTTTAACCATTAACATGTGGACAAAGCAAACCTTACAGCATCAGGTAGAAATCATCAATTATCCTTGGTTGATCCTCCATACTTATATTTATTGCAAAGTACCTGCTATCTTCTGGAATAATATGTGGTCCCATTTTAGAGTATATACAGTGTAATAGCATAGAAATTATGAGGTACATAATAAATACTGATATTCATGAGGGATAATCACAACATGTCTTTTCATCTTTATTTTTTAAGAAGACACACCTTGCAGGCTATACCAACATTATCTTTCCTTGTCATTGCCAATTTGTGAAAAAAATGAGGTTGGCAAAATGTTCTAAGCATCCTGGTATCAGTCTAACTTTAGAAACATAAGTTGTCATTTGTAAGTATATGTAGTGTACACAATTTTATTTCTAAAACTATAAACTTGCTAATGTCTTACTTGGATGTCATAGTATTTAAAGTTTTGTTTTTTTCTAATTTTTAAAAAGTGTACAAAGCATAAAAAAAGCAATATAATAGAGCATAGAACATACCTGCATATCTTGTATAATGAATATTCTATATCTCTGTGAGTGAATTAAAGACTTCCCTTTGGACACTATCAGTCCATCATTGTGGCTATAAAACAGAGAGATAGAACACTTCAGGAATATAGAAGTTACCATGTTGTATTAAAAACAAACAAACAAACAAACAAAAAACCTGCAGCAAACCTTTTCTCCTTGTCTCTTGTACTCTTCTTAAAAAAGAAAAAAAATGTGAAAAAAACAAACAAAAGACATTTGCATGTAGAAACAGTCTATGTAGAAAATGTTTTACTCTCTTATCTGTGAAAGAGAACATCAGGGACTGGGACACTGTTCAGTACATAAAGTTCTTGTCATGTAAACAGGAAGGCTAGAGTTTAGATCTCCAGTATCTACTGAAAACCAGCTGATGGGATCCCCAGGGCAAGCTGACTAGTGAACTAGTAAACTAGTTTACTGACTAGTAAACTAGTGAACTCAGTGAGCTCTGGGTTCAGGTAGAGACCCTGCTTATGTTAATAAAGTGGATAGAGATTGAAGAAGGTTCTCATACACAGGCATGTGCGCACACAGACACACACACACACTCAAACATAACACTATAGGGCTCAGTTGACTGTAGTTATATATTTGCAAGTAAGCAGTTTACATTTCTAAACTTAGGAGCATACACATGTGCACATGCACACACATACACATCAACAGTTCAAGACAATGCGGTGTGAGATTAAAACAGAGCAAGAACATATTTATGAGAAACTACAGAGGAAGGAAAGAGAAGAGAAAAATAATATAATTATAATCTCAAAAATAAAAATAAAAATTAATTAATTGTTAAAAGGTATTTACTGTTGTAGACAAAGAACAAACTCATGAAGAACATTTTTAGTTAAGGACTTTGTGATAGACTCTTTAGGTCTGCTTTGAGGGACTTGTAGAAAAGGGAAAAACATGTCCACCAATGGGCAATCTCATGAATCCAAGGGATATTGAAAGCACAGGGTTTATAAAGAAGCATATGGAAAAGGAAGACGATGGGAAATAGAGAAGGTAAAATTTACTTATTATATGTTTGTGGGCAGGTGGGGACTAAGGATGGAAATCATCAGCTGTATTGTCATTCTGAAGTAGTTGCAACAAAGTTTAATACTCCAGTTGGCTCAATCGACCGACATCCATTTTTATTGGGTTCAAATTATAACTGTCAGCTAGAGGGACTGGAAAAGCGGGAGTGAGTTTATCTGATACCCTAGTTCAGTCCTCATCACAACCAAAATAAATCCACACCTAAAGAGGGATAGTGATATTTTTTGATGGGCATCTTCTGTGTAATTCTTGTGTTTGTGTCCTAACCTTTTTCTTCAAGGGCACAGCCACATTAGATCAGGTCCCAGGCCTATGACATCATCTAAACTTAATTACCTTCTTATAGACCCTACCTCTGACAGTCCTTCCATTCAGAGGTATAGAGACGTAGGACAAATGTTTAAGGGGAACATGTCTTGGCTCATAATATGAATCTATGAAAATATTTGGTTTCTCTTTAAAATTCAATGAACAGATACAGATTTTGATACTTTAAGGATCCACTGCTTATTATGTATCATCACTAATTAAAATTATGTTGCAGTTGATGATCATCTGGGGATTGTTATGAAGTCTTTATAGTCACATACACATCTGGTTTTATCACAAGCATGAGCAAAGAAGCTATATAAAATACATGCATTTGCTCTCTTAAATTCATACCATCCAGTGTGTATAGCATCTTCTTTGAAGGACAGTGTATCTCCTCAAACTGATGGTCTATCAGTGAAAATATTTGCTCAATCTTGAAAATAGGTCATGAATCAACAGGGAAATTAAACTGAGAACAAGTTCCTCTATGATTCAGTGAAACTTCCTTGTTTTAGAGTTGGGTTTTAAATACTGTGGTATAGAACTCTCCAGCCTGCACTTATGATCTTTTCATAGTTTTAACAGGAAAATATACTACGACCTAGAAAAAAGGTCCCAGAAGGGGCCCAGGGGTCTATGCTAATAAAAGTGACTCTGTGACATAGCCCCATTACAGTTGGGAAATGCAGGTATTCATTTTGGCCTTCATTTTTTAAAATATATATGATAATAGATATTTCCTTTTAAAAGAAACCTGCTAAATAACTTACCCAAACTGTAAAAGTGATTCAACAAGTGTGTTAAAAAATAAATACATAGATAAAACAGATAATAATGCATACCATAAATAATTGCATTTTTGTACAATATTGGAGATAGTATAGATATGTTGTAGTCTTGATGCATTTTAAAACATTGTGATAAAATATAATGATATAATGATGTAATGGCAAGAGAAACTTAAAGGTGACAGGGTTAGTTTTAGCTCACAGTTCAAGGTTATAGTCCATGGTGGTGCAGAGGTCTCAGCAGCCTGGTTTAAGGTGCAGTTCTCATTACATCAAATGTCCGGGAACAGAAAGTCATGAACTCTAGTTTTCAGGTCACTTCCTTCTTTCCATACAACCTAAGACCAAAGCCAAGTAATGATTCCACCTAACTCAATTAACTTAATCCCTCACAGCATGCCCAGAGGCTACATAATCCCTCACAGGCTCCTGGATGATTGCTAAATGAGTCAAAATCCTGACACTTCAATAACAACATTAAACATCAATGTACCATGATGACATGTATGGAATGCAATAGCATAGCTATAAGAATAAGTCTTGGCTAAATCTTTAGTGTGTTTGCTAGGAAGCAGGGCCATTGATCATTGTGCTCAAATTGTATTTTGCACAATTTTGAACTTGTGAGTGTACTGTGGTGAAAAAATGACAACTCATCTTTTTATTAGAATGTCTTAGACATATGTTTCCAGACATAGGAGCGGTTTATGTAACCTATGGGCTTGCTAGTCATACTTGACCTTTCCAACTTTAAAGCCGTCTTCTTTTCCAATCACACTACCAATAGCAACAAGAGCCGTTCCTGTCACCCCTGGGTTTCTGTGGTCTAACCTCTTTAATGATACTGTTCACATCTGAATTTGTTTGAACTTAACTGCCACGTCTACCTGTATGGTCTTTTTGAAGATCTATCTTAAAACATCCGAAATGCTTTTCCCTCCTGCTTTCTCTCAGTTCTTATTTTATCTGTAGGGAAATTTATCTGTAACTAATTAACTGTTGTCAGGAACTTACCTATGCATTCTCAGATATTTGGCCTCTGGAGAGAAGATGCTTGAAAACAATCAGCAATCTCCACTGTGTCAAGGTTGCTGTTTTGTTTTATTTTATTTCTAATTTTTCCTATTTTTGGTTTCAGCTTTTTCTAAAAGTGGGAAATATTCACGAATCAATATTATAGCAGTAAAATTTCACATGCTAAGCTCTTTGAGCTCTATGATAATAGTGAGACATTCTAAAATAAGCACAAGAACAGAGCAAAAATTTTACTTGTGTTTCCATGAAATAGTAACAGTTCTAGTGTTTAAAGGTTAGTTTAGTCCAACTCTTCTATGCATCGAACCTTTATATGAACAGAAGTGGAAGTATATATTAGTCTTATTAATAGTAATTAATTTTCTATTTAAGAACAAACTAAAATGAGAATGTTATTCTTTGAAAGTGGGTCTTTCTTTGTAGCCTAGGCTGATCTTGGATGTACTCTTTTTCTGCCTCTATCTTTCAAATTATGGGATTACAGTTTTGAGCCACAATTTGCAGCTTATTTTACCTTCCTTAATTTTTTTATTGCTATTCATTAATTTATGCTATAAAGGTTCTAATTATGTACTAGAGAAGTGTTTCAGTGGGTAGAATGTTTCTCAGACAAGCTTGAGGATATGATTTGAGATTTACTGATGCTGTTTAAAGCTATACAGAGAAGCATGTGTCTGTAATCCCAGAGCTTCAGTGATGATAGGTGGCTGGTACAAGAGACTCCTTAGATATTTGCAAGCCAGGCAACCTGGTGCACTCTATTAATTATCAAAAAAAAAAAAAAAAAAAAAACTCAAGGTGAAAGGTAAAGACCTACAACCCAGGTTGACCTCTGACCTCCATATACATGCTGTGACATATACACACCCTGAATATAAATATAAACACATGACAGATGAAGAAGAAATAATTCTAATTATGACAAAATAAAGAACATGCTTCTTATTATTTTAAATGCAATGGCAGCCTTTGAATTATTTCACTGCCTATGAAATGAGCCAATTAAAGCAATATTAAAAATATATATGCAGGTTTATTGGGAAGCTGCTCTTATACAAGTTTACTGTCCCCAGGGACCTAGGCCAGAGAAGTCACTATGGGGTGAGGGTGAAGAGAAAGGGCCCTCATGCAGAGAAAGAAGAGAAGTAGAAGAAGAAAGAGAAGGCAAGGGGAGTCCAAAATGTCTGGATTATACAGAGCCTCTTGGAGACAGACAGCACAGACTCTGGGCTGGAAAGTTCAGAGTTGGGAACAGTGAATGCCAGGTAGGAGCTGAGGGATGCTGGAAGAACATGGGGGCCAAGTCTGTTTTGATATATAAACTAGACACCTCAGTCACTTGTCCCAGAGTCTGATTTCAAATATATATCTTAAAGCAAACAAAATATATTATACATATATATTAAATATAAATTATATTATATATAATATATTATATATAAATACATATAAAATAATAAAATTAAGACTATATAATATTGTAAAATATTTCCTGATATTGGACAACATCTTGAAAAGACCACGGAGCACAATTACCTACAGGGTTTTGGGCAGCAGATGGGAACTGATAAGGTGATTGACAAGGAGGACTCATACAATTCATCATGAAGTAGATGAATAGCTGAAACATCCTCTGTCCAGATACTTGCCCAGGGGAGACACAGTATAAGCACCTGAATGTCTCTAACAATTTTGGAGAGCTTATCAAAACCTGGCTGAGAAGGAAGCTGCCAGCACATACCTTTAGAATTCAGGGCCTCTTAACTACCACACATAATACTTTGAAATGAATGCCTCTTTCCTGTTCACAAAATGTATTGTAGATATTTTTATAAGTTCCCTACTACTCTACTACATACAAATTGTACTTTATCCCCAGTTAAGTGAAAAGCAAAATGATCCCCAGAAGTTGGTAAATGTTCAGGGTGGGAGGAGAAGAAAAATCAGCCTTAGAAGAGAGTCACTGAGTAGAAGAACTAAGCCTCCCCCAGTATGCCAACAGTTAGTTTCCTAGTGTCTGTATTCCAGGGTTTACGTATAGACCTATTCTTATTGAGGTTGTAATACATCTATTCAGTCTTTCCCCTCTTTTCTTTGTCATTATTTTGCTCATTTATTTTTCAAGACTTTTATTCCTGGACTCCCCTCCCACAGTTCCTCATCCCATTTCTCCTCCCCTGTCTCCAGTAGGATGCTACCCCACCACCAGACCTCCCCCCACCATGGGGCCTTAAGTCTTATCAAGTATTAAGTGCATCTTCTCCCACTGATGCCAGACCAGGCAGTCCTCTGCTAAGTATTGTCAGAGGCCTGAGAAAAGCTCTTATATGCTGCCTTGTTAGTGGCTCAGTGGCTGGGAGCTCCCAGGAGTCTAGGTTTGTTGAGACTGCTGGTCTTCCTAGGGGGTCTCCCTCCTCTTCTGCTTCTTCTGTTTTTCCATTCAACCAGAGGGAGTCCCTGACTTCAGTCCTATGGATGGATGTAGGTATCTGCAGCTGCCTCAGTCAGCTGCTAGTTGGTCCTCACAGAGGATAGCCATGCTAGGCTTTTATCTGTAAGCACATCATAGCATCAGTAATAGTGTCAGGCCTTGGTGTCTCCACAGTAGATGGATCCCCAGTTTAACCAGTCATCAAATCACCTTTCCTTCAGTCTCTTCTTGATTTTTGTCCCTGCGGTTCATTTAGAAAGGAACACTTCTGGGTCAGAAATTTTGACTCTGATTTGGTAACACTATCTCTCCTCTTGAGGCCTTTCTCTCTACTGGAGGTCGACCCTTCAAGTTCCCTCTCCACGCTATAGGGCATTTCATCTAGGGTCCCTCCCTTTGAGTCCTGAGAGTCTCTCACCTCCCAGGTCTCTGGTACATTCTAGAGGGAAGCCCTACCTCCTACTTCCAAAGATTGCCTGTTTCCTTTCTTTCTGATGGCCCTTAGGGCTTCAGTCTTGTTCCCCACATACCTAATCTTGTTCCCCTTTTTTCCCTTTTGTCTCCACCCAAATATCTCCCTCCCTCTGCCTCTCCTGATTATTTTCTTCCCCTTACTAAGTGGGATTGAAGCATCCTCACTTGGTATTTCTACTTATTAAATTTCTTAAATTCTTGGTTGTTTCCTAGGTATTCTGTACTTTGTGGATGATATCCACTTATTAGTAAGTGCATTTCCTTTTATGCCCTTTTAGTTCTGAGTTACTTCACTCAGGATGATATTTTCTAGTTCCATAAATCTGCCTGCAAATCTCATGATATCCTCATTCTTGATAGCTGAATAGTATTACATTTCATAAATGAACCACATTTTCTGTATCCATTCTTTGTATGAGGGACATTTGAGTTATGTCCAGATTGTGGCTATTACAAACAAGAGCACTATTCTGTTAGTGCTGTACTCTCTTTTTAAATTGCATTGTTTTGTGGAGGTTAGCTTCTTGATGTTGTTGTTGTTGTTGTTTTATGTATATATTTTGGATATTAGCCTCTAGCAAATGTGGGGATAGTGAAGGTTGTTTTTTTTTTTCCCCATTCTGAAGGTTGTTGATTCATCCTATTGACTGTGCCTTTTACTTTACAGAAGCTATTCAGTTTCATGAGGTCCCATTTTTCAATTGTTGCTCTTAGAGCCTGAGCCATTGGAATTCTGTTTAGGAAATTTCCCCCTGTGCCAATAAGTTTGAGGCTCTTTCCCAGTTTCTCTTCTATTCAATTCAGTGTATCTGGTTTTATGTTGTGGTCCTTGATACACATGGACTTAAGCTTTGTGCAAAGTGATAAGTGTGGATCTACTTTCAGTTTTCTACATACAGACCTGCAGTTAGACCAGAACCATTTATTGAAGATGCTTTCTGTTTTCCATTGTATGTTATGTTGTTGAAAATCAAGTGTCCATAAGTGTATGGACTGATTTTTGGGTCTTCTGATTGACTCTGTACCAATACCATACTGTTTTTATCACTATTGCTCAGTAGTATAGCTTGAGGTCAAGGATGGTAATTATCCAGAAGTTATTTTATTGTTAACAATTGTTTCGATTATCCTTGGTATTTTGATTTTACACATAATATTCTAGCAAATCAGATCCAAAAAATATAACTAAACTATCATTCATCATGATCAAGTAAGCTTCATCCCAGGGATGTAAGGTTGTTTCAATGTAAGAAAATCCATTAATGTAATCTACTATGTAAACAAACTCAAAGGAGAAAAATCACATCATCATACTATTAGATGCTGAAAATTTTTTGACAAAATACAACACCCTTTCATATTAAAAGTATTGGAGTGATAAGGAACTCAAGGCCTTTACCTAAACATAATAAAGGCAATATACAACAAACTAACAGCCTATATCAAATTAAATGGAGAGATACTTGAAGCAATCTCGTTAAAAACAGGGACAAGACAAGGCTGCCCACTCTTCCTGTATCTATTCAATATAGTATTCAAAGTTTTAGCCAGAGCAGTAAAACAACAAACTGAATTCAAGGGAATAGAAATTGGAAAAGGAGAAGTCGAGGTAACAATATTTGAGGATGATATGATATACATAAGTGACCCCCAAAAACCTACCAGAGAACTTCTACAGGTGATAAACAACTTCAGCAAAGTGGCTAAATTTAAAATTAACTCAAACAAATCAATAACCTTCCTTTTTACAAATGATAAATAGGCTGAGAAAGAAATCAGGGAAACAACATCCATCACAGTAGACACAAATAGTATAACATATGTTGGTGTAACTCTTACCAAGCAAGTGAAGGATCTGCATGACAAGAACTTCATCGCTGAAAAAAAAATCAAAGAAGACATCAGAAGATGGAAAGATCTCCTATGCTCATGGATTGGTAGGGTCAACATAGTAAAAATGGCCATCCTACAAAAAGCAATCTACAGATTTGACACAACCCCCATCAAGTTTCCAACACAGGTCTTCACAGACATGGAAAGAGCAATTCTCGATTTCATATGGAAAAAACAAAAATCTCTTTAAGTGACAGAGATATACTTAATATTGACATATTCAAATTGTTTTAAGCAACCTAGAATCATAAGTACAATTTCTTATGTGGTGACTCTTACTGGGACCAAACAGACATGTTTAGAGGCAGATTCAACACTTCCTTCCAAAGCTCAGCTCTGACATTGTGATGCCATGTATTTCTATAATAATTCATTTAGCCTGGTAATGATGCTAACCGTAACATTTTATAAAATCCTGCTGCCTCATTCCCATAGCCATGAGCATTAGATTTTCGGATTCTTGTGTCTTTTTTGGCCTTGGAGAATATTAAGTGTATCTCAGTCATTTAAAGAGATTTTCTGTTCCTATAGTCATGCCAGACCACAATTAAACTGAACCTAGAATTATGTCCACTGAGTTCCATTTTAAAACTTCATTCCAACAAAGTAAGTGGAAAGCACTGCCATTTTTATTTCACTTTCTTTAAAGCAGAAGTTTGCCTCCTGTGCATGTGTTCCTCTGGCATTTTGTACATACCAGAAAAAAAAAAAAACAATAATGCAAAGATCAAAAATCCAAATCCAGTAATCATCCAATTCTAGTTTTAACTACAAAAATAAAGAGTTTGATCTACACTACTTTTTCTGTTTATACCTGTACGTAGAAGGATACTCTTAAGCATCTCATCACACCTATAGTAAAGAACTCCTATAGGAGTTTATGTGCATGTGCATGCATGTATATATGCACATGCATATGTGTGTGTACATCTGTGTACTCTGTATCTGAACACACATGTACTTGCCTTTGTATCTTTATCTTTACTATATTGCCCTCAATCTAGAATGTTTACTGTCATGGTTTCTGCTCAGTGTCAAAAGCACCTGCATCATTCTATACTGCAACTAAAATCCCTTAGTTCCAATTTAAGTTCATATGACATGGTTATGCATATAGATACCATTAAGAACAAAGTCTTGTGAGGTGTATTTTAAACCATACAATGCAAAAGAAAATTAGTTTTATTTGTTTGTATGTTCGTTGTTTATCATTCAAAGTAAAACTTTCCCTTGAACATACTGGTATAAATAACAAAGAATATTGCATTCTGAAGGTTGAAGTTGTTGGGTTCTTCCTTTTTAGCATTGGGGTTAGTATATTGCTAACTCACCAAAACATACATAAAATAATAGCTTTACTTTCTTCTTTATATATGTCATTAAAATTCTAATAATTGTAATAAATACATGTGGCAAGCAAGTCATCAGATTTAGATGTATGCCTTTATGGAGTATGTCTTTGAAAATACTTGGGAATTAGAAATCTAATGGAACAATAAAATTGAAATGAGGATATTTGGTTCTATTTCATTTTCGGGTTTCTAGAGTGTTCAAGTTCATTTAAACACATTCAAGTCTATTATCTGTGCATTCATTCCAGATTCATTGAGAAACTTTAATGCATTATTATCTCGATAATGGCGGTTAGCTTTAATTGGTCCCCACTGCTACATTTAATGGGCAAATGTCGTCAGGCTTTTATTATGATTCAATCTGTTTGACCTGTTTCTTCTTACTATTCTGAAGATAACTTATGCAGCATTTTGAAAAGTGTGAAGCATGATTATTGGCATATAACATAATTGTGAATCAGAACCTGATCCTACAGGTATTCCTGAGGCAAAACAAGAGGCTTAAGACACAAAAGAACAGAGTTTCTTAGAGGTTCAAGTTGAAAGACAAGGTTTAACATACTCATGGCTTATCTTTTCTGTCATTATTGAACTTTAATTTAAAAGGCAAAAGTTGGTCTATCTCTTTAAATTAGTAGGTAGGTAATATACACCGTAATCATGGATAGAGGCTTAAATTCTGTTTTAGTTTTATGTCTTGGTATTGAACAACTTCTTATTAGTACTTTTTTTTATTCCATTAGGTTCCTGTCCTGAGACCACAGCAGAAAGTGCCTTGGATGAAGGTGAGTATGATTCATATTCTCTGGCCAGAAAGGAAATTTTAGATAATTATATTAATGATACATAGTTAGAGATATGACATTTGATCATAAATAGTTTATGATGTCCTGTCTCATCTTGGAAAATATATACAAGAGAAAATCAGAAGTCTAATCGTCAGATAAAACTATTACCTGTGTACCAAAAGTCTTAATCCACACAAACTCTAACAAAGTGCCAGAGTCTAGCAAACTGTGAACCATTGATGTCCTCTCTCTATGACAATGAATCTGTTCAAGGGTTCAAGGCAGATGGATCTATAATGATTCTAGAAGTATATTATTTACAATAGAATACGTGTACTCTAAATTATCATTTATATGTGTCTAGATTTTCAGTGAACAAATTATTTAGAATTAACTCTCAGTTTGAAAACTAAAACATTCAGGAATACTTACAAACTCATGTTCAGTAAGAGATCACTACAAGATCTGTACATGATCACTACAAGAGTGGTAAGAAGCACTGCATAGCCAGTTCTTGGCATTAGTCCTTTCATACTAGAATGCTAACAAAGCTTTAAAAGTTACTGTCATCAGACCCACCCAGGAGAGGTGAACTATAGCAACTGATTCTAAGAGAAGGGTGAGATCAACTCTCATTCCTCAGAAATTTGGCCAAACACAAAATAATAAACTTAAAGCATAATGAGATTTGTGTGTGTGTGTGTGTGTGTGTGTGTGTGTGTGTATAATTTGACTAGTTTTGAGTGTGAGCATCATAGATGACAGTGTCATGTCTGAATATCAAAAGCCTGGGTCTCCATAGACAGAAATGTGATGCAAATGTGATAACCACTACACTATAGAAGCTGCACTGAGATGGAGATACAAAGTATGATGTTTAGAGGAACACCTGAGCTAGAAGAACAGGGCAAGTACCTTGAAAACAGTAGTGGGAGGGATGAAAACTGAGAACTGAGTGTTGCACTCAAGAGCTATCAAGGCTCACTACTTTTCTTCAAAGGAAATACCAAGAGAACACTTACTTAAACTACAACCTGCTAGGACAGGTTTAAGTGACTTTTAGGACAAGATAGAGAAAGAAGTTTTGATAATTTGTTTTTCCTGGACTTAAGTAATTATCAAATAGACTTGGTGTCCAGTCACAGTATCTTTCTAGTTTCATTAAATTGTCAGAGTACACTACAACTCTTCAGGGTTATATAGGCCTAGATGTGAGTTGCTGACACAGTATTCTTGTTTGTCTGTATTAACACAATTCTACTTTAAAAGAAAAATTGTGTATTGGTTCCTAAGTAGGAAGAAATGTGGATTATGTATCATCATTAGTAATGATTGATGCTTGTCTGGACTTTTATGCAAACATAGCATTTGAGGAAATGCAATTATGAACTGATCTTTGTAATTTAATTTGACTCAAAACATTTTGTCTGTATTCATCTTGCTTCTCTTATTTAAACTATGTGGAATTCTGTGAATGTACATGTGACTCATTTCTTAAGCTTTAAAATTTTAAGTATTCTTTACCCTTTGGATTTATTTTTAGTCCACTTTTAGAGACTGATGTGACTTTGTAGCTTCTAAAATGAATCTAGTTGATGGGTAATGCCGGATTAAGAATGAATGGGCTCTAGGAGCTCTGGGGAATCCTGGTTAGTTGACACTGTTGTTCTTCCTATAAAGTTACAATCTCTTTCAGCTCCTTCATTCCTTCCCCTAACTCTTCCATATTGGTCCTTGACCTGAATCCAATGGTTGGATGTATTTGCATTTGCCTCCATCAGTTGCTGGTAAAGCCCCTCCAAGGACAGCCATGCCAGGCTTCCTGTCTGCGTGCACAATGTGGCCTCAGTAATAGTTTCAGGATTTGTTATGTTCACATGGGATGGATCCCATTTTGGGCTGGTTACTGGATGGCCTTTCTTTCTGCTCCATTTTTCTCCCTGCATTTCCTTTAGACAGGATCAATTCTGAGTTAAAAATTTTGAAGATGGGTGGGTGGCCCCTACCACAACTGGGGGCAATGTCTATCTACTGGAGGTGGTCTCCAAGACTGAGTATACATGGGCTGTTTCAGGGCCCTGGGCACATGTGTAACAGAGGACTGCCTTGTATGGCCTCAGTGGGAGAGGATGTACTTAATACTGTTGAAACTTAATGCTCCAAGGAAAAGGGAGGCTGGCATGGGAGGGGGAGAGTGGGTAGGGAAGAGGAATAGGGTGAAGAATTCAGGGAGGGGGACTTGGAAGAGAAAAAACTTTTGGAAGGTAAATAAATAAAATAATTTGATACAGATTTTTTAAAAAAAAATGAATGGGTTCAGGCACAAATCTCCCTCATGTAGAGATTTTTGGATGACATTTGGAAAGGAACATATCAACTAATACATGTAACGAATGCCAATTTTGGGTATGGCAATCCAGACTCAATCTATTTGCTGGGACTCACTATTATTACTCATTTCTGATAGTTTCAAAAATGACTTGAAAACTAGGCTGCTTTCTAGCATAAGTCCTAGAGAGTTATCATAATGTAAGAAATTTTGTGGGTGGTGTTGGTAGTCATGGCTCCAAAATGGGATCATCCTAGGTTTGAAGTATGGTTGTCACGTACTAGGATATGAATATAGAGGAAGACCCGGGCCTTAAGAGCAGCACCTGCATGCACTTGAGAACAGTAGTGGGGAGGGATGAAAACCGAAAACAGAATATTGTACATAAGAGCTATCAAGTTAGTACATTTCCCCCAAAAGAAACACCAAGAAGGTAATTACTTTGAAAACATGGACATGTAAATATGAGTCAAGATAAAATTTGATAGTACTCATCACAGGGTACAAGGCAATGAACAAAGGAAGTACTTGAAGTACTTTGCATATGCTAAGAATGGCCCTGCCCCTTAGTCCTATTCTATTAGACCCTGCTGACAAGTGAAGTAAAACTGGATATGGATATATTCCCAATTGATCCATATAATTCCCAACCTAGTTGGCACCTTGATTTCAGACTTGCAAAGCACCCATACTCATCTGTCTACAAGATAATAAATGTGGTCCAGTTTAAGTTAGTTTGTTTGCAACAAAGGAATCTCACTGTTTAGGTATAATTGTATCTTCCTATAGTTCATACATAGGAAAATGTGACACCATTTTTATTATATTTAAGGAAAGGCTCTTAGGAAGTTATTAGAATTAAGTTATAAAATTCTTTCTGATAAGATCCAATATGGGGAATAAAAGATTTTCTTTACCACCTGTGTGACAGAGAACGGGTCACTGAATTAAATCAATCATAACAGTGATTTGATCTTAGACTTTCAGTCTCCAAAATTGTGAGAAAAAAATGAGGGGGGAGTGGGTGGGTGGATTGGGGAGTACCCTCATAGAAGCAGTGGGAGGGGCAATGGGATAGGGCCATTCCAGAAGGGAAAGTGGGAACAAGATAACATTTGAAATGTAAATACATAAAATATCAAGTAAAATAATAAGAAGAAACGCATGATGTTTCTACACCTGGTACATAGCATTTTATTACAACAGTCTGGACTAAGACAGGATTTGATATCAAATGAGGTGCTATTGTGGATACTGCCTAAAGCATGGAAGGATTTTGAAATTTAATGATGGAAAGAAGCTTCAACCGCTTAGAGGTACATGGTGGATATGTGTCCGATTTTGATGAAACCTCAGCATGCTTTTAGAATCTGGAGAAAAAGATATTTTTGGTCTTGGCTAAATTGTGTTTGTGTATTTTTATAGAAGATTGAATTTGTGGGCAATAAAAACAGACATTTAGCTAATAATATTTCTAAGTGAACTCTTAAAGATATCTTTGATCTTCACAACTACATACTCACGAAGAGAAATGGCTTAAGCAGTGGCTCATTTTCTAACTCATTGACAATATTAATTTTGGTTATTTTAAACATTCTCTCCTCAGCACTGTCTTATCCCCTTTCCCTTCCAGGGAAACCTTTCTTCCCATGAGTCCTCTCTGAACTTGGTATCTTTTATTGTTAGTCTTGGATTTCCTGAGTTTAGTTCTGAATCTTCTCAGGAGTAGAGGTTATTTCCTAGAATAAGAACAACTTCTCAGTGGCTACACCACGGAATAGCCCAGTGCACACTCTTCTTAGTGCATATTAACAACTACAGTGCCTCAGCTATGGACAGGGCCTCCTTCCATTTTTCCTCTGTGCATGAGAAAATGGTGACAGGAATCTTGAGAAGGTATCATGTGGCTAGACAAAGCTGCATTGAGATCATGAGATCAATGGAAGTGTCAAGACTAGAACACATTGTTCGACAGAAATCCTGCTCAAACTCTGTGCCTTCCATTTTTCTTTTCTATTTCCACTTCCACAATGTTCTTTGAGCCTTGGAGAAAGTGAGGTCATTGTCCCATTTCCAGCTGAGTACTTCATAATCACTTATTTTCTACATTTTGACAGGTTATAAGTCTGTATAGGCCAATGCCTACTGCCAAATGAAGCTTCTGCGATTTAAGATGAGAGAGACACTAATCTGTGGGTATAAACCTTAAGGAGGCAGCTTAAAATCATTTCCACTTTGCAAAACAACAGTTGTAGATTCTTACCTTAGGCATAAAACCTCCACAATTACTGGCTCTTGATTAGATTTACAATACCAGGAGTGAATTTTCTCCTAGGGATCACATCTTAATAAATCTAAAACTGATTGGTTCCTCCCATAATAGTGCTGCCTCGTTCTGTAATAGAGAAACGAGGCAAGGAGGGTTTATCCATAAGCCAGCATACTCATAAGAATAAATAGAAACTTTAGTAGTAGTTCCTTTCTAAAAGACTGGAAGAAAATTAAGTTCAGACAGGAACATTGCCCCTCTCTGGGACATCTGAGAATTGGAGATGATAGCTGTTGAATAAAGCAAAAAGTACCTTTTGGCAGGGAGAACATAACCTAAATAGACTGTGGGCTGGAGAAGAGAAAATGTTGGGGTATCTGGAACTCAAGATACAGATTTCTTAATAGGAGAAACCCACTAACAGTTCCTCACTCAGGAAAATATTGGCAGTTGCCAACACCAACTTCTCTGAGTTTTCAAACATAGACTGAGTTTACACTCACGATTTAAAGGTATCCAGTTGAAAAGCACAGATGTTCATTCAAGGAAGCATGGACTCCAATTTCTTCTTCCATCAACACTGTGATTTCCGAGTTGTAGGATTATCCTAGAGGAGAGCCAAAAACTATAAAATCTGAGAAGAGGAGAAGAGCCTGAGTCAGTCAATGTGTGCCCATTAACTACAAAATGCTCTAGTTTTGCAGCCAGTATCAGTTCAAACTAACTGAAGTCCAGCCTGAACTACGTACTGTTATTAAAGCATCCCGGGGAGTCCAGCTAGGAATAAAATGACTAAGACAAAAGAGTATGCAACTTGATTGTGAAGCCTGACAAAAGATACATACAGATAAAGGGCTGGATTATTTGGAAAATTAATTTTTCTGTGAAGATCATCAAAACTTTTTGTTAAAGAGTTTGAATATTGAAGGTTTAAAATAAGTAATAGACTTTGTTTTTAATTAAACAGCATACTCTGATACTCTGACAATTCCTTTCTACCTGCATCCTACCCTTGGTACCTTAATCCTATTTGAAAGTATACAGTAATTAAAGAATCACTTAAAATTGCTAAACTGGCATATTTTGATTTAGAAGGACTTCTGGTTATACTTAATTCAGAGAGTGTCTCCTGTGAGTTGTAAGCTCCATTTGCTCTTCTGATTGCTCTAGGTCTGTGAAGGTGAGTGTTATGGTGAAGTGACAGTGGAAATGAAACAGGGGTGATTGCTTTCTCACATCCTGTCCCCTGTTCTAGCGATAACTGTCCAGACTTAGCCAAGACATAATACAGGGGCATCAACATCCCACTAACTCTTTTTGGCAAGTGCCTATGTACCTAGGACAGTGAGTACTTGTCACGGCTGCTCTGGCTCTGGCTTTCGGTGTGTGCTGCCAGTGGCCTCTCTCACAACCATGGTTTGGGGGAACTTGCATATAAAGCATCTCTGATCTCATTAATTGACAGGCCCATGACTAAGGCTTGAATTTGGCTATTCAACCTCCCATACCAGACTCTCTCTCAAGAAACTATAGAACACACTTCATGAATGAAGCTACCTGTTTACATATTGCTTTCAGATAAGTATCTTAAACAAAATGTAAGCCTTACTCCCCAAGAAGTAATTGACTAGAAGTAAGACTGATAGAATACTGCCTGCTTCCTTCACAGGAAAGTCATCACTTTTCCTGTAGGTGTGGGAATAGTATTGCCATTATTTTGAACAACATACATTAAGTAGAAGAATGACTTTTTTGCATGTTTTCTCTTGGGTAAACAATGTGTAGTTAAAACTGCAGACTAAGACATTAGGATACACTAGGGATGCTTACAGTGGATAGCTGGGAACATTTCACAGCAGTGCTAGAGGCTCTCCCTCACACACCAGAGTAGGCTTTATCCAAATATAAGCATCGCCATGTTGCTTATAATTATAACTTACAATGACTAGATTTTGGAAGGATTAAGTAATGATGTCCAAGCAATGGTTTCAACCAGGCTCTGGATTGTGCAAAAAGGAATCAAGTTGGGTAATAGGCCCAGCCATGGGCTGGAAGGACAGGGTAACAGGACAGGGGTTAGAGTGAGCAGCGAGGGCAATGTGTTTTTGGAAGGATGTGTTATGACATGTTTATCTTATGAACTCTTTAGGAAGTTATGATGGAGATGGTAAGATCCACAATTAACTGAGGAAACTGAGTCAAAAAGTACAAGGGCAAATACATATAAGGAAAATAATGGAATTGATTTCCAACACACATTTTGTCTATGAAATTATAATAACCAGCTTCAGATATGGAAGGAGAAAGTATGTCCAGCAATACATTTTTTTTAACTAAGGAGAGGATAATGATTTTATAATACATTATGCTCTGAATTCTCAACTATTTTAACTCTTTCTGAAATTGTTTATCTTTTGTACTAGAAAAAAAGTGAGTAAATAATGAAGCCATAAAATTTATATTAAAAGGTTTCTTCAGATATATATCACATATCTGATAGCTATTGTAAGCCTAGAAACTGCTGTTAAAGGTGCAGATGCCAAAAGTACACTCTCTTACCACTTGGTTTTTATCATGAAATCTAAATAGTTTAATGTGTGCACAGCAGAATTTCCATTTGCAACAAATTTAAAAGAAGAGTAAATATTACATTGTATCACAAGCACGGTAAAAGATGAAAGTTTCCTTTGTCAGTGTGTTTATTTTCTTTTCTAAACAATTGCTAAGGAAATTATCATGAAAGAAATCTAAGTAAAGAAATCCAGTCTTTCCTGTGGGACATGAATTACTGCGGTGCTTTGTGTTGTTGATACACTGAATATAGTATCTAAGAGTAATTCTATAAGAAATGTTATTTTTCTTGCTGATTCCTTAAAGATCTTTTATGAAGTCTATTCTTCTAGTCACTCACCAGTTTAAATGATTCCATAGAAAATATTGCATGATAAATACTACTTACCAATTTGATACAAAGTATTTAAGTATTCTGTAGTAAAACTGCAGGAATGCTGAATCTTGAAAACTATGGAATCAGTAACTACATGACAGGCTGTGTTTTCTAATGGTTAAGAATATGGAACCTAGAACCAATTGGATATGATTTAATTTTTCCCTTTACTGATGTAAAATCCACTTTCTGTAGAATTGACCATCTTCAGCACGAAATTCAGTACAGTTTATACATTGAAAAAATATATATTCTCACCTTCTATTAGTTTCAAAATAAATAACCATGCCAAACTAACATTCTCCACCCATTGTTTACTGTTCCCTCCAATGTGCGAGACTGTAATTAGACTGATTTGGATTACATTATGAGATGTTTTCCCTATCCTCACTGACAGTCAAAGATCATATAAGTTGCTCATGAGAATTCAAAAGCAGTATTAAGTCTCTTTTTTTTAAGTATTGATTAGAGTTTATCCAGGGTATAGGGAGGGGATTTAGGTTAGTAGAGGCAGAGAAAGGCAGAGAGAGAGAGAGAGAGACACAGAGAGAGAGACAGAGAGAGAGAGAGAGAAGTAGAGAAGAGTAGAGGCCATCCATGAGCACATGAAAAAAGAGGGGGAAAGGAATGGGGAAGGGAAGGAGGAGGAGCGAGGGGCCAATGTTATGTCTTAAGTAAATGTGATAAGGCATTTTAATTTGTTTGTTCCTTTTATACACATGAAAGAATCAGTGTTCTAAAAGTTCCTTATCAGGATATAGGAAAAGAAAGGAGAGAATCACACACGTTGGCTTGCTTGGGTTCTAAGGAACCTTTCTGCAACACCAGAAATCTCACAGCTAGAAACAAGCTCATCTGAGTTTCTCTAGATATAATATTTTTGGGTAAAGTGACTTATAGATATTAGAATTCGGAGCAGACAGATGTTGCAGGAAGGCTATACGAAGAAGAGTTTGGAGACTAGAAGATAGACTTATGTCTCCAATGTGAGAATAAATGAGCTAAGTGTTAGCCAGACAGGGCTGAGCTGCTGTAGAGGTCAGATTGTTTTTCAGTGAATATTTTAGGGATCCATGATCACAAGATTTTAAAAAGTGTCATTGACATAGAGAAGCAAATAACAAAATGTAAAATATAACACACAATTATAAATGTATTTTCATATTTATTTATGTGAGTATGTGTAAATTTATATATAAGTATAAATATAGAAGAGGGATCACATTCTCTAGTGAGTGTATAGCTCCTTGCATCAAAATGGGAACAATAAATGGGATATTAAGTGAGAATCTCAGGGATTTTCACTTGCTTCTCTACGCTTTTTATAATTGATGAAATATCCACATGATTAGATGCTAATTTACACCCTACTTAAAATATACAGAGTGTATTTACTGACAATAGAGGATAGTAAAACAGTAATATATTATAGAGGAAGAAGAAAAAACGATTATTTGAAACAAAAAAAAGAAGAAAGAACAAAACACGTCCATGTTCCCTGTAGATACAAATGACTTTGGAGCTGGGGTGACACTCAGCAAGTTCCTGCTGTTAGCACCTTAATGATAGCCTTTAAGTTGAATCTATCCCAACTTCCCCAAGATTTCTTTTCCACCTTAAAACACCGATGCTTCATTTTTACTTCTTATACACATTTAACCAAGTGTCAGCTAGTCATTAGTGATAATGAGAGGAAACTTAAACAATATTTGGTGTAGGTTTGGGCTGGAGCCCATTGAGGCAGCTACTCTTTCATGCTTCACATATGCCATAAAGAAGTGGCAAATACCTATTAAGGGTCTGTACGGTGGGGGACACTGTGTAACCAGCAAACATTAACTGAAAGGATGAAAGCTCTGCCTGTCCCTCCATTGTCCAGGAAGCAAAAACCTCATTGCACAGTGAACTATGGACTATTCAGCCACATAGTGTTAGATGTCCTCTCTTTCCGAACACAGGAAAAGGAAAATACTACTTTGTTTCATGAACCTGATCATCCTGCTATCTGAGACATTGCTAACACTTTTATAAATCTTTCTTAAAATAATAATTTGCATTAGTGTCTTTTTGAACCCTAAAACCTGAGACTTTATGCTATGTACATGGTAGGTGGTTCAGCTCATGGCCCTCAGTCTTCTGCCATTTTGCCTGACTCAGCCTGCTAAATTGTATAGTTCTAATCATGCTTGAACTATCACAAAAAGTATCTGAAGGTATTCTTTTGAACTAAATATTTTTTTATCCTTTAAGACATCTCCAGCCAAATTTTTAGTCATTAAATCCACAATGGAGTATATAATATAGTACTTAAGGTATTTTCTGGCTATACTGTAGCAGTTGGCTAATAATGAATACTGTACGTATCAGAGTCTTTAATGCCTGCTATAAAAACCTGAAATTATGAAAAACATATTTGCTCCAATTAGATTTTTCCAATTTTATATTTTAATACCTTTTCTTGAAAATTAATTTGAAGATTCAGGTAGGGCATAACAGGCAGTTCATTGATTGCCAGGGCAAATAACACAACTCTAATCTTAAAGACAATAAGAGATAATTTATTCTGAATTGAGTCATTATGGTCTGGGAATACATATTTAGTTTACCCAAAATCACACATTCCAATGTGGAAGGAGTTTCATGGAGTTTAGAGAATCATAAATCAAGGCAAGTTTAAAGTACATTGGTGGGTACATCTGAGATGCAGTTGTATCAAGATGGGGAAGGCTTTTTTCTAGGCCTTAGAGGTTATCTGATAACATTCTCAGTTTTTGGCTTGGTGGAAGCTAGTAGTCTGTTAAGTTAATAGATTATAGGAGGCCTTCATCTATTAGTCATGGGTTGTTAGTTCAGACAGTGTTGGGTAAGGGGGGACTAAAGCTAGTTCAAAATAAAGTTGCTTAGCCTCTGGACCTGTAGCATTCCAACTTCTGCATATCAATGCAGTTTTAAACAGATACTCTCTGAAGATATAGCTTGTTATTAGGAATTTGCATTCACTGTATCATACTTACCATAGGGACCACTCCAAATGTCAAAAGTATAAATTATTGAGCAAACTTCTTTTCATTACTTTTATTTATAAAATGAATACTGAGTGCTCATAACAAGCTAGATTAAATTCCCATTTATCTTTCATGATATTAATATAGTTTTCACAAACAGACCTATAAGCAGTAAATAATTATTCAGAGTAGAGCAGGCAATAGCACTGTAATGTTTAATTACATAGAACATAGTTTAGGTTTGTCTCTGCAAATGTCTCTTTGACCTTCTAACTGATTTCTCTCCAAACATCCCTGAGACACACACAGGAACTGCTACTATTTATCACTATTTGCAGAGAGATTGAATCCCTAGGACATGAACTAGCTTGAAGAGGATCACAGAGTCACTATGTCAGTCAGCACAAAGAATTTATTACCCATGCCTTTGATTGTTAATTTTCTCAACTATAATCAGAAATATATTCTATTTCCTATATCTCTTCCTAGAATATTGTACAAGTTATAAACTGTATTTGTACAGTGTTAGAATTAAAGACATGCACCACAACACCTGGGTCCATTCTTGGTTTTTTAAATATGATTTTTCTTGTTCCTCAAATATCTTTATGGTATTATTTAATAAATGATTTATTCAATTCATCTATTCATGTATGTAATAGATACCCACTGATACTATGTAATACTTTGCTAATATACAGTACATAGTCATTTTCAATTTCTATAGTATAAGAAGAAATGAACAAAGCAGAAAAATTATATTTTGGAATAATACTGTATTGGAGCTGTATGGAATGTGAGCTAAAGGAAAGATTCCATGAGTCTCATGGAACCTGTTTGTAGGAATCAAGTGTTTTCTCAGAAAATAGGAGATTTGAGCCAGAAAGTTTTGTATGTATGACTAACAGAATTTACATGAATCCAAAGCACACATGCGCAAGGGCATTCTCAGTCTCTGTCCCATGAAAAATACAAATGCTCATGGCCAGAACTTTGTTTTCTAAACAACACTTACCTCCAAAGTAGTCAGTGGATCCAATCCACACATATGACCTTAAATCCTCTGAGCTTCCTTCATTAAATCTACCAACACTCTGGGGGCTCACTAATTTACAACTTCAACTTTTATTTTGAAATGCATGCAAGCATATAAAAAGGCAGTTAACAATTTAAAGTACTAAAACTACATAAAGGGTACAGTCATCTCCTAGACTGGCCTGGTATGGTTCAGCCTAAAGGGTATTTTTGCAACTGAGTAGGAAACACTCAAAATAGAATGGAAACCTTGACAGACATTTAACTATACCAGATCTGGTAAGTCCAGCCACAATTCACTTCATAATAGAAATTGATATGTTGTCCAGAGGGGTCCCTGCACTAGTGTTATTGAGTGCCTTTTAAAAAGTTCTGGTTCCAGGCTATGGAGCCACAAAATGAACCCAAATGATTCTTTCAGGATAAATTTGAAGTTGGGCCCTCAATTACACTGGGGATGTCCTTAAGGCAGGCAACATGGAAATGTCCCTTACAAAACCAACTAAAGTGAAAGAAGCAAATGGAATGAAA
The DNA here is from genome assembly GCA_019843965.1 of Rhynchomys soricoides. NCBI lineage: Eukaryota > Metazoa > Chordata > Mammalia > Rodentia > Muridae > Rhynchomys > Rhynchomys soricoides. Next base: position 5,076,912 of record JADRCH010000076.1, on the reverse strand, counting down.
CAAAGTTTGTTGGATTAAAGGTCTAATATTTCTTCCCACAAGGCTTACTTAGTGCTGAGCACCCAGAGGTGAAGGAGGCTGCTCGATTTGATATAAGTGGGGTTAGCTGTTAAGTGGGCCATGAGGACAATCTCTGTTTGCAAAAAATCATGTGTGATGCCAGAGTTCAGCCACCCAGTGACCTTGCTGGCCAGAGTGCCCCATGACTTTAAATACAATGCAAATGAATTCAGTCTGAGGGGCCCCTCATTGCCAAGCTCATCTACTGCTTTGATCACTTGTTCTGCAAAGGTTCTGTCAGGTCACACTTAATGGATCTTATAAACAGTGTAAAAGGATTTTTTTCAAATGTCTTATGCAGCTAATAATTTGAGTGCAAAAATAACTGCCCTCTGTTCCAATTTTCTCCCCTTCCCCAAATGCAAGCTCTTGAGATGACTTTATTGCAAATGTTTAGCAATGGTACAATTTTCTCTAGGTCCTAGATTTTTACTAACTTTTCTCTTGGATTTTATAGGTGTGGGTCGACAGACTGTGAAGGCTTCACTGAATTCTTAAAATAACAGTGAATCCTAAAAAGCATTACTTGGTACTTGCATAAAATTAGGAGAAAAAGGAATTTAGTGTCAGCTTTTTGAGGGTAAACTGTATAACCTTGAGTCCATTGTAATCTCTATAGGCCTCAATTTGCTTATCCCTAAAACAAAGGTCAAAGCTATCGCTTATGTCCCTTAATTTTGGTCCATGGTACAATTTAAGATTGCTAATGAGTTACTTAAATATTGATGCATGCATTAAGCCTTACAGAGAGCATAACGGGCAAGATTTTCTTCTCAATTATTCGTGCTAATAGAGGCCAAAATGGCATGGATACTTTAAATTCATAGATAATCCCCAAATTTCAATTTAGCTGAGTATTCCAACCTCATCCTCTGCCAAAATATTTGCAAGGGATTCAAACAATTAGTAGACACTGGCTTTTGTGAATTTCCCTACTTTATAATTTGTCCTGTTTCTCCTGGCTCACCACCTGGATTTCCAACACATGAACTTCCTAAGCTCAAAATAAGAAACAAAGCAAGTGACTTTATATTTGAAGCACAGCAAACAGGCTGTGTTTAAAAGTATTCTAACACTCTCACTAATATTGATATTTACTATCGGCTGATTTCATGCCAGGCACTTTGCAAATCATATTAAATAAACATTTTTCAATGGATATAGTTTCTTAGGGGTGCTGTCACACTGCCCCTCACTGAAACACTTGTAGGACAGCAATGCATAGAGATATAGTGAGGTGAAAACATTTGAGAACAGTGTGAACAGAAGAGCATTGAGCCCTTTCTGAGGTCTCTGAAGACGTGAGTCTCAATACTCTCTTCCAACTCCTCCTGGCTTACTCCTCTTGGATAATCTATGGAACTTTCACTTATAGATGCCTCATTCCATTGTCTGTCTAAAATTGCCTGTAGTTTACTGTTACTCATATGCTATTCGATTTTCAAAAAAAATTAGCAGTTATAGTGGACTGAGTTGAATTGGTATGATCACACCTCCCTTCAGTGTGACAGCACAGTCCTTCAGTGTGACCTCATTCTTCCTCAGTGTGGCAGCACAGTCCTTCAGTGTGACCTCATTCTTCCTCAGTGTGGCCCCACCTTCCTTCATAATGACCCACACTCTACTTCAGTGTGTCCCTCGCCACTCAGTGTGATATAACCCCCACTTAGGTGATCACCTTGGTGAAAGTTCTTATTTCCAAATAAGTTAAGACTTAAAATACACCTGTATGTGAGGTATAATCTATTCTACAGCACATCCTCATTATTTGCACACTACCCACGAGAAAACTAATATTTTGGAGGGTGCATTAATTCACCTAAAGTCAAAAACACAATTATGATACACTGGACATCATGGTTTCATTTCTACAAAGTAAATGACTCTATTTATTGTTTAGTGAATTATGCAGACACTGCAAAACAAATGCATAAACAGACAGATAGAAAAACCAAAAGCATGTGATATCAGGCTACTAAGACTGGGAACATTGAGCAAAATTTATTAAGTAAATTTAGTGATGTATCATATTCAATTGCACTGACTGACATCTGAGGTTCAAGGTTGGTACCCAAACTCATTAAAAAGAACAGAACTAAGTGTTTGTGTGCATGCTTGTGTGTGTGTGTGTGTGTGTGTGTGTGTGTGTGTTCATGTGTGTGTGTTATGTTAACTGAAGGAGCACTGCCTGGTGGTCCTGGAGACTGCTCTGTGTGGAGCTGACTCTGTCTGGTTCCCACTCTCTTCTGCATCCCAGGCACCGCTGGATGCAATGGAAGAGCTGAGAATGAAGTGGGGCCCTGTGGCTTGGATCATGTTATTAGCCCAAAAGTTTGAAATACCCAAGATTCACTTCACAGCAACAGTAGGGTGGAGTGGGAGGTCCCAGATAGAGGACTTGGAGAAGGGACTGAAGGAGGTGAGGGAGTTTGCATCCCCAGCAACAATGACAACTGGCCTGAACACTCCCCCGCCCCCCGATACTCCTGGAGACTGATCCACCAATCAAAGAATACACATGGAGGGACCCATGGTGCTGGTCACATATGCGGCAGAAGATGGTCTTGTTATCCATCAGGGGGAGGAGAGACCCTTGGGCCTGAGGGTGTTAGATGCCCCAATATAGGAGAATGCCAAGGAGGGAAGATGAGAGTGGATGGGTGGGTGGGTGGGGGAATACCCCCATAGAGACAGGGGAGGGGGGAATAAGGAGGTTCTGAAGGGGAGATATGGAAAGGGGAAAACATTTGAAATGTAAATAAAGTAGAAAAGAGAGAGAGAGACAGAGAGAGAGAGAGAGAGAGAGAGAGAGAGAGAGAGAGACAGAGAGAGAGAGAGAGAGAAAGATGGAACTCACTGGGACACTACCTGAATTCCTGAATCCTAAGTGTTTGGAGTAGCTGTCACAAGTGATCTTTGTTGCCTAATGATTTTCTTCATCTCAAGATTTATACTGGGTGTTCAAAAATGTTCCAAACTCAAGAATCCTGATATGTTGCTAAATAACACTGTATTTGATAAACCTATGTGCTCTAAATACGAATGTTTTTGAAATTTTTGAGTCCTCCAAGCACACAGTTTATTGGGAATCTGTTTTGTATATACTTTGATTTTACAACCCCTTACTTTGACTGTCTACAGTGACTGCAATAAGAATCTTTGAGAAAGGACAGAATACACAGAAAGGAGAGCTGCGATATAGGTTTCCTAAGCAGAGTTTTGGTAGGATCATGATTTGCATATGCCTGACCCTCTGTAGTCTATTAGTTTCCTTTTAATGAATCTATAGAATAGAAGCTTAGTCTCATTATTTGAAGCTATATTTTAATTTGCGGCTGATGAAGTAAAGCAAAAAAGTACCATTTTCATTTATACTGTGATTATCATTCAAGTTTTTCTTTGAAGCATTCCAATGATAGGTACAAGAGTACATAATTGTAGGAATAAAATTGCACTTCTCAATACTGATCATTTTTGATTCATTTAGGGTATGCCTGGGGGAAAGATATAAAAGATATGACATGTTAGTAAAACTTTGCAGTTTGTATTAATAGCAGATAATAAACAAGGAGGCTGTTGCTAAATCAGTTTTATATTTTAATCATACAAGACTCCATTTTTGCCAATTAAAATTCTCATTTCTAAATTCATGGAGATCTTTACTGTAAAGTTCTGTGTAAGTAGTTTCACATACATGAGTTACCATATGAGTACATTTTATTATTTCATACCGATAGTGAGACATATTTGCTTCTTTCTTGTAGTTCTCTTAGCTCTTCCTAATGCCAATTTAATGCAACCTCTTCTTTATATCGCCTTTATCCTCTAGTGGACAAAGAGGAATTGAAGCTGTAAGTAGTAAACCTAGAGCTGTTCAGCAAGCTACACTTCTGGCTCTCCTGTTATAAAGTTTTCAGATGAGTGCCAGAGTCTTGATGCATGTTCCTTCTTGAGGCCTTCATTGCTTAAAACAATTTAGAAAGCAAAGAAATGATTTATTAAAAAGTCATACCTTCTCTACCACCTCTGGGATGTGTACACTCTAGATTTTATGCAGGCTATTGTTCTGTTATAGATTCATAGAGGAATCAAGACTATTAAACAATGATTGATCTGATAATAACATCTGATGATGACATCCAGTGTTGTATTATATTATAGTCACTGCTCTCAGAGTTTAAGGGATCAATAAATAATACCATGTTCTTCCCTTCTTGAGTTTGGAATCAATTCAGAATTAAGAGCCAGAAGGCAGACAAATGGAGGTCAAATAGGCTGTTTTATTCTAAAGATTATTGAAAAATACAGATTCAGAGGTGTGGGCACCATCACTTAATGCACTATGAGTAAGGTAAGCAAAGTGTCCAGCCTAGTCATCAATGTAGCTGGACAGCCAGTTTCTGTCTAGCAGAATTGAGTTTGTCCCTTTTAATCCAGAACAGCATCAATGATACTGAAAGAAAGAAAGAGGACTGGAAGTCACTGAGGTGCAAGAGCCAGATGGAGTAGAGCTGAATGTACTTAGTGGTTTTGCCAGTTTTGGGCATGGAGGAGCAGGAGAAAGGCCAGTTGCTCTAATGGAAAGTAAGTAAGTAAGTAAGTAAAAATGTAAAGACATAAAGACATAAATTCATAAATAAAAAGAGAGAGCAGAAGGATGATTCTGCCCTCTATCTTTGGGATAGAATTATCTTAGCCTGTTAGAACTCAGCATCCTTCTGATTTCTTCTGTCTAAAGTTATCTTGTCCAAATTGTCAAATATAATTAAAATATTATGCATAAATAAATATGGCTCTGATATCAAAGTCTCAAACATGGATAAAGAAATTTTATTTAAACCCTCATATTAATTCACCCTCCCATCTAAAAGTTCATTCAATCCTAATGGAAAAATTTCTAACTTAATTTCCAAGGATTTTGTAGCACAAGATTGATGTACTTTTGTTTAGCTGCCAAGCCAAGTGTCTACACTTGTTACGGAACAGAGCAGTGAGTTAGGAGTTGTCTCTCAGTGAAAAGTTTTTAAGTCTCATAGCATGTCTCAGTGCTACTGAGGTAAGCACCACCCTGATTTTCTTTGTAGTTTCCTTATTTATACACACACACACACACACACACACACACACACACACACACACCTACCTAATTTGCCATTTAGTCATGAAATACAGTGAACCCCATCCAAGATGTTTGTTCCTTTGCCTCTTCCTCTTGTGCTTGTTGCTGCTCTTGATTTTTATTGTCTTAGTTCTAAGCATCTATAGTAATACTTATTGTTATAGCTCACTGACTGAACACAGAACAGTTCACTGCAAACCTTTGTAAAGTTCTGTCCTTTTAAAATTAATTTTTAGTAGTTATGATAATGCTAGTGTGAATAGTTATACACATTTACAATACTATTTTAGTGTGTACAGCTCTTGCATTTTAAAGTTATAATACAATTTATTGTTTGAGAATTTCACCTAGGTTTAAAGTGTTATGTGTCCTTCCTGAACTATCTAAATGGGCATCTATGGCACTATTGCCCAAGTATTAGGGTCTTACAATTTTTAATGATTTTATTATTACTTTATTTTAAATTATGTATATGGGGCAGGCATATGCAAGTGTAATTATGGCATTCCTGGAGCCTCACGTATCTGAAAACCCTGGCACTAGGGTGTAGGTGGTGTTAAACTGCTCAGTATATATGTATGGAATTAATCTCAGGTCCTCTGAGAAAGCAGCACAATTAAAGCTCCCCATTATTTCTAGGCCCCTGTTTGTTTTTCTTTTCTTATTTCTTTATTTTTTTTTCAAGTCAGGGTTTCTCTTTGTAGTCCTGGCTTTGCAGGAATTGGTTCTGTAGTCAGGGCTGGCCTCCAACTCACAGAGATATGCCAGCCTCTGCTTCTCACGTTCTGGGAGTGAAGGAGTACATCACTACTTCCACCCTAGAAGTAGCCCCACCCCAATTTTTAAAGCATGTTATTAGTGTGCATATCTTTATTTTACACTATCTTCATAAACCCAAGTTTAGAAAACACAGCAATCTATGTGCTCCATTAGTGAAGTGTAGAACCAGCAAAGAGTGCTAGAAAGGAAATATTCCAAGGTAGTATGCCTTGCTGAGATGCCAGGCAGTACACAATAGTATCTGAACTCTAGTTGTGAATCTATGCAACAGTCCTTTACAAAAATCAAGCATGGTTCCCCCCACCCCCAACAAGTCTTAGAGGAAATGAACATGCACATCTGCTTGCTTATCAAAGATCACTTTTTGAACCATTTTGCTAACTTTAGAAAGACATGAAATAATAATATTCTGTCATAGGTTTAGTCAGGTATGTGTTTTCATTTCATGTGGTATGTTCAGGATCTTTAAATTTCTAGTTACAGAACTAGGTTGAATAGGCATCTTATCTCATGGCATGGCTCATGCATGAACCAATATATAGGTACATTAAGTTCTGTGTTGTACTAGCTGCACTCACTAACTCTAAATCTAGAAAAGGATAAGAGTAGACAGCCTACATTCTTATACATTTACTTCTTGAAATCTGTATTTACTTGTTTAGAAAATCATGAATCTGGACAGCAGCTGTTGAAAGTATTGTATGTGAAGTCCCAGATGGACTGTGAAATCTCAGAATATTATCTTCCTCTTTTCTGATACTCCTTTAGGGCCATCAGAAATGTCTTTATTTCCTGTTTCTCTGAGCAATAGATATGACCCCAGTATTCTCTTTCATTCTCTTATTCCCCTGTAGACTGCTAGGAGGCCTAAAACTGAATGTTTAATAGTTTAACCTATTAGACCTCTCGAACAGAAATAGAGAAACAACACTGGTTATAGGTTTTGACTGTTGTGTTTTCTTTTTCCTCCCTTCTTGCTCTGTGCGTCAGACATTTGTTTTGGCAGAATGTTTCTTCTGATGTTTCTTCTGACAGTTAGAAGATAAATGTGTGTTCCATCTGTCAAAAAAAAAAAATCATGACATCTTGTCTGTCTTCACATTCTGATGCTGATATTCTTCCCAAAGCTGCAGGTACTTACAAGAAATGTTTCTCAGACCTGTAGTCTTTATAGGGCCAGCTATTAGGTCCTGTTCATTTGCTGCTCTTCATCTTCTTCTGAGTCCTTTCTTCCCTGTTTCTCATTCAACATCTCAGTTTTCTCATGGCTGACTTCAGCTTACTGTAACTTACCACAACTGACAAAATGGCAATTTATGATGCTCAACGTATGAAATTTCAACAAATATTTGCTGTTATTCTTGCTTCCCTCCTGGTTTTGTCCAGATTCTGGATGCTACATCTGCTCTGAGTCCTGTGGTGTTTTTCCCAAAGTGATGATTACTTCTGCTCTGACATACCTCCACCTTCCCTGGCCCGTCTACTATGTGTACAGTGTTTAAGACGCTGTCCTTTTCTTCAATTGAACACAAACAAATTTATAGTCTGGTAAAAATTCCCTTGGGCTTCTTTTCTAAATCAATTAAAAACATATTTGGCTTAGATATATTTGCTCTTTCCATTCCTGTATGCTAATTTATTCTTTAAGATCACAGCCTCTATTTACAAGAAGTCTTTGTCTTCTTGCTCAATTCATCTTCTTTTCATTCTTGTTCTCATCCTCATTCTAAGACCCACTTTGAATAGACTGTAGAGTTTCTGTTAGATCTTCAGAGTGAACCTAATATCTCATAATAAAGCATTTGTGCTTATATCTTTTTTTTTAACTTTATATAATCTATTGAAGTCTATTTTCAAAGAAGATTACTTATTTTCTTTATAAATACCTACATTTTGATTTATTTATTCATTATTAAACCATAGAATATGGTGGTTAAAAATATTCTTTTGATCCTTTATCCACAAGTCTTAATACAATTTATACTATGACTAAGTGGTGGGGCTCAGTTGGGCTGACATATAATTCATTAAAAATGTTTTCTTTTTGCAGTTCCTCTTTTTTGAATGTAGCCCAGCAGAATAAAACCTGGGTGAGAGCGTGTCCCAGTCTGTCTTCTTATTTCTATGATAAAGTACACAGATATAAACAACTTGAGGGATAACAGAGTTTATTTTAGTACATAGTACAAGGTAAAGTCAAATCTATTGGGTAAGTTAATGCAGTCAGAGCTTGAAGTGCCCAGTGACATTAGCCAATATCAGGAAACAGAGTGCAGTCAATGCACACATGCTGCTCAGATCCTTTACTCCGTTTACGCAGTTCAAGATCCCAACCTGGCAATGGGTCCACTTAAAAAGCGAATATGTTCCCACCTCCATGAACATAATGAATATAATCCTCGGCAGATAAGGCCAGAGCCCATCTCCAACATGATGCTAGATGTTAAGTTGGTTAACACTAATCATCACAGAGAACCAAACATTGAACTTCACAGAGAACCAAACATTGAACTATCTCATCACAATCTACAAATAAACTGTTGTACAGAGAAAAGTCATGCATTGTAAATTTTAATAAGAGAGAACATCTGCTAGACCCAGAGTATATATACTGAAGTTGAAACCAGAAATATACTAAATTGTGAAAATAACAACAAAAAGACACTCTGCTGCTAGGATTAGATTCTTCGATTGGACTGATCACTGGGCCTCCAATGGAGATGTCAGAGAAAGGACTAAAGGAGCTGAAGGAATTTGCAACCCATAGGAAGAACAACAATGTCAACCAACCAAAGCTCCCATGGCCTAAAACACCAACCAAGGAGTACACATGGAAGGACCCATGGCTCCAGCTGCATATGTAGCATAGAATGGCCTTGTCTGCCATCAATGGGAAAAGAGACCATTGGTCCTGTGAACGCTTGATGCCCCAGTATATGGGAATGCAAGGGTGGATACTTGGGAGTGAGTAGGTTGGGGCACACCCTCATAGAAGCAGGAGGAGGGGGTATGGGATAGGGGATTTCTGGGGAGGAAATCAGGAAAGGGGGATAACATTTGAAATGTAAATAAAGAAAATATCCAATTTTTTAAAAAATAGAATCTTCTAAAACTTACTAAGAAAATGAGATGTACTAAACTTTGTTTTTAGCAATTGTAATAAAAATTATGTCCCTCTAGCCCAAGAGAGAACTCACTTGCTCCTCCCTGCTGGGGAAAACATGGGAAAGTACCTGAACCAGAAGTACCCAGCTTTCCTCCCTGGGTCATGGCTTAGCTTTGTCTTTGTACATTGTTTTTTGCACATCCAGGTAGAATTCTATCCAGTCCTTACTTATAATGTCACTCAACCAAAACATCTTGAGAAGAAATAGTGGCTAAGAAAGAAGAAATTGGATAGGATGATCTCCCTCAAGTTCTCATTACATGCTCTCCATAAGTTTGTGGAAAGAAGGAAATTTTTTGTGCCTTGTTCACCTCTCCATCTAGAAGGGCAGTTCTTGTTTTGGCTTTACAAAGAACACAGAATATGAACTAAATGAGATAGAAACACTGAATTCATTTTTCAAAAAAAAAAAAAAAAAAAAAGGTAGTATTTAGATCTTTGCATGCCACTTGAGGTGGTTCTGTCCCATACCACACTGAAGTAAGAAGCACAAAGTTCAGCTTTTCTTAAAATAATTGCTCAAGAAAGTTCAAATGTGGTAAATTTTATTTCTTTTAAATTGTCCAAACTTTGATTTTAATTTCTTTTCTTTGGGTTGTTTTTATAACTTTTATAAAAGACAAATGCTTTTCCATGTTAAAAGCGCCTTTTCAATCTACTTATCTTCAAATATTCACATTGTTTTATTCCTTAATTGACTTTTTCTTAGCGTGATTGTCATTGAAATGCATTTCAAGAAAATATATTTTATTGATTTCTATTATAGATAGCATGCCAATCCTTTTGAATTAAGGTTCAGGTGATATAATAGAGAAAATATATGATTAATTCAACTGTGATACAGTTTATAATATGATGGACAGCTGTTTATTAACTGGTGAGTAATTGAGAAACACACAAATCCTGTTAACTTGTTTCTCATTGATAACATGAAATTCCCAAAGGAGACAGAAGCAGACTTAGCTCAAAACTCTGGACATTCATGGTATGCTGCCAGCACTAGTTCAACTGATGAAGACATTCTAGTAACAGTGTAGGAGTGGTTCAGCAGTGAGTGATTTTTGTTATGAGACGGATATTAGAAAGTGATTCAGAGGTGAAACTATTATAATATCAAGCAATGGTCTTATAGACCTGTGTTAATTCTTTCCATGGATAGCACCCTTAATGACTTACTGATGTTTCCAGTAGTTCTCTTAAAGGTCTTTCCACTTCACTGAAAACCAAGGCTCCAATATATGAACCTATGGAGAAAAAAACAATATCCAAACCATGACACCTAGATAAGAAATGTAGATTTTTTTAAAACTCCATTCTAATTTATTTACTTTCTCTTTTCATATAATGTTGATATTTACACAGGGTCAGTTGTCAGTAACTGTTTCTATGATAGTCACAATCTTTTTTTTTTTGTCACTCAAAATGATTGTGTTCTTTTTGTAAAGAACTTTTTGACTTCCTATTATGTCCTATATTTCCATGTTAATTTTTGGATTATTTCTTCTAGTTTGTGAAAAATGTCTTTGGAACTTTGTGGAGATTGCATTGAATCTTTAGATGGCTTTTGCTAACAAAACCATTTTCACAACATGTTCACACTTGTATGTAGGCCCTAGCTTATGATGTCTGTATTTACCAGACTGGCTAGGGAATGCATGTGGAAATAGCTCTGAGACTAGAACAGAAACCTTAAGAGGTAAAGATGAACGGGAGAGTTATAGAATGTTCATGAAATGAATGTAGATAAGAGGCTGCTTGGAGGCAAATGGATTGGACAGGAGCTTGGGGGGTGGAAAAGAAGATGGGGAAGAAGAATAAATAAAAACTCATACTATGTGTGACAATTATAAAAAATAAAAAGTATTTAATCGAAAAAGATTATTTTTCAAGATCTTCAGTTTCAGGATTCATCTAGAATCAAATATTTGTAAAAACCAAATGAAGTACTACACATGTTGCACGTGTTGTATTGGAGAGCTAAAGAGGCTTCAAATCAAAGACAGATTGAACTGGTGAATGTCAGACTAAGTTCTCACCATTGAAACTCAGAATAAAATCACTGGATGGATTTCCCAGTGGAGCCACACCACCAGTTTGTAAACCTTAGCTTTTTCACATTACTGTGTGACCCTGTGTAAATTACTAACCTGTTCTGTAAACCACTTTGTCATCAATGAAAGCAAGAACAGATACCCTCTTACTTTATTTGTCTCATTAAATGTTTCATAGAACAATTTACTCATCAAAGTTAATGAGAAAAAGGAACAGTAAACCCCTTTGTTTGACACAGAATGGAAGCTGTTAGCATTGTATGATTTGACCAACTGTTTGAGAAAGTTCAATATTTCATTATTGGAAAATTTCTGCTTCCTGTTTAGGTAACCCATGGGAACCATGGTCTAGTTCAGAACATTGAGCTCTGAGAAATCTAAGTGTTATAGTGTGTATGGGAAGTGTCCCTCACAGGCTCTTTGCTTGCATATTTGGTAACTTGCTGATTGTGCTGTTTTGAGCCATTATGTAACCTTTAGCATGCAGGATATAGCTGGAGGAATGGCTCACTCAGGTGCAAGCCATGAAGTTTTCAGTTAGTCCCACCTCCTGCTTTGTCTTTATCTCCAAATTCACACCTCTGGATATGAACAAGCAGCCTCCAGCTTCTATGGCCAAGCCTTCCATTGTTCAGTGCCTTGATGAATTGTACTCTCAAACTGTTAGCCAGCATAGCACAAGTTGCCTCTGGCCTGGTATTCATAGTGGTGAGAGAAAAGCTATTGTTCTCTGCAACCTTTATTGTAACTGTCTTGGGGAGCCCCCCATCTCTGTATTTCCTCAATGACAGATATCATTATTCATTAGATTACATATTCATTAGAGTACATGAGGAAACTTCATTACATCCTGATTGAAAGCAGAGGCTCTGGGTTTAAATCTTCATGTTGTCATGTGTTGTCTATGTGACTGTGAATAAATTGGTTAACCACCCTCATCTTTATTTAGGGCCCTTGCTGTAAAAGGGCAGTGGTAAGAACAGTGTAAAATACATTTTATAACAGAGTGGGGTCTGTTACATAGCTTTACTCAGTGAAGTCCGATAATAAAGAAATGAGAAAAAAGTCACAATATTTTTGGTTGAGTGCAATTATCATATCACCTAGTTTAGTAAGCGACCTTTTCATTTGATTGTAAGACAATCAATAATAATCATTTGAATCCTAAGAAGTAGAATTGTATTGCCTTCTACTCAACAACTTACTACCCAAAACCTCTTAGTTCCCAAGTGCACTCATGACAGGGCAGAGAACACTGCAATCAAAGGGCATTTTTTCTTACCTCAGAATTGGTCCAAGGACTTCCTACAATGTTGTTTTTTTTGTTGTTGTTGTTTTGTTTTGTTTTTTTCTTTTTCAAAATCTGAAATGAACAACAACAAAACAAAGAAAAACCAAAAACCCCAACCAAACAAACAAAAGCTCACATGATTCAAACTGTTGATGTTTAGTTATTTCGAAAGCGGAAACTAAAACATTTTCTCCTAAGGAGTCACTCAAGAGAACAGTGGGTTAATCCTAGAAATGTCAAGCATCATGTTTTACAGCAACGTCAATGTTTCCTCATCTGCCATAACTGTTACCATAAATGTCACCTTACTGAAACATGTTTGTACCTTATTTAGGTATTTATGGGTCACGTTGCACAAAACCATGCACAAGATTAGCTGTCAGCATCAAGAGCTTCAATGTTTTGTTTTGTTTATTTCTTCATGTATCTAGTTCTCCTAGACACCTGCATTTCTACTTTCTGTAGATAAAACACATTGAATTTTTCAGAGCTTTCTCCACTGAGAGGTAAAACAATGCTTAGCCCTTCCCCGAGTGTGTACTCTCAACTGAATATTTGAAACTAAATTCATGAGCACTCTTTCCCTCATTATTTTCCATATTACAGTGAAAACAGGCACTGTTTCTTACCAGGCGCTAAGGGGACTCTGCCCAGGGAACACTCTGAAATCCACCAAAGTCACTAGCAGCCTCAGGGTACACTGTTAGACATGCAGCAGACAGAATTGCCTAGAGAAACATGGGCACAAAATCGTGTTTAAGGGTTTTTTTAAGTGTTTCCCTCAAACAGAACTAAGCATGTATCAGAAAAGAAGTGAGTGGAACAGATTATTAATTATCTTCATAGCAATGGAAGAAACCAGGTAGATGGAGTTGTGGTCATTACACAGTAGAAATCAGAGATCTTTGTCATAACAAAAGGCTATACAGGCTCTGTCATAGATTAAGTCACCAAAAATCAGTTTCTCTTCACAATTGTTAACTTTGAAAATCTGATTGTTTCTCATGACAGTAAAAATAAAGGTGTGGGGGGGGAGAGAGAGAAAGAAAATGTTTCACAGGATGACTCTGCTTGCACAGTGTGGCTATGAGGACTTGAGATAATCTCAGAGTCTCTTTGTTACCCTGGATGAGTTCAGATTCACTTTGTGATGATAGCTGATCATCAGTTCACAATATTTCCACCTTACCCTTCCTGGTGATGAGATAACAGATCTGGCTTTTCCTGGTATCTTTCTTTTTTCTATTTTCCTTCTTTCTTTCTTTCTTTCTTTCTTTCTTTCTTTCTTTCTTTCTTTTTTTTCTGGTTTTTCGAGACCAGAAAAAAAAGGGGGGGGGTTATGGTTATGGTTATGGTTATGGTTAGGGTTAGGGTTAGGGTTAGGGTTAAGGTTAGGCTCTGTGTAGCCCTGGCTGTCCTGGTATCATTCTAGTCCTACAAATCTTACGATGTTAGAATGAAGGGTTAGGTTTTTACAAACAGGCCTTGTGAGGCCTGTTTGGACAAGTACTCTTTGCTCATTTTCTATTTGGGAGCTTAGATCCACCATGAAGCTGTGGATATAATTAGAACTGTATGAGATGAAATGTGATGATGCATCAGAATTCTAAATTCATGAGGAGACTTGACTGGCACCAACGTGGGCCATGAAGATTAAAGACTGAGTGTGTAGGCATGCTCCTATAAGGGGAAAAACGGGCACCCAAGTGGAAACACGAAGAATAATATGTTAAAGGCAAAGGTTTTTGTTACATATTGATGTGAGAGAGAAAGTAGAAGCAGATGCCATGGTCTTCTATGCCTGCATAATGTTAAAACTGTAATAGATATGAGTTCGTCTTATGTATTCCATATAACTTCTACCTTCATAAGAGGTACGTATCCTTCATTCTGTCTCTGCACTCAAGCCTTGTTTCTTCTCCTTCCTTCCTCTCATATGAATGAAAACATGAGAAGCTTTTATTTCCCTAAGTTGCTATTTATTTGCAGCAGCAGACACCAAACCTCTATTCTCAGGACTCTGCCCTGTCTCTTACTATTGGCCACAGTGGACTTTCATATTTCTGTTTGCATCAGCAGGGACTACACTGAAGAACAGTGATCTTGAGTTTCATATAGTCTGCAATTTGAAGACATAGAAGAAAAAAATCTTCAATAAGGGTGGTGATGTTGTTCATTTAAGTCAAATATTCTTAGAATTTTGCAGAGCAGTTTTGAAGAAACTATACCTTCTCTCCTCCAGTGTTTCTTGCTGTCACCTGGATACATAAGCTTAAAGCTCAATAAACTCAGGTTTCTGTACAGAGTTAGTACTCCGCATTGTAGACATAGCATGTAGCAGGATAAAATGTCTTATCACAAATACCAAGAGGGTCAGCCACATTTGATGGATATTTTTAAAAATTCATAATAAAAAATTGTATTTGCTAGAAATTCAATGCAAACTGGGATGCAAAGGAGAGTGTAACTCCTGTCCAGTATTCTTTACACTATTTTTCCCATTTTGGAATCTTTCAGTTTTCTGTCAAATTCATCTTTAGATGTTTGTCCAATTTTCATATTTATTTCCACCATAAATCTGAGGTCTGGTGTACGGCATGTTCTCCTGTTGTGGTACCCATGGTTTTCCCTGTTTGGGATGGACATGTTTCCTAGGAACAAGTCCCTGAATTCCCCTGAGAATTTGTACTTATGAGTTTACAGCCCATGTATTTCTTCCTTAAAATTATTTGCTCTTGTGTTGCCAAGAATCAATGAAACAATGGTACAGTCCTATTAACTTCAAACAAAAGCAACCTAGAAACAAAGGTGGAAATTGCTAAAGGAAAAATGTAATTGCTTTTGGATAATACTGTTTATTGAACAAAGGCCATAAAAGTTCCAAATTTCTGGGTATTTATCACCACTATATACAAATTAAAAAGAGTGATTACTAAAGAAAAAAATAAAGAGAACACCATGAGTAGTAATAGGATATTGCAAGATGCAACTTGTAAAACCTTCATGAACAAGTTACAGTTCATAAAATTTATGTCTCTAGAAAAGTACATACAGTTTTAAGATATTTGTATTTTTCAAATATACATGAAAATATTAAAACATTGACCAAATCCTGAGCTATAATACTGACTTCAATATACTTCAGAAATTGGCTAGAGAGTATTTTATATAGAAATTAACTTACACTGAAAAGCTCTCCAGACATGGAGACATTTTAAAACACAAACCTGAAATTATCAGAGACACAAACACACAGTTAAATGCAATGTTCCTTGACCATAAAACCAATGTGAAAGGAAAACCTGAGCTTCCTGGACACGGTGGTAGATGAGGGAATAAGATGCTCTATATAAGCATGTATTTCAAGAAGCTACAGAGATCACAATTCATTTCACCCAAACACAGAAAAAGAAGATCACTATTAATTTCCAGGCAGGCAAAAACTGACTGAAATATGTTGTTTTCTGTATTCCAACAGTTATATGTTCTAGGGAACTTGCAGAACTTGCTATGACGTTCTATGAGGACATGCAGTTCTGTAGAAGATTGCTTGGCATCCTCTGTGAAGTCTTGTGTCTGATCCCAAACACTGACAAAAATAATTACTTGAATAAGCAGTAAAAATGGTAAAACCTGATTAACACAACTGAATTTAAAACAAAAAAGTATGAATTAGCAATTTTAGGAATGAACCAGAGATTTATAAATCCCAAGAACAAAAGATGTTCAGAAGTTGTTAGATCATTCCCATGAAAGCACTGAAATTTAGAATCAAATAAGATTTAATGAAAATACAATACTAACACAAAAAATTGTGCATCTTTAAAAAGGCATATAGCAATTTAACTGGTGCTTTTACAGAAGTGAAACCTTTAAACTTAAACCTCAGCAAATAGTAATAGAAAAGTACTAGCTACAACTTGAGCAAATGCCAAACTTCATGTAATGATTAGCTGTGAGAGCAAGATAAGTTGTTGGGATACTCTCATTGTATGCATTGTCTACAGTCCTGAGAATGAAGAAACACAGAATAAACATTCACTTATATAACCCTTATTGTGTACATGCATGCATAATACATACATACATACATACATACATACATACATACATACAGGCATGTTTTATAATTCTGTGATTTGAATACCATAGGTAAAACTTTCATTATTCACATATAAAAGGACATTGTACATACTAAAAGGATTTGAACATATTTTAAATTTTAGCATATGGATCTGTAGAGATGGCTCAGTGGATAAGAGCACTTGCTGCTTTTGCGGAAGACCTGAGTTTAGCTCCCATTACCCATATGAGTGAGCTCGTGCCTATCTATAACTCTTATTCCAAGGGATTTGGCATCTTCTTCTAGCCACTGAAGACATGCATATAATTAAATAAAAGTAAACTTAAATAATAAAACATTAATATCTGATTTTACTATCGTCACTCAGTATGTGAACAATAGAGAATTAATTGCATTTTACATATCGATGAGAAACAGAAAATAAAACTACCATGCATGACATAAATGATTTCACATAGGAATGGATACACTGAAAATTATAAAACCTGTATATAGAACATTCTATTACTATACTATATTACTGGGATACTCTGAGTGACCAAGAGTAAAAGACAAGTCATGGAAAAGGACAAAATACTTGCACTCATATGTCTGGAAAGAGATTCATATTCCATGTATCAAAGAATACAAAACAATAGTGATCAGAAAAATCTGAGTCAATAGTGCATTTGAGCAAGCATTCTTGTGTTCAAATGCAAATAACTATAAAAATTGTTCAAAGAACTTTGTTTAAGGGAAATGTAAAATGGAAACAATAATGGACTGTTCATGCACATGCGTGCGCACACACATACACACACACACACACATCAGTATTATACATTTTTAAGAGATATAAATGCTAGCTAAAATATGGGAAATGACAGCACTATGAATTTCTGCTATAAATTTAAAATATGCAGTTACTGTAGATGTTCTTTCCTCAAAGAATTAAATTCTACTCAGAAGTTTATACTCAAAGGGACTGAAAAATTGAACATGTAGAAAATGTACTCTTAGCTGTTATAACACCTCCCAAGGTAAACAGTCAAAATGTCCTCATCTAATGAATAAATAAAAGAATGTGCAATAATATTCAGTGTGATATTATTTAACATTAAATAAATACAGTATCACTGCATACTGTCATTGAGAGATTTTGCAAGCCTTGTGACATGAAGTGAGCTAGATAAAAGGGCCAGGGAGTCTTAGAGGTGGCAGTAGAGGGAGGGGCAAGAATCCACTTCTAGTCCGTACATTCTCTTTTGAGGTTTGAGAAACCTTGTGGAATGCATAGTGATATGTATATTTACAACATTGTGACCATTCTACAAAGAAGTTGTTTGAATACTGAACTTTATAGTACATAAGTTATACCACAGTAAAAATAAAACCATGTCTTTTATGAAGAAATTTTTACAAAATATGCCTGATTTCATTAAATATAAAAATATTATAGTCTCAGTTTATGAGATGGTATAATACAGGACAGTAATTCAGTGAGATGCATAGAGGTAAGCCCAGCATTCATGGACGCCATATTTAGGGAGAACTATCAGTGTGACACTTTGAATTTTGTTGAGCCAAAATGAAAATAATCAATCTTAACCTCAACTCACAGATTTCAAAACAGCAATTTCTGGTAGATTGGATTATGTATGAAGGGGAAAAATTGTTAACAAATTCTGTATTTCTTCTTGTAGAAGAAAATATGGAAGAATCTATGTGATTAGTAAAATGGTTCAATACTTTAAGTATTGATAAGATGACGGTTAATGGAACAAGCAATGATGTGTTGACATAGAATTCATGATACAAAACTAAAAGAGGCATTAATTTTAGCATATACTTTTACAAATAAGTGAGAAAAACAGGAATCAGGAACAAAAGCTAAAAAAGTATTTTTCAATTAAATAAGTACTCATGGCTAACAAAAATGTGAAACTGCTATAACATTAAGGAAATATAAACTAAAAGTACTCCTACTGATGGCTAAAATCAAGCACAAGAAGGATGTGTACTGTTCAGGTTCCCAAGGGCAACTCTCTATCACGGTGACCTAATTTGCTCTTGTCAACTGGAGCATGTTGTCTTGTCTCATACATCTCCTCCTGGGTATGTCTAACAGAAATGCATAATGATAGCATGCTGCTTCAGAATAGTTTACAACAAAAACTAAAATGATCCATATTTTTTTACCAATTGTGGGCAATCTATAAGTTGTTGATAATCAGCCATAGAACTATGACAGGGTGATGAAACTGGAGAGCAATAGGGCTTGTGGATCTCATGAGTATGTTAAGACAAAGAGATTTAACATTGGATAAACACTTTAGTTTCGGTCACACAGATCAAAACTAGGGTAAATGAACTAAAGTTTAGCCTGAAATCTACAAAAATAAACCAATGTATTATCTAATATTTATTGAGAGTATGCATAGCTATACTCAATGACATTATATACTGTATTATGAATTTTGCCCCTTCCTGGCAACCAATAGTCTAATTGTTATATGTAACTCTGGT
Organism: Rhynchomys soricoides; assembly: GCA_019843965.1. Classification (NCBI taxonomy): domain Eukaryota; kingdom Metazoa; phylum Chordata; class Mammalia; order Rodentia; family Muridae; genus Rhynchomys; species Rhynchomys soricoides. The sequence goes on along the minus strand of JADRCH010000076.1, from coordinate 5,057,856 downwards.
AGACATGTATCTAATGCAATCCTCCAAACCTGCCACATGTGTTGTAACTGGATACTCTGTCACAAAGCAAGCAACGGACTTCTGTGATGACCCTTTCTATACTGAAATTGATCATGGATGCTCACCTTGCAACTCAGAATTCATAAGAAATAACCAACTTAAAAAATATGAGAACAAAGGAAAACACACTGACGTTCTTCATGTCTTTTGTGCAAAGCAGTAAGACACAGGGCATGTACTGTCTACTTTGTACCATTGTAACTAGACTGGAGCCTTTGGTGAGCCCAGGCATACTACAGGAGCCTGTATATGGACAAAAGAGTAGGTTTGGAAAGAAGTCTCAAGAGCTTCACTTGGTCCTTTGGGTTACCCATTAGCTATCTAGCATTATAGTAGTAATCCTGATAAAATAGAAATAATCTCAATTCACCTTTCTGGAGATAAGATGTAGACACATGTTTGTCTGCACACATATAATCAGACAATACAGAATTGACACTTTGTCACATATATTGTCCTTCATTCTCTTTCACAGATACATTTTATTAATATTCAAGCTCAAAATGATTTCCAAGGCAAAACAGAAAGGTTCCCATCAAGTGTTTTAAAAATCAGCTCCCGTGTTTTGTAATAATAATGGTTGGAAGTTCAATATTTCTTCTCAAACACAGAGGCAGGGAGCCATATTTACAAAAGAGCTCTCTGTTTGCCATTTCCTTCACACAAGACAACACTGATAAAACCTTTGCACCCACACCAGGTGCTTGGCCTTCTCTGGGGAATTTGTGCTGCCTAGATACGGCCTTTGATTTGAACTTCAAACATCTTTGAAAAATAGAGGCTGATTTAAATACCATTTGGAAATCTAAAGCCTTGTATTTTATTTTGTTATAATGACTTTATGTATTTACTTTGCCAAAATGAATCAGTGCTGTAACTGATTATTATCCTATTGCCAGGAAGAGACTTTGGAAAGTAGAGCCTGGATATGCTTCACACTCAAAAATTTACATGTGTATACTAAACATTGACAAACTTAAAATGAATTTAATACAATCTCACAATTTTTGAGAGTTCAATCAGTTAGCAAATGATTTATTGTCAATTGAACAATTGAAACATCTCTTCCTTACCTAGACTGTCTTCATACACTGGTGACCAGAATGGGACAATATGAGGTTAATTAAATATGTTTTAAATGAAAACTTATTTTTGTCTAGGAAATTATTTCCATAATTACTCTTAGTTTACAGTGTTTATATAGATGATAGAGAATTACAACATTGTGTGCTTTTTAACAACAGACCGTTAAAACCCATTCTTTTCTCCGTCTTTGTTTTGTCTTACATTAGGCTTGGACTCTTGGATCGTCTGGTGACTTCAACTGTCTGGTGAGTTTTGTTCTGTTCTGTTTCACCTCCGCTGCTAGGAACCATTTCACTTTTTCTTTTCATTCAAGAAAAAGTGATGTGGAACAGTCAGAGAGTGGACTGGAAGGGGGATAAAATCTGGAGTGTAAAAAAAAGATGGAATAAAATTTAAAAAATTAAATGAATAAAATATATTTAGTTAGTCAAGAAGAAAAAAGAAAAAAAGAAAAAGGGGCTTCTAATTTCTTTTTAACTGAGGGTGAATTTAATAAAACTAAAATCAATTTCATAATCAGGGTACAATGATATTCTTAATCTTGATATTTGACATTTAACCTAGTGCTTTTAGAGAGCATCTCTAAAAAGGGCAACAACAGGACTTATCATTGAGTATTAGATTGGAGAGCTCTCTGCTAGGGATCACTTATTATTCATGATCAACTTGAAGTTTTCAGATAGATCAAAGTAATGTAAAAATATACAGCCACAGAGGTGAGACAATAACCAAACTTTAAAAATGTTTTGCATATTATGCTAGAGCTGGAAAACACTGAATGCAATGTACTTTAATCCACTGAAATGCTTATAATTTTCTAGTCTTTACCTAGATCAGTTATAGGCAAACAAGGGTATTCCATTTATGTAATTGTTGAAACAGATATTTTTTATTAAGTTGGATGTTGATATGTACAGCAATATTGTATTTGTGTTTATTCCAGCCAATCTTTTGAAATAATGCTCACATTAAAATACACACTCAGCCCTTACCACACTTTGAATTCATTCAATATTATTCTATTATAAAATATTATATTCTTTTATAATGTATTAATCTGAAACCTCTATGGTTCAGATTCCTATGTGCCCTGGGATATCTTGTTCTCTTCATGTTTGCAGGGATGCCCTTTGTAATACCGAGCCAAGAGACAAGTTCATTTCTGCCTAGGTTGCAGGAACAAATTAATCCTTCCAGGAACAGAGTTCAGTGGATAGCATAGGAGGCCAGTCTCTTTGTAGTGGTCTTTTATCACTCACTCAGAATTGCTTTTATGTGTTCTGTTCTAAAAGAATACTTGTCATGTGCTCATCTAGTTAGTCAACCTTGCCATGACTTTTCTATGCTTTTCCCAGTCTCAGAAGTCTACCCAAACACCAAGACATACTTGTTGAGCCCACACTTTGAGATATATATGATGAACAGTAATTGAGTGACACTTTGTGCCAATTTTTCAATGGTTTGATCCCTGTAACTCCTTAGAAGTGGATGAAGGTTAACATATTCTACAAATAAAATATCTATTTTAACCTTTATTGAGAGGTAGCACCTTAAAGACATCACAAAGTTTTACCTTCTTTATTTATACCAAATAATAGAGGCTTTGTCTGAATTTTTATCCTTTTGTTTTATTTTTTCTAAATATTTCCTGAATGATATAGTACTCTTTCTTCTGAATCGTGCATCTTCATTTAAATCTTTTTGAAGCTCTTAGGATGCTAGATCAACATGAGGATAATTCGGGATCTTCTTCTATCACCTTATTTGTCTTACTTAATCTTCCTTTAATAGCACCAAGAACTAACAATAGCTCTAATTCACATGCTTTCTAACCATGGGTCGGGTAGGATTGTTCCACCAGTGTACTATTTAATATAAAGTATTATTTCACTGATCTAGAAGTAATTTTCCTTCACTATACCTTGAATGCTGGTCACACAATTCCATTCTTCCCTACCTGTGGTATTCTACTTTTATGTATAGAAACATCTTCCATGTCTACACATATACCCATACCTACTTATTGTTAAAGGAAAATTCAAGTCCCCTTTCTCCTGGATGACTTGATAGTAATAATTTTGTAGTTTGATTTTCTTTCTGATACTTTTTATTTTCAGGGTCACAAAGTTCAGTATTTTATCTAGCTAAACTATCACTGCTTCTAGAGTGTTTGTATTGTATGCATGGTTCTTGCCCAGCACATTCACTAAGCTGAGAAGTAAGCTAACCCTAATGCTTCATTTGCTAAACATGGCACACTGAGAACATTGCTCTATACGAAGCAGCTTCTCAAAAAATCATTTTTTTTTACAAATCGATTAGCTTATTTACATCTCTACTTTATTTTAGAGATCAGGTTTCAATTTTAATTTGCATAAAGCTTGATTCAGTTCATTATGATTGGCAAAGGAAACAGCAACATGAAGTTAGGCAAGATGGGCAGCATTACCTGTAAAATGCACACCACAGCAGTTTTAAGATACAAATGACAATATGCAAATTAATAATACCAACTAGGTACATTAAAATAAACTCTGATCAGTTACCATAATTCTCAAACTAAAAAATAATAGGTGCTCAGGGACCAACCATTAGCAATAAAAATTCCTTTCAATACTCATTTATGTAAGGTAATGTACTTAAAGCTTATGATTCATTGATTTTGTGTCTTTATGGGTAGCCACAGTGATTTGTTCCAATTCATCAATTTTATTTTCTGCACCTGGAGCCTGAACTTTTAAAGAGGTCAAAATAATAACAGTAGTGTACAGTTGGATTCAAATTTTTAAGAAATCACTGGGAATAAGGAGTGCTTGAGAAACACTTGCCTCTACTCTAATTTTGACAATGTATTTTGTACTCTTTTAATGACAGGGAAAGGTAGAAGATGAAAGGTGCTCATTATTTGCTTTAGACACACTGTCGATGGATCAAAATGTAGAGATTCAATCTTATGCTCCAATTGCAAAGACTAAGAACACATCTTTCCAACAAGTTCTCAGTAAACCCAATCCTAAGAGTGCCCCAGAAGCAGCTTTGAAATCTGAGCCATAAGAAGCTCAGTACATGGATGGTTAAAAGGAGATTCACCTATTGGGCTTTTACCATGCTTGGGAATTAGAGCAACTTCCAAAGAGTATACTACAACTGTCCCAATTTTTGAAACATTCGTGATATAGATAGATAGATAGATAGATGATAGATAGATAGATAGATAGATAGATGATAGATAGATAGATATAGACATAGACATAGACATAGACATAGACATAGACATAGACATAGA
>JADRCH010000076.1:4984038-5053414 GCA_019843965.1 Rhynchomys soricoides | reverse complement strand
ATAGACATAGACATAGACATAGACATAGACATAGACATAGACATAGACATAGATATAGATATATAATTTCACCATAGGCCTAATAAGTCAATTAAAATCCATGGCAACATAATCCTTTCACCATCAAATGGTGGTAATTAAAAGAAACTTCTTTTTCTTATTTGTGTCCTCAGTTTTATATGTAAATTTTATGTAAGCTTAGCTATCCTGATTTTTCATTGTCTCTGTCATTGTGGTATTGTGGGCAAATTTCAAGCCACAATCATATGGTTAGTATTAGTCATGAAATTTCCTTTTAAATCATATGAATTATTCAATTGTAGTATTGCATTTTCCAAGAATTGAGTATTTTCTCCCATCTAAAAAGTTTAAAATAAGATTTTGTTTCTACAGAAAACAAAAATGTCTTGATGTTTTAGCGAATTCTTTCATTGGAAACTTAACTATTCAGCTATTGTAGCTTTAGGTCCCAAGCACTTCTTTAAATATGAACCCTGGGTTCAAATTCCAGGACTTCTAGAATATAATAAAATAAAAGTTTGGTGATAAGTTGCACTGTCTTTTCAAAAGTTTTATGTTGTGTGTACAGATTAGTAGAAATGAACTAATAAGGCCTACCTCATAGGTATGAGTTAGTAAACACAGATTTGAGGATACTGTATATATATTTTAAACACTGATTTGTTAAAATTATTTTCATTGTTAGTGCGTGATTGTCTTAGCCAGGATTTCTATTCCTGCGCAAACATCATGACCAAGAAGCAAGCTGGGAGGAAAGGGTTTATTTAGCTTACTCTTCCACATCTCTGCTCATCACGAAAGGAAGCCAGGACTGGAACTCCAGCAGGTCAGAAAGCAGGAGCTGATGCAGAGGCCATTGAGGGATGTTCCTTACTGTCTTGCTTCTCCTGGCTTGCTCAGCTGGATTTCTTATAGAGCCCAAGACTACCAACCCACAGATGGTACCACCTACAAGGGGCACTCCACCCTTGATCACTAATTGAGAAAATGCCTTACAGCATGGATCTCATGGAGGCATTTTCTCAACTGAAACTTCTTTCTCTGTGATAACTCCAGCTTGTGTCAAGATGACAAAAAAACAGCCAGTACAGTGATCCTGATACATTTGCCATTCTGTAAACATAGACTGTAAGTGTAGGACAAAGGGAATAATAATATTTGTATGCACTCATGGATTAGTTCATGTTCCCAAACCCTACTGGGTAACTATTTGTACAAATATTCAGACATGGATTGAGAAATATTATTTAAAAGCAAACTAGAGATGAACCAGACTTTATGCTCTTTTATGTCTGTGCACAATTACTTTATTTTGTTTATTATTAATATTTTAAATTTATTTTACTTTTATTTGTCTGGGTATTTTGCCCACATGTATGTCTACACAGTGTGTGCCTGGTGGATGCATATACCATAATAGGGAATCAGTTCCCCATGAACTGAAGATCCAAACCAAGAGCAACCATGTGGGTACTGAAAATTGAACCCAATTTTCACTAAGACACCTCTGGAGCCTCAATTGTTACTATTTTATTTTGTTATCTAGGGAACTTGTAAACACTTGCCTTGGACTTTTTATGGAGTCCCTTGCTGGACTAGCAGGTTACTGCAAATCATGATGATATTGTGAGAGATTGAGCAGACACCAGTATATCTCCTTTCCATTTTGAATATATGAGCTGAGCCAATACATTTCCTGTGATGAAAAGTGAGGATTAAGTCAGCTCATCACCTTCCTTAGCTGAGATTAAAAGATTACATTTGATCACTACCTTGCAGATAGGTGGGTTTACATGTGGCCAAGTAAAAATGGAGCAAATGAATGTGAATGTAGTCATTTGTGTGCAAACAGAGGACACAGTAGCCTTGTATCTTCTAATGCAGTGGAGCATGTAGGGATATATAAGTTAGAGATGTCACAGTCCATGGAGGATATCAGGATAGCTGCTATGGTGAATCCCATTTCTATAGCCAGGTTTAGGAGCTAGAACCAAAACTTGCCTTTTCAAGCTATGGGAGTTTGTTTGTTTGTTAGTGTTTTTTGCTTTATTTGTTTGGTTTGTTGGTTTTTTCCTTATCATCCTTGTATAGCTCCCTGACACTTATCAACATGACCTAAAAGGATGGTCACTATAGTATTGCAGTGACTCTCAGACGCAGAAACCTGCTACCTGAGACACAGTGTTACAATTCTGCGTTTGTTATGAAATAATTTTATATTGAGCCTCACCAAACTTTTAGGGGGCACTATGTATTGTGGGAGGGCTCAGAGCAATCAGCTTAGTTAGTCCCCTAAACCAAACTTCTAAAGAAAATTCATGATGCCATTTAAAGATAAAATTGATTATTAGTCCTTCACAAAGGTGAGCATGTGAACTGAGTAATATAGACAGGGCCTGCCTGGCTGGTCAAAAATGGTCAGTTTCACATTAAAAATAAACAGTATTTTGGTAGTAATACTTTTAGTTCATTACTTTTGAATGTCATAAAGTGACAGTTCATATTAAAGGCTATCTAACCGTCATTTCCAGAGTTAAAAAGAACCAGGTTTTCAGTTTGTGTGGTTTCAGTGCATTGTTCAGCTCACTGTGCTGAACACTTACCTTGTTTGTTCAAATGACCTGAGAAGATGCCACCTCTTATGTGTTTAGCTCTTTGCTTTTTATAGTAGAAATCTCTCTGTACTGTTTTTAAGAGCCATACTAATTTAAATGCCACCAACATGTCCAAAGAGTGTCATTTCTACAACAGCTAATTAGTTAAACATAACCTTTCTCCTTCATACATAGGACTGGAGATCAAAAATAATTGTATACAATTACCTGGAATTGAAAGATTTAAATTTATTGCTAAAGAAGGGGCACAACAAATTATGCCTCATAAAGCATTTCATGTCAATCATTAACATCTCTGCAGCAGTCAGAGGACATTAACAGCTACCTCTCCAGTGCTCATTCCTCTTTTATGATCAGAACCACTGCATTAGGGGCTCATTCTGATTGAGACGTCATCCTCACAAAATAACTCTTCCACGGAGTGTCTGCATTTTTTGTTAACCTAATTTCACCTTCAGGGTGGAATCAAAAACTGCTCCTCAAGGCAGAGCATTCCATTTAGGCAAGCCAGTAGCATGTACATCGACCTTCCTGGCACAGGGAACCATTGCTCCATGTCAGCATCTTCTCTTTTCAGGATGCCATAGATGTGCACATTTGGCACTGATCCAAGCTGCTTTTTGAATGGTTGTCAATATTTGAGTAAAATCTAAAAGTATTCTTTCTGTGAAATGTGAAAATATCTACATTTTTAATTTTAATAAATGATCTAGCATACTATTTTTATTAGAACACAGAAATTCTAATAAGTCTACTGATCTTACCTGCCATAATGTTGGTATACTAATGAATGGGAGATCTGTCGTTAATTGAACTTGGACTTTCTTGTGTAATTGCTTGCATTTTCTACTACATCATGTCAATATTTTCCAAATGATCACAAAACCAAAAAGAAAATGTCCTCATAACTTTTCTTAGTAACTCTCAAAGCTCTCTGTTTGTTCTCCCCGGATCTTGCTATATCCTCTTCCTCAACTCCTTTCTGCACCAGACCATTGTCTAGCAGCTTTCATGTGCCCCATATATTGAAAAAACTCTGCAATTTTTTACATCATATTCCTGCAAACCTAATAATCTCTTCCTCCTGATCTTGTTCTAAGACCTTCTCAAGATCATATTTATTTTGGATAGTTTTTGTTATTTTAATTTGATTTTTATTTAAAGTTTTGCAATGTTGGGAATGCAACCCAGAGACTCACTTAGTTAAATCCCTAGCTTACTTCATCATATGGTCTCATTTAAAGTCTGTTTGACAATAAGACATACAGATAACTTACATTATTATTAATAATGGAGATCAGAGAATATTATAGCATATTTTTGGAGGTCTCACTAAACAATGGCAAACAGTGGGATGAGCTTTCAGGGAAATATGCAGTGTATCAGATCAATTAACATGTTGTTCCATAAGCTCACATTTGAGAACAATGTCTCCTGGCCTGAGTAAATTTGTGGTTTTCTGTGGGGCATTATTCATAGCTATCATCAGCCACAGGTGGCTGGAGGTTGGCATGGCTGTTGGAAGATTTAACATTGTCCTCCTTATGGCTCTCTATAGCTGGGTGAACACTTCACTTCACCCTCACTCCTTGTTTCTGAGATCTCTGACTGGTCCCTAGGGTTGGAAGATACTTGAAGGATAGTAATTTAGCCACTGTGTGGACCGGAGATTCAGGACTCTATGAGGTGCAGTGAAGATGATTAAGATTTCTAAGAAAGCTCTAAACCAATAATTCTTCTACTGCAATGATTCTTGGTCTTGTATGACATATCAGTGGTTTGTGGAATAGTCATGCACACTATCTATGAACCATTATGGGGGGGGCTTTTTCATACCTATTTACTAAAAATCAAAGGATAGTTTATTTTTTGATAGGCATGCAGTTATTATATTATCCCCAACATGAATTGTTGAGCTTCTGACTCACTTATGCAAAATTCTCCGGAATGTGCATTGTTTTCTAAAAGAATCTTAGAAAAGAGTATCTCCTACACTTAAAGGCTTAGCAAATAGTTACAATGATAGGAAATAGGATCAATTTTAATCTTGACATTTCAAATGAATTACCTTTTCTATAAAATGCACCAAAGATTATTTAAATATTGGTATTTACAGTAACAATTTTGCAAAAATAGAATACTGTTAAAATTCTTCTCAAAGAGCTCATTTTCACAAGTAAAAGTAATCCATGTGTATTTTATTCTATCAACCCACATGTAGGTGAATAATTATAAATATTATTGATTTTTGAAATAAAATAAAGAATACCATTCAAAGGGAATATGTTAAATGTAGAGCTTAAAGCTATTTTACAGGCCCTCCTGGAGACTCCTGCTACACTGTTATTAATAATGCAAATACTTCTGAATTATTTGTTTAAGTCTCTCTTTGTATGCACATTTCAAAGGTTTACATAAAATATCAGATTTTGTCATTATAAGTCTAGCTTCTGATGTCATTCAGTATCCTAGTGCCTTAAGATGATTCAGTAACAGCATTTTAGTAGTATTTTATTAATGTTCACTTCAAACTCAAAGCACAACAATGACCCGGGATCAAATAAATAAGAATGTATCAAAAATACATGCTACCTCAGTAACCTTAATTTCGTTATTCTACAAGGGAATATTGTGAACCACAATATCATTCTACAATCCTGATGTCAGAGTGGTACACACAATGATGAAATTACACTCTCCATTTTCCTGGTAGCATCACTGCATTTAATGATGCTTTCCACCTGCCTTTCCTCCTGACATGTATGAGATATTAAATTTTAAAAAAGTCTGTTGTGATAAGTGAAAAGAGAAATCAGGTCTCTAGTGGGCTAACATGTACTCCTTGAGAATAAAGTGACATAATTCAAATTTATTATATTATGATTTGTTCAGATTGATTGCTATTGAGAATGAATATTTAGGTTTTTCATAATTTATCCATATTATGATCCCTATCATTTTTCTGCATTTGGCTTATTTAAAAGCATAAGTTTAAGAAATTTAATTTATGCCATCATTATTTTAACTTTATCCCCATTTAGTGGGTCCATAGAATACAACTTTAAAATAAAACAAATAAAATTTTTGATATCATTTTTGAAACTATTTTTTAATCTTCCTTTGCAACTTCCTACGTGCTTATGACTCTCCACAGTTACAGTGCAGCAAATAAGCTAAATTTTCTCAGAGGAATGATTTATATGGTAGAAATTTATGTAGGAAGGTTCTGTTCAACATTTAAGGCATTGAAAAGAGAAATCAGGTCTCGGGTGGGCTAACATGTACCCCTTGAGAATAAAGTGACACAATTCAAGTTTATTGTATCATGATCTTGTTCTAATTGATTGCTAAGCAAGCTATGGTTATTCTACATATGCCCAGTGCATCTCAAAACTTTACAAATTGTGTTCTGATTTCAGGGTATCATGGCCTTAATGAATTAAGAATGTAAAACACAGTGATTTCCTATTGGTTTGTGCATAAAAAAGGTGCAGAGAAGTTATAGGAACATCTTAATAAACCTTGAGATTTAGTCGTGGTCAGGTATACTAACTAGTTGTTTCTATAATTTTCAGCAAACATTTTAATATCTCTAGGTCTCAGATATATTATCTGTAAAATATGAATATATGCATAAATTATTTTCAATGATGGAGATACTTTTAAAATGAAAAGTCTAGCCCCTTTCCTAATTTGGTATTTAGGTAAATGGGATTATCGCTGACATTTTTTATGTAAGAGCTGAGGTACACTTTATCTGTAATAATGTGATGTTTTTTTTCAACTGTTTTTACTATTGGTATAACATTCTTACATACAATGTCCTGTTACAAAGAAAATAATTAGCTATGTTTCTCTTTAGATTAATAAAAGATAAGGTAACTCCTTACTTTTTCATTTGTACTTACTCTGAAAAACTAAAGAAATGTTTCAATTCCCTTTACATGCAGTTACGTCTCTCCTTTTCCCCTGTGTGATAGAAAAGGATAAACAACTTCTTTCCTTTTTATTTATTAAATTATTTTATTTATTTACATACCAACTGTTGCCCATTTCCTGGACTCTTCTCCCTGAGTTCCTTAACCAATCTTCCCTTCCCTTTGCTTCTGAGAGGGTATCCCCATCAACTCACCCTTGTCAGCATCATCCTTCCCTGGGGAACCAAGTTTCTACAGGATTAAGCACAACTTTTCCCACTGAGGTCAGATAAGGCAGTCCTTAGTTACATATGTGCTGGGGGCCTCAGACCAGCCTACATATGCTCTTTGGTTGATAGCTAAGTCTCTGGGAGCTCTGAGGGGTCCTGGTTAGTTGATAATGTTGTTTTTCCTATCAGGCTGTTATCCCCTTCTGCTCCTTCAGTCCTTCCTCTAACTCTTCCATAGGAGTACCTGACATTAGTCCAATGGTTGGCTGTAAGTATTTGAATCTGTCTCAGTAAGCTGCTGGTAGAGCCTCTCAGAAGACAGTCATGCTAGGCTCCTGTCTGCAAGCACAACATGGCATCAGCATACTGTCAGGGTTTGGTGACCTCCCATGGAAAAGATCCCAAGTTGGGCTGGTCATTGGATAGATGGCCTTTCCTTCAGACTCTGCTCTATTTTGTCTCTGCATTTCCTTTAGCTAGGAAAAATTCTGAGTCAAAAAAAAAAATTTTTTTTTTTTGGGTGGGGGAGTGGTGTCAAAACTTTTGACCCAGAATTTTGGAGATAGTCTCTTCAGGTTCCATCTCCCCACTGTTGGTGATTTAGGCTCAGGTCATCCCTACTAGGTTCCAGGAGTCTCACACATCCCAGGTCTCTGGGTCTTTCTAGAAGTACTTCCCCCTACCCCCAATGCTCCATATTTCCATTCACTCTCCTGACCCTTTGGGCTTCTCTTCTGTCTCCTCTCATATCTGATCCTGCCCCAGCATTTCCCCTTCCCCTCGCTCATCCTACCCAAGTTACTCCCTGCCTCTGCCTCCCATGATTATTTTGTTCCCCCCTCTAAGTGGAATTAAAGTATCCACACTTGGGCCTTTCTTCTTGTTAACCTTTGTATGGACTGAGTTGTATCATGGGTATTCTGAAAAATTTGGCTAATATCACTTATCAGTGAGTACATACCTTGCATGTCCTTTTGGGTCGGGCTTACCGAATTTAGGAAGCTATTCTCTGGTCCCATCCATTTGCATGCAAAATTATGATATCCTCTTTTTAATAGCTAAATAATATTCCATTTTTGTAAATGAAACACATTTTCTGCAACCATTCTTTAGTTGAAGGACATCTGGGTTGTTTCTAGCTTCTGGCTGTTATAAATATTGCTGCTATGAACATCATGGACTATATGTTCTTGTGGTATTGTGGAGAATCTTTGGGGTATATTCCCAGGAGCAGTATAGCTGGGTCTTCAGGTAGAACTAGTTTCATTTTTCTGAGGTGTTGCCAGATTTATGTCCAGAGTGGTTGTACCAGTTTGCAATCCCACCAGCAATGGAGGAGTATTCCTCTTTCTCCACATCTTCACCAGCATTGCTGTCCCTTGAGTTTTTGCCCTTACCACTCTGACAGGTGTAAGGTGGAATTTCAGGGTCATTTTGATTTTTATTTCACCAGTGACTACAGATGTTCAGCATTTCTTTAAGTGCTTCTTGGCCATTTGAAATGCCTCTATTGAGAATTCTCTGCTTAGTTCTGTACCCCATTTTAAGTTGTCTTATATGGTTTTCTGGGGTCTAACTTCTTGAGTTGTTTGTATATTTAGGATATTAGCCCTCTATTCGATGTAGGGTTAGTGAAGATCTTTTTCCAATTTGTAGGCTGCTGCTTTGTCCTACTGACAGTGTGCTTTGCTTTACAGAAGTTTCTCAGTTTTAGAAGGTTTCATTTGTCAGTTGTTATTCTTAGTGCTTCAACCATTGGTGTTCTGTTAAAGAAATTTTCTTTTGTGCCAATGTGTTTGAGTTTTCCCTAGTTCTCTTCTATTAGATTTAGTGTATCTGGTTTTATTTTGAGGTCCTAGATCCAATTTGACTTGAGCTTTGTGCAAGATGATTAAATATGTGTCTTATTTTCATTCTTCTCCATACAGGGTGCCAGTTAGACCAGCACCATTTGCTGAAGACGTTTTTGTTTTTCCACTGTATGGTTTTGGTTTCTTTGTCAAAGGTCGAGTGTCTATAATTGTGGCTTTATTTCTTGGTCTTAAATTCTACTCCATTGATTGAACTGTCTGTCTCTGTACTAATAAGATCTGAATTTTATCACTATTGCTTTGTAGCACAGTTGGTGGTCAGCAATGGTGATTCCCCAAGAAGTTCTTTTACTGTTGAGAATTGTTTGCTCTATCCTCATTATTCTTTTCCATATGAATTTGAGAACTGTTCTGTCTTGTGAACAGTGGGATTAAAGGTGTCTTCCACCATGCCTATACTTAAGCTTTTCTTCACCTAGAACATGCACTGTCCCAAGCTGGCCTTGAATTTAGAGATCTGCTTGGTTTTGTCTCCTGGGTTTAAAGGTATGTACCACCATACCTGGTCCTAAGCTTAGCTGAGTAGGATCTTGTCCCAGTCTCAATCAGTGTCAATACATCCTTGAACATAGGAATTAGCTCCATTTTACTTCCTAGTTCCCCTTTATAAGATGAACCATGAATTTTATATTTGTCCTTTCTTTTCTTGTTCCTTTTCATTAAAATGCTCTTTGTGAGAATGAACTTATTAATCACATAACAGAATTTATACCAGGCTGTTTTGAGACATCCTTTGTCAAAGCAATTAATCTAAATCTCTTCAGCTTAGCCTCAGGTACACTTTTTGAACAATGGCAAAAGGCAGCCATGTTCTTCACCAAATATCACAAAAACAGTCGATTGAAACCTCTTGGGCCAGCAAGCTTACACAGTTTAAACCAACTTCAACCCGACAGTTTTCCATATCCCTACTAAGATGACCCAATAAACCACACTTAAATTATTCCTTGGCTTTCCAAATCCAAAGTCCCAAAATCCTCATTCTTCCAAACAAAAATACGGTCTATGACAGCAATACCCTATTCCTGGTACCAACTACAGTCTTGGTAAAGTTTTTACTGCTGTGAACAGACACCATGGCCAAGGCAACTTTTACAAGAACAACATTTAATTGGAGGTAGCTTACAGGTTCAGATGGTCAATCCATCATTGTCAAGGTGGGACCATGGCAGCGCCCAGGGAAGCATGGAGCAAGAGGAGCTGGGAGTTCAACCGCTTGTTTAGAAGGCAAACAGAAGGCTAGCCTCCAGGGAGATAGGAGGACAGTCTTAAAGCCCATGCCTACAGTAACACATTTCTCCAACAAGGCCACTCCTACTCCAATAATGCCATTCCTCCAAATAGTACCACGCCCTGAACCAAGCATATTCAAACCACCATAGACAGTTTGTAAAGGGTAGGTTAAGGATAATATTTCTGATTAGACAGTGGAGAAAAAGTAATGGGTGTGGCTGCATGAAAGGGTACATATGGTGTGGGAGGTCTATCCTGTATCTTATTTTTGATGTTAAGGATTTGCACAGATTTATATATTATATATTTCTCTTTAATTTCATCTGATTTTCATGTGATTCCAGGAATCAGGTGTAACTATCCAATTTCTCCCCTTACATTTGAACAGTACATTTTCCTCTTTTGCACATTCCTCAGTTCCAATCAAAGCACTAAAGTAACTGCTAATCATGAATATTATAGAATGGTAAAGAACTAGCCATATGACTTTTGAGGGAATGAACAAACGAAAGCATTTATGCAATCTATATAGGGCATTGTCAGCAGAAAATGAGGCAGTTCTAATCAACTGTAACTCAGTGAACCAGAGTTTAGGATCGCATACACATATATAAAAGAGGGATTGCTTACAGGATCATAGATGACTTCAACAACTGTATCACTGAGGTTCCATCTGTAGAATTGGACAGAACTCCTGAGACCTGCATCTTTGGAACTCTACGTCCAAATTGTAGGTGATTTTCCAGAGACAGTCCATGACCCTGCAGAATTTCCATTTTGCTGCCTTTAGTTATTGGAGTTGCTAATCTGGGAGAGACTTTGTAACCTTGTTTCTTTTATGAGTTTCCAGAGCTTGAGGACTTGGTTTTACTAAGTCTCAAGAGCCTTCCTTGTCCCTTCAAAAAGGAATGTTTCAATTTAGAGGACATAGCTACACACAGCTGTTAGTAATATGTCCTTGCTTATTTAAAATATCAGCTAATTAACAGAATTCAGCAAGTCTTTCCAGAGCAGTCACTATATGCTGGTGTCCATTCCTGAGGATTTTGTGTTATAAAATGTCCCACCTCCCTTCAATTTGCCCTCTGTACAGTAAGGGCAACAATAATTAAATGCAGTACCACAAGTATTTGCCAGTCACATGATATAGCTCAGAAAGGCAAAGCATTTCACCCAAAGTCACACAGATCTTATGATGGAAGTACAGATGATATTAGGCTTGCTAACTTCTTTTCTGATTCACAACTAAGTGCTATATTAAGTGATTGCTTTTGCTGGTACCTTTCTTTCTTTTCATAGCTATCAAAAATAAAGACAAAAACCACAATGGCCAATAAAGAGACAATTAATTTAAAAGATTACAATATACTATAAAGAATCTTAATCTTTCACTCCTGTCCTAAGCTCCATTCACACTTTTTAATTATCATTATACAATTTCTGGGGATCAGGTTCCCCTTGTGTGTTATTAGTCTTGTATATAGAAGAAGTGTAAAATTAACTAAACAGAATGATCAAAACCATTTTATTAGATTTTGATAGAAAAACCAATAGAGGAGGAAGCTGTAATTCTGAGAGGTGAACCCTGTTTATGTGCAAATATAATTAGCATTCTTGTTATTGGACTGTTTTCAGTGGAATGTTAGAAAGCTCATATTTAGTTGTATGATGTATTATAACTTAACTCTGTACATTTAAGACAATTCTGGGATTTTTCTCTTGTTTTTCAAATTTATATTTTGCCATTGAGAATTTTTCATGTGGTTAAGTTTCTTACCTATTTTGTTTATAGTGTATGATTTTCATCCTCTGTTTAAAATGATTTTATGCATTTTGGTTCTATATATAAAACCAATGTACTTTGATCCCCATCATCCTCTCCTATACCACCCTTCCCTTGTCATTTTTAGATTGAATTTTAAAATTCATGTTTTTCAGATTAATCAATTTTTGCTTCAAGGTATGACAAAGAAACATAGTTCCTTTTTATCGGCAGGAACCTAACAAATGCTCTCAATTACATTACTGGATAATCAATATTTCACTCTCTGATTTGCACTAATAAACTGGTATTCCTTTTGTAATTATAATGTCCATTTTTATATTCACATGTCAAAATACATTCTATTCTAATAACATTTCTGAAAATGTTTTCATCTCCTCCTAGACTATGAGCAGAATTCAGCCAGTCCTTGAGAATTTCAGCTCAGCTTCACATTATCACCTAATTTGCAATGTTGTGGCAGAGACTTTGAATCTGCTGTTATGCAGAAATCTACTAATATGTGACTTTCCTTTTCTTAAACTGACAAGTGGCTCCTTAAACTGATATGAGACAAATCTGTTTTTAGCTCTACGGTAAGAACAGCATCAGTCAGTAGTAAACATAGACAGGAGATGTGGCCCAAGACAGACTGATAAACATATATGAAGTCCTGGTTTCAGTCCTCAAAACAACTCAAAAAAGAGACAGAAAGGATGCAAATATGGTTTCCCCATGGCTTAGCACCCAAGAGGATTCTTTAGGGGACAATCTTGGTCCCTTACTTATGTATATTCATTTGCACTCACTCTTCTTTCACATAATTTCAAAATGCATTTGGACATTTATACCAATTACATATCAGCATAAACTTCTGTAGGCCCCAGGATGTTTTGAAGGTGGACTTCAACTTGTTGGTGGCCAGAAGCAAGTAGAATGATCCACATTCTTGAAAATTCCTTCAAGATATCTCCGTGCTTACACTGCCATGGTGTAGAGACAGAAATGCTGTGATAGTAGGGAAGGCACTGATACTGAACCTCACCCAAGCCCCACTTTATTAAGTTGGGGCAACTGTAGCTCTTGAAATCTTGCTAAAGATGTATGCCATAATAGTGTGTTCTCATGTCTTGTCTGCCCTATTGTGAAAGGCTCATGTATGAACTGGTTAATATGATATTACTTTCCATCATGATTTAAGACACTCTACATTTAGGTTTTGAAAATCTACCAATATTTCAAAGGCCAGCTTGGTATGGGAGCCTATGTGTGAAAATATTATAAATAAGCCTTGTAAGGTCTAATTATTATGAATCTAAGATTTGAATGTTATATTGTTAACTTGATATTTATTTTTCTAGATTCTGATAAGTCCTCTTCACTCCCATAACTAAAAATTATCAGTTATGGTTAACATATTTTGATGATATTCATAACCATAATAACCATAAATAAGTAAAGATGAGTAGTTTTCTTCCTGGATTTAATCTTATTTTTCTAACTAGTCAGAACAATTAATACCTTGCTTCACTCTTATTTCTTTAGTCATCTATTAATATTTTTGGTCCTGTTGCAAAAAATTATAAGAAGTTAATATGCCATAAATATTTATTCTATAGTAGACTTAGAGTATTAATAAACAACTAAATCTGACTAGAGACAAAGTTTATTATGTCATATCCAAACAGCTAAAATGTGATGTCAGAGCACTAGGCCATATATTAAGTAGGAAAAATTTAGCCATTCACAATTGTTTGACTTCACAGAAAGTTTGAACATTACTTGAACAGGTTGATGTTTAGGAAAGTTCATCAGATGCTGAAGCATGTAAAGCTGACAGTGCTGGCAGCTAATTATGCAGATGAGTTTTTCATCAAGATCTTGTATCTTTCTCGTCCATTGTAGGTACCATCATCCCATTCTTTCTATTAATATAACTTTCACATATCTTGCTATTGAAAATAATACCAATATATTATATTTTCTGGACAGTTTGAAACCTATATTTGGTAATAGATTGTTCTACAAACATTCTCTTGGTTCCAAGTACTCACAATAATCAAATTTTTTTGCATATTCTGGGACTAAGAAATGGACTAGGGAAAGCTTTTGTCACCCCAGTTTGTCCAATA
The DNA here is from genome assembly GCA_019843965.1 of Rhynchomys soricoides. Classification (NCBI taxonomy): domain Eukaryota; kingdom Metazoa; phylum Chordata; class Mammalia; order Rodentia; family Muridae; genus Rhynchomys; species Rhynchomys soricoides. The sequence goes on along the minus strand of JADRCH010000076.1, from coordinate 5,039,633 downwards.
GACGTTGTAGGGTGTGAAGTGTTCTTGTGTACATAGGGACAGCTGAGAGTCACTTTACAGTTGTGTTACTTGGCATTTCTGTCAACTACTCTAGTAGTTTCAAATGCATTTCTTCACAAACCGAGGAAGGAAGCTTCTCCCGTGGGACAGTCTTGCTCCTTCCCTGAGGGTTTAATTTGTTTCTGCCTGAAACAGAGCATCATGCTTTTGGCAGCATGCAAATTAAAAATATTAATGAACTGAAGTAAAAGGCAAAATGAAATGGCTTTTTTATGAAATCACAATCAAAGTTTGTGTTTATATCACAGAGTTGTCAGCCTGTCAGTGTGTCCCTAGGCTCAAACAATGGGATGAAAATTTGATGAATTTTAGCTCTTTGCACTTATTGTTATTACCGATTTCTTTTACGAATGAGAAATGTTATTATTTCCATTTCCAGTCCAGATGGTTACACTTTTCACGTTGACTAATAAAGAAATTTGAAATTAAGTGTTAAAGAAAATCTCCATAAATATTTTCTATTATTATTAGTTTATATTTGGCAGCAAATTCCATAGAAACTCAAAATTAAATTAGGCAGGTTAAAATCAATAAAAAGCTGGTTTGAGCTTCAAATTTTGTTAGATTGTGGCAAGATCTCACAGCACTAATGCTGAAGTGAATACAAATGTAAACATGGTGTGCCTTCATGCATCAAAATGATGGGGTTTGTGTTCTGCAAACTGTGCACTGGATTATTTTTTCAGTGATAAACCTTTCGTGCAGGTTAGTATGTCTGTGCAGCTTCAACCATGCTGTGATTCTGGAGCAGGTATTCCTAACTATTCAGATCATGTTAATTCCTCTCACTGTGATCCACAATAAAGGAACTGTTTAAATAACAAGACTTCTTTAATCTTTACTTGGCTGATATTTCAGCTACCCTGTGTGGTGAAGGGAGCATAGTAGGTTTTTCTTTTATCTTGTACTGACTTCATGGAAAAGTGAGTGCCTTGCCTTTTCTGACCATTTAGTTGTTATCTATAGATGTTTATAATGTCACCAAATGCAGGGAAAGCAAATGGCCCTTTCCTGAAAACTTCCAGGATGGAATATCCTAGATGTAATTCTTGCTAAGACTCTCTCAGCACCTCATCACTGTAAAGGAACTGCTAAAACAAGACAACGAGTAAGCTTTCATTTTATCTTTACTTAGTTTTTACTGATTTTTGCCAGTGTCATATTTACCAATACATACAAAATAAATAGAAGCAACATATATATTAACTATTATACATACATACAAAAACACATATACATACATACTGTGTGTATGTATGTTTGTATAGGTACATACATATAATATATACCTACCTGTCCTAGCTGATACCAATTGATAAATAATATCTATTATTCATGATAACACAAATAGACAACTCTCTGGATGCTTTAACATAAAAATAAAATAGCACCATCCTTGTGTTTGTGTATTTATATGTTCATGTTGTTGCATGTATGTGGGTAGATATACCCTTATTTAGGCCAAAAATTGCTTAATTACTTTCCACTTGTGTTTTGAAACATGACCGCATCATGGAAGCTGATGATGACCGATTTTGGTAGGCTGATTGGCAAAACCATTGTAGGAATCTTCCTGTCTCCACCCTCCCTGAACTGGAGCTTATTTAAACCACCTTGCTAGTTGTATATGGGGCTGCAGCTCCAGACTCCATTCTTATACTTGTCTGGCTGATACTTAACTAACTGAATCATCTCTACAGCCTCAGATTTTGATCTGAAAAGGAGATTTCAAAAGGATAAGGGAAAAAATATAACATGTGTTTATAGAGGGAATAGAATCTTATAATTTTACGAATCTTTGGAGTTTATAGAATATCAAAAACTGGGAAGTCTTATCAGAACTTACAGTATGCAAGGAATGAAGTCATCAGTATCTGAAAGATCCCATATTTAAAATTACTGTGAGTTACTTTCTAAGCCCTACAAACAAACAAACAGACAAACAAACTCTTCAAATTTCTGTCTCACTTTGTTGTGTCTATTTTAATATGCAATTTTTTCCTGAATTTCTAGTGAATATCAAAATCATCTTTCCTATAATAGCTATCATGTGTAGAAAGAGCCCCAAATAATGATCAAATAAAAGATCTCTAAAAATATTTGCTGTGCAGATAAATTCAGCTCTCTTGGATGTTTTCTGCTTACTAACATGGCATTTATAACAATGATAGGAAAGACCTAAAGGATTTTACCTAAGAACTATATTTATTTTTATAAGAATGAGCTGATGTCTCTGGATGTGATCACTGTGATTGCCTCTCACAAACCTGGAGTCTTTCCAGATAATGTGACAGCCTCATTTACACAGGCAAAACCTGGAGAGAGATATTAATTGGATTCACTTAAGCAAGATTTTTTTAATTAAGAATTTGTTATTATTTTTTATTCTATTTGTCTGTATGCACATGTGTGCAGGTGAAAAGCTGACAATATATTATGCAGGTCAGATATTATAGTTTTCTCTTACCTTCCACTTATTTTTCAAAAGCAAGATTCTTTAGTAAGCATACTGATGAACTTGGAGAAGTCAACCAATAGAGTAAGGTTTACAGTTCTCTGGAAGTATCACTTTCAGCTACATCTGTGAGTGTTGGTAGCAGCACTCTGGTTGGTAACATATAACAAACTGCTCTTTTTTGTGCCTCTTTAAATGTCTTGGATCCCTTCTGGTAGACGCAAATGCTGTGCTACATTACCCTCAGCCTGCCTTTCTCTTTCAGAACAGCCGAATGTGAAATGTACTACTTAATAAACAGATGCACAGTTTTGTAGTATGTATGAAGATAGATTGCTTATGTGAAGTGGAAATGAATACCATAAATCAAAACTGCTCATTATATATTTCTTGTTTAATAGTAATTTATCAGTTTTATTTCTAGTTCTTTATTGTGCAGGTCTATCGTTAACTATCTGTGGTAGATTTCCTTATGGAATCTTGTCCCTTGTACATCTCCAACTCAGCAGAAGAATGCAAATGCAGTATCTTGTCATTTGAAGCATGACATAAAGGTTATTGAGGGAGTGGGAGAATGTCACCGTAGTTGATGGTGGCTGGCTTATCAAAGACATTTGCTAAAATATGTTTCGATTATCTATGACTAACTAAAACACTCTTCAGTAGACAATACAATCTAAAAGATGAATTCAAACACAGCTACAGTCCAAGGAGTTATAACAGAATGCTAAACATTAATGAAAAAGATCTCATCTTTCATTGAATATTTTTTAGTTTGAATATGTGTACCTCAACAGAACAATAAGTTGTCTCTTCCTAGTGATAATTCATTATATTCAGAGCAAGGGAATTTTCACCAGCAAAGGCTACAAATTTGAGGAAGCAATTGGTATTCTAATGGAGTCCTTGACTAGCTGATGGTACAGAATTTAACCTGGAGTTGCGCCAGCAATGATCTGTAACTGTCAAGATGGGGAAAAACAATTCTATATAATGGAATTACAGTTTTTATATGCTTTGATTTTTAAAATTTCAGTGAGGATTCAAATAAGTACCTGAATCCAGAAAATAGACATATTTTCCCATACCAGCCTAAATTACCTTTTTGAAGGACAAAACTTAAGAAACTTTTAACCAAATTGCTAAGTAAATTTGCATGGATCAATAATTAACTGTTAGCAGTAGGCTGCTATTTTTCTTGTTAGTTACATTGTGTAACCTCACCAAAAAATTAAGGGAAACAGAATTGAAAGTTTGACAGAAAACTTGGGTAGAAAGAGATAGTAAAATATAGAGAAAAACTCATATTTGAATGCAACAAGAATGTCCTAAAGTTAATACAGATTGGCTAAGTAATTACCAAACTTTGTATAGATGTGTTATTTCTAGGTATCTTTGCTGTTATAAAGGAAGTAAGCAGAAACCTTAACTAAACAGAGCAATTCCCTCAATCATGGGTACTAAGTATTACAGAGAAATATCTCTGAATGTCACTTAAACTTATTGTTGGGCAAATCCTCAGAAACATGTAAATGTCTCTCATGTTACCATATAAAGACACACATTACAGAATAAGTAGATTTCAGATCTGTGGGGGGATATCTGTGGGTAGTAAAGACTTGCAATGGAGCAAATACAGTGAGAACAACCTCTTAGATACCTAACCTTCTTCTGCTGCTTCTGCTTCTGCTCTTTTGTTTGTTTGTTTTTGTTTGTTTTTGTTTTTGTTTTTTGTTTAAAGGAAAATTATATAAACTCTTTCTGAGGATTTTGGATTTTGAGCTATTTGGGACATGGCATAGTATGTAATAGAACACCCAATAATAGCATGCTGTTCTAAGTAGTATGTCAGCATTGAATGAAAGACTCAGCCTGCAGTACACACACAAACACACACACACACACACACATGAACACAGGTGTGCACCATTATCTATCTGGCAGGGACTCTTCTTTATCTCACTCTATTAATGTAGTTAGAAATTGGTTAAAATTAATGGTATCATCTCTATCCATGACTTAAGATTTTGTGTCATTTGTGAGTAAGTAAGAGTTTGTTAGGAGAGTGTGATCTACTCAGACTGGACAACATATTGTGGTCCTCAGTAGAATGAACATTCCAACGTAGCAGCAAGATGACTTCCACAAATGATATAGTCTCCATCTTGATTTTCAAAATATACTTTGTATGTATATATATGATATTCAATATTGCTCTAAAATATTGTATGTTATATTCTTATGCTGAACATTGGAAAAATTACAAATTTACACACAAAGTTCCTTAGATTATTTCAGAATTATTGCTCCAGTTTACAAATGGCATATTTTAACAACTGGTATTTTACCTAAAAATAGACATCTATCCATCTATCCATCTATCTACCTATCTATCTATCTATCTATCCATCCATCCATCCATCTATCTATCTACCTACCTATCTATCTATCTATCTATCTATCTATCTATCTATCTATCTATCTACCTACCTATCTATCTATCTATCTATCTATCTATCTATCTATCTATCTACCTATCTATCCATCCATCTACCTATCTATCTATCTATCTATCTATCTATCTATCTATCTATCTACCTATCTACCTATCTATCTATCTATCTATCTATCTATCTATTTATCCATCTATCCATCTATCTACCTTTCTATCTATCTACCTATCTAAGCTCTAACCATAGGTAAGTCATTAAGTCATTCCAATTTCTCATTTCTAGCTGTTTTAAACTAACCCAGTCATTTAATCTTGCTAATATCAATTTACTGGTTATAACTGAAATGTTATTTGATCATATCTATGAAATATTTAAGAATTATCAGAACAATTTTAGGGCTAGAATGATCTCTCAAACAGACTGTTATGCTATTTTCTTCTAATATTTCCTCAAAATAAGGGAGGGTTTTAAAATCAAGGGTAAGTAGTTATGAGAAGAGGTAACATCAGTGAGAGAAAATACTGTCTACTATTCAGCCTTTTGCCAGTGGCTGCTCTGTGTTTCATTTAAATGATTTAACTTCATCTTTGTAGTTGCCTCATAGGATGCTGCTATACTCATTTTGAAACTGAAAATTATCCTATTGAAAGTACAGAAGTAACAAGAACTGTGGGCCCAGGGCTTGCAATGCTGCATGCAGCCTTCCTACTGAGGAACATTGCTCAAATTGCTGTCAGAGAATATAGCAAACTTCAAAGTGACTGGATAAATATTAGCTTTATATCTTCCTATCAGGCTTTTCCCAGCAACAGGGCAAAATGATAAAAACAGCTAATTGAAAATCCCTTCTACACAGACAAAGGAAAGATAAAACTTCAATCTTTCATGAATTAGGATGTATAATACTGCTGATAGTAATTAACTTTTAATATGTATAAGTAGGTGTATTTCTCTTAAAATATGTTACAATATAGTATTTGCTCATTAGCAGCAAAAAGATAATTTAATCAGCAGACACTATCATTATTATTTTATTATGATATTCTAACTCCCTGGAGAACAAAGACCTCAAGTGCTTAAGACAGCAGTTTCTATTTTAGATAGGGATTATCTCATTTTTGGCAAATGTAAAATAAAATAGAAAAACTCTTTGTATGCCATATTAATGCCACTTGAGAGTGCTTAATATAAAAAGAGAAATTTAATTTTTGATTTCAACATAATCATATTTCAAAATATTGGATTCCAGCCTGCACATGCTTCCTTGGCTTAATTTTACATCTAATTAAACTAATCACAATGTAAAATGTATAATTCTACATTTCAAAATTCTCCTCACATCCTAATTCATTTACAGTGAGCCAGCAGCACAAATCTCCAGCAGAAGAATGAAGGATCTCTTATGAAATATTACCTGTCAGTGGCAATTCTGTGAATATTTACTAAATAGTACTTGACCAAAGGTTCAGCCAAGTATGTAGAATGGATTTTTGGCTCTGTGTGATATACTCTATGCAGCATTAAAACAGGCTCACATCTATTCCACTAGTTATAAGAAAGAAACAAGATAGAGTGGTATGTCAAAAATGTGTCACTTGAGGAAGCCTATCTATTTATATCATTATTCACCCAACTGCCCATAAATTTAGCTTCAAACAATTGTTTTATTCTTACCTCTGAGAGTCATGTGTTTTAAATAGGACTCACAATAGAAATTCTTCTGTATGTTGGACTTCAAGTCATTTCTCTGTTCTTAGCTGGCATGAGGCCACCATACAACCAATGCTTTCTTTTTTTCTTTTCTTTTTCTTTTTCTTCCTTCCTTCCTTCCTTCCTTTCTTTCTTTCTTTCTTTCTTTCTTTCTTTCTTTTTTTTATGATACTTCATTTATATTTCAAATGTTTCCCCTTTTCCAGATCTTACCTTTATTCCCTTCCCCTCCCCCTGCCTCTATGGGGGTATTCCCCCACGCACCCACCCACCCACCCACTCTCAGCTTCCCTCCTTGGCATTCTCCTATATTGGGGCATCTAACACCCTCAGGTCCAAGGGCCTCTCTTCCCCCTGATAGCTAACAAGACCCTCCTCTGACACTTATGTGGCCAGCACCATGGGTCCCTTCATGTGTATTCTTTGGTTGGTGAACCAGTCTCCAGGAGCATCGGGAGGTCAGGCCAGTGGACACTGTTGCTCCCTCCATGGGACTGCCAACATCCTCAGCTCCTTCAGTCCTTTCTCCAAGTCCTCCATCTGGGACCTCACACTCAGCCCTAAGGTTGCTGTGAATTGACTCTTGGGTATTCCAAACTTTTGGGCTAATAACCACTTATCAGTGACTACATACCGTGTTCATTCTTTTGTGACTATTTTACCTTGCTCAGGATAATGCTTTCTGAGTTCTGAAACCTCAGCTGGTTCCATGAGTAGTACTCTGTATAATGCTGAGCTCACATTCTTGAAATTCCTAGTTCAGTGAATCACAGCTACTCAAGTTACTGATTAAAGGACTACATAGATTCTGAAAAAAACAAAAAACAAAAAACAAAAAAAAAATTTCTGTCTTCTTAGAAACTCACAAATGGCATTAAAGGAATCACCCTTCCCTTCTCCTTCTCATTAACAGGAACATCTAATCTCTCAATGCATATTTTGTTGACTCTTGACTGAAAGAGGTCTTTTTTCATATAGCTGCCATATTCTACCCTTATTTCTATCTTTCAAAAAACAAGTTGTTGGCAAAATGCAAATTTATTATGACTGCCTTCTCAAACTTCAACTATAACAAGCACTCCAGGTTGTGAGACAAATGTCCATAGCATATTAAACTCTTTTTTTTTTACTAATTTTTATTGGTTATTTTATTTATATACATTTCAAATGTTATCCCTCTTCCCCTTTTCCCCTTTGCAAACCCCTCCCTCCTCCCTTTTCCCCTCCCTCTCCTTCTATAAGTGTGCTCCTCCATCAATCCACCCCAACTCCTGCCTCACCTCCCTAGCATTCCCCTACACTGGGGGCATTGAGCCTTCACAGGACCAAGGGCCTCACCTCCCATTGATGCCAGATAAGGCCATCCTCTGCTATGTATGCAACTAGAGCCATGGATCCCTCCATGTGTATTCCTCGGTTTGTGGTTTAGTCCCTGGGAACTCTGGGGGGAGAGGCCTGGTTGGTTGATATTGTTGCTCTTAACAACAGCTAAAATAATTCAACTGATGATACCCACAGTCTTCAGATGCCTCAATATCCCCCATTCAGCAGTAACTCATCCCTGTCGTAGCTCTAGCTTTTATCTATATCATTTAATTCTTAGAGTTACATTTCTCAAAATGAAAATGTAATTATTCTTTCTACTTGATACATGTTTTAATCATTTTTGTTTTTTTTAAATAAAATTTAATTGTTAGAATATTTTAGAGAAACATTCCATATAAGAGTACAAATCAATACAGTACTTCTAATGAACAGTGTATCATCAAGTACCAAATTAAAAATTGTGCATAAAATTTTATCTAGTAAACTTATTTCTAGGAATTATGTTGACAAAAATATGTACGTACTGTGGGATATATATCACAGTATTATACACAATAGTGAATTATGTGAAACTTGTCAAAATTAAATACAGAATTAATAAATTATGAAATTACTTGTAGACATTTCTATAATAATTAAAATGTTAGTTTTTGGTTAAAACTTTAGAAGCTAATATCGTCATTTTATACGTTCACATTATAAATATAATTAAACTAAATTAAGTCACTTTGTAAAAACATTATGCAATTGGAAATTATTTCTGACAGATCAACGGTTACAGTTTTATAGGCCATTCATTTTTTCCCCTTTGAAATGACAAAGAAAAGTTTATTTCAGTCAAAAAGGTACATTTAACTTAATCTCATAAATCATGTTTAATGTTACTTGTTTTCAGTAGACTTTGAAATCCTTACTACTATCACACTCAACTAGAAATGAGTTGACAACTCCTGACTAAATTCAGAGAAAATAAATACTAGTCTTCTAAAATATACAGGATTCACCTCCCTAATGTAAACATAAAATTCACATACCTCTAATTTTCGCCCTTGAAAATATGCTAGCTTCACTCTGAGCAAAGAGCAAAATTCTGTTGGGTTTTACAAGGCCATTACACTGAGACTCATCAGATACCTATAGCAATTACTGAAGTTACCCCTTAAATATTTCTAGTTCTGTAGTGACTATTTTTGTAAAGAATGAAATGTGGGGATTTTTTTCAGGACATTTAAGTTTTTTAATAGTTAAGAGACAGATGTAGAAAATAAAAGAATTCAAAGGATTAGCAACAAATAAAATTGTACCAGTGGACTTTGGTAAAATTCTGTAAAATTATAATCACTGTTTAAGAATGCTTTAGGAAACAATCCCTTGATTCCTGTCTATCCTACTGAATGTGTCACTTACCTGAACTGTGCCATATTTGTGTTTTTTAAACATATATTATTATTATACTCCCTGTGATTTTTAGAGCATAGATGCTCAGAATTGAGAGTTCATCATGGTAGATTTTTCCTTTGACCAATATGAAGTGTCCTTCCTTATCTTTTTTCATAACTTTTGGTTGAAAGTTGATTTTATTCGATATTAAAATGGCTCCTCCAGCTTGTTTCTTGGGACCATTTGATTGGAAAATTGTTTTCCAAACTTTTATTCTAAGGTAGTGTTTGTCTTTGTTACTGAGGTGTGTTTCCTGTATGCAGCAAAATGCTGGGAACTGTTTACATATCCAGTCCGATACTCTATGACTTTTTATTGGGGAATTGAGTCCATTGATGTTAAGAGATGTTAAGGAAAAGTGATTGTTACTTCCTATTATTTTTGTTGTTAGAGTGGTATTATGTTTGTGTAGCTCTCTTGTTTTGGATTTGTTGAAAGATTATTATTATTATTATTATTATTTTTTTTTTTGCTTTTTCAAGGGTTTAATTTCACTCCTTGTGTTTTCATTTTCCATCTATTTTCCTATATATGGCTGGCTTTATGGAAAGATATTGTGTAAACTTTGTTTTGAAATGGAATATCTTGTTTTCTCCATCTATGGTAATTGAGAGTTTTGTTAGGTATAGTAGCCTGGGCTGGCATTTGTGTTCTCATAGGGTCTGTATGACATCTGCAGAGGATCTTTTAGCTTTCATAGTCTCTGGTGAGACATCTGGTGTAATTCTGATAGGTCTGCCTTTATATGTTACTGATCTTTTTTCCCTTACTGCTTTTAATATTCTTTCTTTGTTTAGTGAATTTGGTGTTTTGATTATTATGTGATAGGAACAATTTCTTTTTTTAGTCCAGTCTATTTGGAGTTCTGTAAGCTTCTTATATGTTCTTGGGCATCTCTTTCTTTAGGTCAGGGAAGTTTTCTTCTATAATATTGGTGAAGATATTTACTGACCATATAAGTTGGGAATCTTTGCTCTCTGCTATACCTATTATCCTGAGGTTTAGTCTTCTCATTTTGTCCTGGATTTCCTGGATGTTTTGTGTTAAGAGCATTTTGCATTTTGCGTTTTCTTTTACTGTTGTGTCAATGTTTTCTATAGTATCTTCTGCACCTGAGATTCTTTCTTCAATCTCTTGTATTCTGTTGGTGATGCTTCCATCTCTGACTCCTGATCACTTTCCTAAGTTTTCTAACTCCCGGGTTGTCTCCCTTTGTGATTTCTTTATTGTTTCTGTTTCCATTTTTAGATCCTGTATGGTTTTGTTCAATTCCTTCACCTGTTTGGTTGTGTTTTCCTGTAATTCTTTCAGGGTTTTTGTGTTTCCTCATTAAGGACTTCTAGCTGTTTACCTGTGTTCTCCCGTATTTCTTTAAGAGAGTTATTTATGTCCTTCTTAAAGTCCTCTATCATCATAATGATTTGATTGAATCATTATGAGAAGTGATTTTAGATCTGAATCTTTGCTTTTCCAGTGTAATAGTGTATCCAGGACTTACTATTGTGGGAGAATTGGGTTGTGATGATGCCAAGTAACCTTGGTTTCTGTTGCTTACCTTCTTATACTTACCTAATGCCATCTGGTTATCTCTAGAGCTATATGCCCTCCCTATATCTGACTGGAGCCTGTCTTTCCTGTGATCCTGGTTGTTTCTGAACTCCTCAGAGACCAGCTGCCTCTGGAATCCTGTGATCCTGTGATCCTGTGATCCTGAGAGTGTTAGAGCTCCTGGGAGTCAAACTGCCTCTGGGACCCTGAGATCCTGGGGTAAACAAGTTAGTAGGATCCTGTGATCCTGTGATCCTGAGCATGTTAGAGCACCTGGGAGTGGAGCTTCCTCTGGGTGTTGTGGGACTTGCTGAAAAGTTCTGGCTCAAGGTCTGCACAGGGCACGGGCCCAGATGGGAAATAACAAGTGCCACTGATCTAATGGGGTTCCTAATTCGCTGGATCAGCTGGTTCCAGTTACTCCAAGTGTAGAGAATGATGTTATGTCCTCCTCCCCTCTGATTCTACGATCCTAGGCATGTTAGATTGCCTGGGAGTGGAGCTTCCTCTGGGTGTTGTGGGCTCTACTTGATACTTTAAAATGGCTTTCCTTGCTTAAAATTTGGAGTGTCATCTTCTAATTTCTCTTCATACCTGTACTTTAACCATGTCAAATCTCACACCCATCTCAGAATGGTATGCACCCCTACTTACAGCCTGATAGAAGCCACATTCCTTTCCTTGTGTCTTCCACATCTTGTAGAAATGATCTATCTGATCCTTCATTTGTTTACCCTTGTTCCTTTAATAACAATTTCACTTTCTCCCATACTTTGTATTTGTGTGAACACTTCACTTTTTCTACAAACATGGGTGTGTTAACAGCAATAGACAAGTTTATTTGTCTTTCCAAAAATCTATAGAATGCCTTGCATATCTAAATTCTAGAAACTGGAATTAACCATACAAAAGAAGAAAATGTAGGTAATTATAAATATTTCCTGTATAAAGTTAGTTGTTCATTAAATGTGAACTCAGAGTATCTTAACCTGTTTTAAACTGTATTAAGATCTATGGTTAGATATAAATATAAAGAGAGACATTAACATTTCTTATTACAAATCAATTGTCCTTACATGTTGACATTTGATATTTCCAAGAATATTGTAAAAAATAAATAAATAAATTTTCTCAATATTTAACAGTCACAATAACTGGCCTGACCCCTTGATGCTCACAGAGACTGGATCACCAACCAAAGAATACACATGGAGGGACCCATGGTGCTGGCTACATATGTAGTAGAGGAGGGTCTTGTTAGCCATCAGGGGGAGGAGAGACCTTTGGGCCTGAGGGTGTTAGATGCCCCAATATAGGAGAATGCCAAGGAGGGAAGCTGAGAGTGAGTGGGTGGGTGGGTGGGTGGGTGGGGGAATACCCCCATAGAGGCAGGGGGAGGGGAGAGGGAATAGGGAGGTTCCAAAGGGGAGATCTGGAAAAGGGAAACATAAAGTATCAAAAAAAAAGTTTAGTTCTGTGATGTTTCCAATATAATGTTACATTTGTCCTAGTGGACAATGTAACATAATCTCATTATAAAAAGTTGTCTGTTTTCTGTATCATTTTAATAAATTCAAATCCCAAAAATTTCTGTTAAAGTAAACTAAAACAGGAAACAAATTTTTCCTTGAAGCAGTGCTTGTGAAGGACACTCACTTTTTATCAGACCCAAACTTCCATGGAGGCTTGTATCACAAGAAGTGGGAAAAGTTACAACCTCAGATTCAATGAACAGCTGCTACACCACCTCACATTTCATCACCTTGCTTTGCTAGATGCTTAATGATTCTGATTTATGGTTGTCACCTGTACTTTCTGGAATCTTGTTTCTGGTTCTAGTGAATGGATGATTTTCAACTGTTAGAATTTGAATCTGTCTCTCATTTTAACAAGTGTCAGCAGAGGTCTATAAGCTAATAGGATCCCTGCTGTTGTAGCTTTCCATGCATAAGATTTGTTAAAAGAAACTCCCACTCTCCTAACTGAGCAGCCTCCAGTGAGAGAGATTCCAAAAGTGTACAGGAAATTTCTATGTTAGTGACACACATTTTATTCGTATGAAAGAAAACAAATCAAAAGGAATTAAAGATTAAACAGGAATCTACAAAGTTTTAAGATTTAATTTTGTGGAAGACAGAGTAAAAGGAGTTTATTAATTCATACACACTAACAGAAGTCATTTATATCATAATTATCAGGGAAATCATATAAATTATGCTACAATATAAAATGAAACAGGAGCAATAACCAAAACCCCCATGTCTTTCTAAATTCAGGAGAAGCAGCATGTTTAAGTCAGAAATGCCACTCTTGACCATGTTTAGGAGAAACAACCATTAAAATGTGGAATTGAGAAAAAATGCTAAGAGAATTGTAGCTATAATCTAAATTCCAAGTTATGAATTTTTGATGTATATATTGTAGCAATTTTCAAAAATTATAAGCACAGACTTAAATGGCATGTCTAAAAATGGCATATACCAGAGTAACACTAAAATATTTAATTAAAATTGAACAGAGAACAGCAGTATGATATCAATTTTAATCAAGTCAGATTGTACTTTTTTATAATTCAAAGCAAAGAAAATAAAATACATTTAGCAACAAATAATAATTCATGTTTTGAAATTGAATTACTGTTGGCATTTCTTTACTTTTTGCTTTCTAGTTCATCAAATTTCTCTTTTTAGTGTTTTTAGCACTAAGTAAAGATAAAAATCTAGACTATAGTTAGAAATCTTACCGTTTTAGGGAAGTGGCTAGAGTAGGTTCTCTAGTGTTCATGGTCTCTCCAGCTTCTCTTGGCTAGGTTTAAAATACCAGGCATGAATGTCCTATTATTGAGTGGGTCTGGAGTCCAATCAGACAGCTGTTGGTTACTACCAAGATATTAGTGCTACTGTTGCATACTAGGGAATATCCTACCAGCTTGATCATTGTTGTCTTTCAAAGGCTTTCCTTCATTCACAACTTGCTCAGCACTTTAGGATACTAAGACAGCTGATGCTTAGAAAGAAGATATTCTTTTTTCTTTTTCTTTTATTAATATTAAGCATTCCATTTGTTTACATCTCACATGATATTCCACTTCCCGGTTACCCCTCCACCACAACACCCACAACACTCCACCATCTACCCTCCCCACTCACTTTTGCCTGTATGGGGGTGCTCCCTCACCCACACTCTCTTGCCCCTCAGCTCTAGCAGCCCCCTACTCTGGGGCATCAAACCTCCCAAGGACCAAGGGCCTCCCCTTCCGTTGCTGTTAGGCAAGGCCATTCTCTGCTACATATGTAACTGGAGCCAAAGATCCCTTTAGGTACACTCCTTGGTTGGTGGTCTAGTCTTTGGGAGAACTGGGTGGTCAGGCAGCCTGTGTTGTTCTTCCAATGGGGATGCAATCCCTCTCCCCTCCTCCAGTCCTTCGGCCAGCTCCCACATCAGGTTCCCCGAGGTCAGTTTGATGGTTGGCTCCAAGCATCCACCTCTGCATTGGTCAGTTACTGGCTGGACCTCCCCAGGAACTGCCACACTTGGTTCCTCTCTGTAAGAGCCTCTTGACCCCAGCAACAGTGTTAGATTTGGTGTCTACAGACATGATGTATCCCCCAGATAGAGCTATTCCCCGACTGGCCCTTCCTTCAGGCTCTGTTCCATTTTTTTGTCCTTGTTCTTCATTTGGAGAGGATCATTTCTCCAAATAAAACTAAATAGGTTAATTAAAACTTTGAGATGGGTGGTTGGCTCCATCTCTCGGCCAGGGGCTGTGCCTATCCATTGGAGGTTACCTGAGGACCCAGCTACACCACTCCTGGGTATAAACCCAAAAGATGCTCCAACATATAACAAGGACACATGTTCCACTATGTTCATAACAGCCTTATTTATAAGAGCCAGAAGCTGGAAACAACCCAGATGTCCCTCAACAGAGGAATGGATACCGAAAATGTAGTACATATACATAATGGAGTACTACACAGTGATTAAAAACAATGATTTCATATAATTCACAGGCAAATGGATGGAACTAGAAAATATCATCCTGAGTGAGGTAACCCAGAACAAAAGAACACACATGGCATATACTTACTATTAAATGAATACTAACCCAAAAGCCCACAGTGCATATGATACAACCTACAGACCATATGGAGCATGGAAAGAAGGAAAATCATAGGGTGGATGCTTCAGCCTTGCACGGAAGGGGGAAAAGGATGGTTGTGGGAGGTGGAAGGAGAGGGGGACAAGGGAGGGAGAAAGGAGGGGAAGAAATAAGGTTGGCAGTAGCAGAATCTGGAGAAGTGAAAGAGGTAAAGAGGGTCAGGAAATCAAATAAAAATAGATAGCAGGGAGGATGAGGAACTGGGGATGGCCACTGGAGGGTCCCAGACACCGGAGAAAAGTGAGGCTCACAGGACCCAGTTGGATTGACTTCAGCCATAATGCACAGAGAAGTGGGAGACAAAAGGTTTTCAAGTCAGTTCCAGCTCGATTCCTCCAGATCATAAGTCAGAAGTATGTATGTCTTCAAAACCATAGACTTATCTTTAAATTCTAAAAGGCAGTCAAGGCCAAATATAGTAACCTATATTGTTTGGAGGATCTCTTAGGCTCCCCTGACATGCTTTTCCATGCTTAGCAAGTGGGATTTTGTACCCCAAGTGCAATGACTTTATTAAAATATCAACACACACACACACACACACACACACACACCTATGTACATGGGCATATATAATACATGTCTTTTTTAGTAAGCTGGTTTGCTTCAGTATGTTTTTTTCAATCATCCTTTCTTCTCCACCTTTAATGCCCTCCCTCTCCACTCTCCAATTAAAGCATATGGAGTTTTTCTAATTTCCCTTCACAGCATCTGTGTCCTAATATCCGCTTTGCTAGAGTTCACTTTAACTATTAAATATACATTTGACATCAACTCTGTTTTAAACTAAACCAAAGTTTTCAAGAGTGATTAATATAAGTATAACATAAAGAGATATGTTGCAGTTAATTTTCTGGGAGTAATTTAGTATCATAATTTCCAGATAAAGACTGGTAGAAAGAAAGGTAACATAAATTATCCATGGGAAAATAATATCTTGGTATATCATTATATTATATCATAAACTCAGCTCTCTTTATATGGTAGTCATTACACAAAACTAAGGCAAGAAATGACATTGATGATGCATATTTTATAGTAGTTTTTAACCACATAAGACTTCAGTAATATTATACTTGAAAAACTAATGTTTCTATACAATTTACATCCAGTAAATACAACAATCCAGTTTTATTTGAATATAGTATAATGACATGAATGTCTGTGTCTATGTGTATACATATCCAACTCTTTTTATCAGTCATTTTAGTAGCAAACAATATAGTTGACTTTATCAATATTTAGGATATAGCAATAAGCAAATTAGGTATAAATTTACCCTTTTTAAAAATTTCTTTGGTGTCTAAAATATCTCTGGAAATTGGAATGTATAAAATTCACTCAACAATTGTGATAAAAATTAAATTTTATTGGAGAGAGAGGAGTCTACAAAGGTTTGAGGTATGTTATCACTCACTGAGATTTAGACTATAGTAGGAG
This sequence comes from Rhynchomys soricoides, assembly GCA_019843965.1. Lineage (NCBI taxonomy): Eukaryota > Metazoa > Chordata > Mammalia > Rodentia > Muridae > Rhynchomys > Rhynchomys soricoides. Next base: position 5,023,039 of record JADRCH010000076.1, on the reverse strand, counting down.
ACAACACAAAGAGAGTTGGTTCAGAAGCGCATGAGCATTCCTGTTCTCTTCTTTGTGACTAACACAAAGGATGTTCTAGTGATACTTTTCCTTACATTCACCCAGACCTACTGTTTGATAACTTTTGTGTCATGTTTAAATTAACTTCTGATAATAACAGAAAATTCATTTCATGATAATCCAATAAAGAAATAAATGGCTTTGGTGATGGTAAAAGAATAAAAATGTTTTGAAATATAATATTCAGGTTCAAAGGGAATTATTTCTCATGTGTAGTGCATAAGGATACAGAAAAAATGAGCAAATGGATAAAATACTATAAATAGTTTTCACTGTCTATGAATTTTAAACTGCTATGTTTACTTAGCTGGTTAGTGTTTTCTAAAGAGTTCCAGACCTTTGGTATTTAAGGAATGGCAGAATATGATAAAAAGTAAAATAGTGTAGTAGTAATAATAATAATAATAATTCTAATACTACTACTACTAGTATGCCAAATAAACAATGGGAGAACATTATAGTTGCCAACATTTTATATTATTCAGATCACTTAAAACTAATAAAATTAAAAGAATTTCTGGAGCTAATTTTTCAAGGTAAACTAATCTATAAAATTAAAAACTGAAGTTCCCAGTGCCTTCTGTCAAACATGTCATTTACTAAAATGTGTCTTGCACCGAGAAGATCTGGGTTAGGAAAAAGGATTACATCACACATATTCTAATGACATAGTGATTAGCTCAACAAGATGCACTGAAAAAACGTGTAATGTGAGAGGATTAATTTTGAATCATCCATGTTATTTGAACATGAATGTTATTCTTTTATTTTAGTGTTTTAAAATTTTTAATTCACCATATAAAAAGTGATTTTCTTTGTTCAAAATGTCTTATTCAAGAAGAGAAATAAGTGGTTTCTACAAATTTATTGACAGTGAAAACTACTTTTCTGATGTCTGTGTTAGGTCTGTTAATGTCATAGATGCTCAATGTTACTTACAGATAATAGTTTCCTCATTCAACATCATGGTGGTTTAAGTGACAATAGATAGCTGCCATAGACTCTTATGCTTGGTTATTCATCTGCAGTTTATGGAACCATTGGGACAGATCAGGAGGTATGGCCTTGTTGGAGGAGGTGTGTCATTTGGAGTGGGCTTTGCAGCTTCAAAAGGCTTATTCTATTCTCAGTGTCCTCTCTGCTTCTGCTTGTGGTTTTGATAAATGAGCATTCAACTGTTCCTGCCACCACACCTTCACCTTCCTATTATGGATTCTATCCCTCTGAAATTATAAATTCAATTAAGCAATTTATATTTTTAGGTTTCCTTGGCAATAGTGTTTTATCACAACAATAGCAAAGTAGTGAATACAAACAGTTTCACTGCTGTCCAGGCTTGCATCTGGAGCATGATGGATGGCATTGTCACAAAGTCACTACTAGTATTAGGATGGTTTATATCTAAGAATAGTCTATATTCTTAAAAGTCTATTAATGTGGTAAAATAAATAATCATGTTTAAATTTTCTATCATTTATCATTTTGCTTCTGAACACAAACACCATTCATATATTCTTACCATTTATACAGTAAGAATATACCTACTTTGTTGTGATAGTATCATGATCTATACTTGTGTACTTTTGTTTTGTTTTTTCGAAACAGTATTCCTCTGGATAGCCCTGGCTGTCCTGGAACTCACTCTGTAGACCAGGCTGGCCTTGAACTCAGAAATTTGCCTGCCTCTGCCTCCACTTGTGTACTTCTTATTTATAGATATTTACATTTCCATCATGAATTCTCATTATCATGTGTTTAAGATCTAGCCCTAAAATTCAATAGGCAACATCAGAATTACAGGGCAGCTAGTGAAATGCTTACATAGAATGCACACAATCCTGGGTTCAGTTCCCAGCCATGGACAAACAGACATGTTGGGGACTTAGAACAGGTACTAAGAAGGTGGGTCAGAAGTTTAAGATCATCCTTGGTTACATAGCAAACTCATAACTCGACTAAGATACTAGAGAGTTGTCTAAAAATGAGTGAATGAATAAATAAAAAGCTCTAAAGTTGTCAGCATGCAATTAACCATTTTACACTAGCGTGTACAGTTGGTTTTCTTTAAATGTCTTCTGGTCTTTCTTGCCTTTCCATCTCCTCTTGTTTACTGGGCTCCTCTGTTATAAATGAAACTGAAGTAAATTTTCTTTCTTTGCTGTTATCTCTGGATTTTCACCTGCCTTTTCAAGTAAGGTATGGTTTCTGTGTCCATATTTCACACTGTGTCACAAAAGAATATTATCTATTCAGCTAACAGACTTCTATAATATGATAGTTCACAAAGCAATCAACTTACTGATAAATTCAAACTTCTAATAAATTCTAATCAAACTTCTGATAAATTTCCTCTACCCTTCTTTGTTTGGGAAGCACTAAATACTCATATTCTACCTCTTAATTATCCACAGTACATTGAACTTCTGAACTTTTTGATTTCGGATATCACCTAAGTTTATTCTCCAGATGCTTCCACCAGATGATAAAGAGGAATAACTGCTCTCAGATCCTACCCACCCAGCTTCATAAGGGCGCTCTCTTTCTCTCTACCTCTCTCTCTTTTTCTAAAAAAAAGCTAAAGCAAAACAAACACACAAACAAAATGAATAGGATTAAAAACTCCAAACTGAAACAAAAAGCCCACAAAACAGACCTAAACAAATCTCAGAGTTCATTTTGTGTTAACCTACTACTCCTGTGCATGGGGCCTGCCCTAGAATGTGGGTGACACTCGACTGGAGAAAATTGATTTTTTTCTTTTCTTTCCGAAGTGACTATCAATTGTGAATACCTTTTTGGTTAATCATGGTCTCAGTTTCAGGGCTGACATTTTTGCCCATTTGAAGTTATACAAGTCTTGTCCATTCCAACATAATCTCTGCAAGTTCATACCATTGTCAGTCCTATTGTTTCTGTAAGGCATTGTTTTCTAGATGTCATCCACCACCTTTTGCTCTTACGGTCCTTCTGACTCATCATCCACATGGATCTGAACCTTGAGGGAAGAAGTTTGATAATGACATTTAATTTAAAACTATGAACCCCAAAGTCTCTCACTCTGTGCATATTGTCCAATTGTGGGACTCTGTGTTAACTCCTATCTACTACAGTAAGAAGCTTCTCTTAAAGTGGTTGAGAGATGCATGTATCTATGGATATAGCAGTATGCTGTTAAGAGTCAGTCTAATGCTATGTTCCCTTAGCAGAATAGGCATAGTAGGTTTGTTATAGGCCTATAATATATCTACTTTCAGGTTCTTGGCCACTTTAGCAGCATCAGGTTTGGGTTCTGTCTCATAAAGCAACCCTGAAATCCAATTTTAAGCAATAGTATATTTTGCCTTTCACTTTTGTACCACAATTGTAACAATATATCTTGTAAGTAGGTAATTTTGTTGGGCAAATATCTTGTAACTTGTTGATATTGGTGATTACCTTGCTTCTCTGGTAGAGTAAGAGCACCTTCCAGTACCAGAAACACGTCCATAAAGGCAAAACTGCTATTTGATGCTATTGATGTCTTCTGTCTTACAAAATGACTATGGATTTATTCATGTTGATATGAATATGTCTTTTAATATAACAGTTCAACAAGCTGTTCTTAAAACTGCTCATGTTTTATTTAGTGAAATTCTAATAGTGTTTGCCATGTTAACTCACAGTGATCTGAACCATATTGCCCAAGGACTTAAAATGCTCTACCACATTGGTGGAGCTAAGCAGTGTATGGGACAGACAAAGGTGTAGAAAACCCAATGGGTTGTGTTTTCATTAAAGATCTGAAGAGGTTTGGATGATGGAAAGGGAAATTCTGCTTGCATAAAACCAGGTGCATAGAGACAAAGGATCTCTGGTATATATTCTGCATCCTCCTTTTCTCCTTTCATACTTGCTTACATAGATTGGCTCTACCAGAAATAAAACAATATAACAAAAATCCCATTTTTCAAAATAAACCCTAAAAATAATTTAAATTCATGTTTCAAGTCATTACTGAATTATGATTTTTTAAAGTAACTATAATAAAAGAAAGAATAAAACAGGAGCAAACTTGAGCAGTTGTTAGAAAGTCAGGATTGTGTCATTGGAACTGGGGACAAGAACATGACAGATTATGTTTGGAAAGCCCCGAGAAGGGCATCATAGTCCCAGAATACTTCAGTCTCTCTTCTTCTTGAGGTTTGCATCTTATTTATGCTTTCCAGAGACGATAAGCTAGCAACTAGGAAACAATTTGCCATCAAAATAAGCACCAGGCTCCTGTTAAGCCACCATGTTGCTGCTCTCCAGAAACTGGTGAGTTGGAGTATCTATGAATTGTGGAGTCGGCAGTATAAGGAGGTTGTCAAGCTCATCAATTTTCAGAGAAACAGGTCAGAGAAGAATGAGAAAGAAAGATCATGGTGATGTTTTAACTTAACTCTAGAATGGTAATAACTGGAAATATACATATATACCATACAGTGGACCCTATATAAAAGTTAATTACTATATTAGTACTTTCTTAAACCCAGGCTTCCATAGTCTGAATGGTATCCTTTCTGCTAGTGCCTGTGAAAATTATTTTCTTTTTTTCCATCAACAACTAGCAAAGAAACTGACTCTCTGGAAGTTAGCTACCTGTTAGTTAAAGTAACCATAATATCAGCATTTGTCTTTCTTTTATTGAAATAACTTGTAGACTGCACAGGTAATGCAGAACAGATAAAACTTTTTCCTCTAGGAAATGAGAGTTTGAAGAAGAGAAGTAATCTCTATAACTAGTCAGGAGGTTGATTCTTTCAAGTTCTATGACTAATAGAGGAATTAAAAATTTAAAAATGTTTCATGGGCCAAAATATAGCAATTGGAGGCTTGTATAATAGCTAGTAACCACTGTTTACTTGGGCTAAGAGTCTCAGTCCTACAGTGACACTGGTGTCAATATAGTTTGAATGTTCCCTGGGGCAACATTCTGAGAGCTTTCCTTAATTGGCTATAGTTCTTTTATTAGTGTTTGAGCCTCATGGGCTTTTCTTTTCCATGTTGGCATGTTCATTGTTATAGTCCTTGTTCAGATCAATTTTAACATTCATGTTGGTGAGATTTTATGGGTGTCACTTCTTATATTACTAGGAGATGCAAACTCCTAACAAACTCCCTGATGCTCTGGCTCTTACAGTCTTTCCACAACCTTTTTCACAGTGTTTCCTGAGCCTCCACAAATCTGCATTTTGATTGGTTGTAGTTAATAGTCTCCATCTGTTGCAAAGAGAAGTTTCCCTGATGAAGGGTGACGACTACACTTAATCTGTAAGCATAAACACAAATGTTTATGGTTTGCTCCTAGGGATTATAAATGGATTAGTAAATTGGTGGTTTTAGATTTTCCTCCAATAACAATGTCTTCACTAAAATTCAGTAGTTAGCTAGATTTCCAGTAATAGAAATGGTTCCCCTCTTTTTGAATGCTTCTTAAGGCAATGGCTCTTTTTATTCTTCTCATTTGTGTAGTTACTACAGGCTACTCACATTGGAAGATTAGGAGCTAACAACCTCCAGTGAAGGAGAACCTCCAGTGATAGGTTTTTGTCTTTCTGGATCTGTGTAACCTTACCCAACATAAACTTATTTACAGAGTCATTGAATATCACTAAGACACATGTGTTCCTACTTTACCCTTATGGTTATCATGCCATACTTATCAATATGCTTCATAGGGATCAAAGTTGAGTAAGACTATTGGTTTCTTCCCTCCTTTAGAAGAAAGCATGGTATTTTCTGATTCCATGAAATCTAATAGTTAAGATGGGAGCATTTAAGTCAGTTCCAGCCCAGAAGTTTTAGATACTGTTTCTGAAGTACATTGTGTATTCAGCAATAAGGATTTATCTCCCACCTCTGGTGGGTAAGAAAAGGCAACTGTAATAGTTTGTATATTTGAGGAGTCTCTTGGATAACCCTACCCAACAACTCAGAAGAAGGCTTCTTACTCCTAGTATTGGGTTATTTTGGGGTGGTCTTTGGCACTTGGAAGGAGTGCTATTAACCCTTATGAGAAAAATTCATTGAAATACATATACATGTAATGACACGCAATATGGTTTTTAAGGTAACTTGTTAATAGTATAATTCCTTGTGGCCTTTTCAGCCACCCATATTGTTATTTTACCCATCTCTTCCTCCTCCTCCTTCTTGTCCTCGTCCTCCTCCTCCTCCTGTGTTTATCTTCCTCTGCCTTCACTAACAAACCACCCCTTCCCCATTTCTTTAATTAGATCAATTTTATCCTGCTTTCCTTTTACTCTCCTTTAACCTTCTTCCGTATTATCCACTGTCTCCCTAATGGGACCATGTTTTCCCATTTTCCCTATCAGATCAGTTGCATCTTGCTATTCCTATCAATATTGCTCCCCAAACACCTGGCCCTTTACTTTCCTTGTTTTAATAGCTTCTAAAGACTACACACACCAGACAATTGGGATGTAAGAGCCTCAAATAAGAGAAAACGTGAAATTTTTGTTTGAGTCTAGCTTATCAGTTCCATCTACTTACCTGGAAATTTAATGATTTAATTTTTAGAATAGTATGAGTATGAATATTTCATGTTGTCTTATGTACCATATTTTAATCATTTAATTTATTTAATGTCAAGATAATATTGTAGCCTAATAAGTATATGTCTAGTTAGTGAGGCACACAATGTTTCAAAGTGAGAAACAAGAATGATTTCATATTGGGATTATATGAAAACATAACTTCATCTTTTAGCTGAAAACCTACTAAAAGTAGAACTATTTCTTGCATGCTATTTTTAAACAATGTAACTCATATTCTAGGACATTAAGATAAAACTTGATCAGTATCTTCATTTCTTAAAGATAGTTACTTGGCCCTATGACATTTGTTTATTTTGTAAACTCTTTTATGTACTTAAAATGTATAAAAAAATTAGATACCAAATATGGTCCTGTGACAAAATTTTCATTATTCTCCTGAAAAGTTGTAAGAGGAGCCATCTCTTCCCAGTTTGAGAAAATTTAGTCATTTCCAAGATATAGTCTTTTATTCACTTACAATATATCTTATAAATTATAGAAAATTTACTTTTACAAACTTAATACATTTGACTTTCTTTTAAATCATTAAAACATTTTTAAATATATTTTCAAAGTGCTACTTCAAATAGTTTCATTGAGAATGCCAAGGTGTCTAGTATTACTCACATTTTGACTATTATTTATGGAATAACAAATCTGGGTTCTATTTCTCTTAGCCCAGATCAAACCCATGTCTATTGTCCTGAAAATGAGATGAAAAAACAGAAAGTACAATTGAGGAGAAGGGTAAGTGAGTCACTTCCTGTCCTTCATCCATTCCACAAATCACCTAGGACTCTAAAAGTAAAGATACAGTCACAAGAGGAAAACAAGCTTAACCATGAATTCTCTAATCATTTTGAGTGGGATGTGTCAAAGGTTTCAGAACTATTAGTCTGAATAGGTAACAACAAAATATCAGTATGTTTTCCTAAAAATCATTGTATAAATTTATAGTTATGGATACATTGATGGAACTGCAAGAAATTCATCAGCTCAGTAACAGGTGCTGGGACTTCTGACACTTGTTGTTTTCTCCACGAGTGAAATTTGTTTCATAAGTATCCATTCCATCTTATACATGACAATAATCAGTCTCCAAATAAGTAATACCCAGTTACAGCTGAGGACCAGATTCCAATCAGGCCTCTTAGTTTTCCCACTAAAATACTTTTCCAACAATAAAGAAATATTTGTCATACATCTTTTTTAAAAAATATGAAGAAAAAAATCACATCAGGTCTTCTACAGGTAAATTATATGTTTATTCCTATTTGCACAAAATATAAAGTAGATCCTGGCTCCTTGAATTTATAACTTTTGATATTAGATAAAAATACATTTCTTGCTAAAGTTATCTTTTAAGAGTATTGTAATAAAAGATTTGTTTTATAAGCTTCTAACTACAGATGTAATAGCATGAAGAGAGGCAGCTTTTAAAGATGAATCTCATTCTTCTATATCTGTGTTCTGGCCAGCAGTGATGACAAAATAAACCTTTTTGATTATACCAGTGCCATATATTTTAAAAAGCATTAGATCCTCAGAGTCCCAGGTTGGGGACAGCCAAATGATAAAAATCAGAAGGATGTGTTTATTTTTTTGTAAATTACAGAAGATAAAGTATTTTATCATTTTAGGAGGGGAAATAGTTTGATTCAAAATTACTTTGATAGGACTACATGTAATAAGGATCTTTCCAAGACTGAGAAACCATGATGAGCCATATAGCTGCAAAGTGTGAGTTAATCTCTACAGTATTCATTGTTTTCTTGATTTAATATTTACCTTGATTAGACTTTGGGGTCAGTAGGAATTTTAAATACTGCTCTCAACAAAGGTAAAGAGGTTCATTTCTATTTAAACTCCGGCCCTCTATAGAAATGTCCCTGGGAAAGTTTTACAAATCTTACATCAATTTTACCATTTGCATATGAACACATGTATGCTCTTGTGTGGTGATTCATTACAAAACAGACAAATAAATAAACATTACAAAAAATGATTGCCAGAGTCTCCTGATTTTTAGGAAGACTGACAGAAATCAGGAAAGAAATATGTCTTAATTCTCACATTTGTATGTGATTAGTGTATATTTACTTATTTATTTATTTTATTGGATATTTCATTTATTTACATTTCAAATGTAATCCCCTTTCCTTTCTAGAAACCCCCATCCCATTCTCCCTACCCCTGCTTCTATGAGGATGCTCAACCAAACAAACATCCCATTCCTGCTCCCCACCCTGGCATTCCCCTACACTGGGGCATCACGCCTTTCCAGAACCAAGGGCCTCTCCTCCCACTGGTGTCCAACAAGGCCATCTTCTGCTACATATGTGGCTGGAGCCATGGGTCCCTCCATGTGTACACTTTGGTTGGTGGTTTAGTTCCTGGGAGCTCTGGGGGTTCTGGTTGGTTGATATTGTTGTTCTTCCTATGGGGTTGCAAACACCTTCAGCTCCTTCAGTTCTTTCTCTAACTTCTCCACTGGGGACCCCATGCATAGTCCAATGGTTGGCTGTGAGCAGACACTTCTGTATTCGTCATTCTCTGGCAGAGCCTCTCAAGAGTTAGCTATATCAGGATCCTGTCAGCAAGAACTGCTTGGCATCCACAAAAGTGTCTGGGTTTGGTGGCTATGTATGGGATGCATCCCCAGGTGGGGCAGTCTCTGGATGGCCTTTTCTTCTGTCTCTGCTCCACACTTTGTCTCCATATTTCCTTTAGACAGGAGCAATTCTGGGTTAAATATTTGAAGATGAGTGGGTGGCCCCATCCCCCAACCTGGGGCCTTGCCTAACCTCTGGATATGGTCTCTACAGGTTCTCCCTCCCATTTTTGGGCATTTCAGCTAATCTTATCCCTGTTGGGTACTGGGTGCCTCTTGCTTTCCTGGCATCTGGGATTTCAGTGCATTAACATTTCTTAGTATGTCCTTTGATGTTGTTTAAAGCATCCCTCCCATACTGGTGCTTACACAAAAAGGGCCAATATATTTAATTGTGCTTTTACAGTTTCTTAATTTCCTAAACATTCATTGGTTGGCACAATCATTACTTTTAAAGCTATGTCATTGGGTGGTAATATTTCCTACATGTTATGGGATTCTATTGATTAATAATATATTTGGAAGATTTATTCTGGTCTCACTTTTGTTATATGTGTAAGTTACAATGTTCTTAGATGTATGTCATGGGCTTTGCTGATAACAGTGAGACTCTGTGTGTGTGTGTGTGTGTGTGTGTGTGTATCTGTATGTGTGTGTGTGTAATGTGAGTGTGTGTGTCTGTGTGTGAGTGTGTCTGTGTATGTGTGTGTGTGTGTGTGTGTGTGTAAGAAAAGAAATGAATGACATACTTTATGTCATTTTTGGTTGATTTTTCTTTGAAGTAGCACTCTGCCTCTTTGATTTGTTTTACTTTCCAAAACTATTCCCTAATGTATAACTCTCCCTTTGAGATTTACTTTCCATTAACTTTGAAGAATACATCCAACTCTATTGTAGTGTTTATTCATTCTCCTCTAGCATAAGTATTCTGATGCTTCTGTTAAATATTTGGAAATTGTATTTTCTGACTTTATGTTGCCACAAGGCAGGATTGGACTTCATGATATTGGTTTGAAGCTGCCTGTGATGTGTCACACAGAGGGACAGATGTAGGCTGTGCTTGCATTTCTCTTTCCATCTGCAGCTGTTTGACAGTGAATGCTCTTTGTGGTCTAGTGACACAGAGAACATTCTCTTAGAGGATTCCACATTAATTAGACTGTATTGCTAGTGGAGAACTGGGGACATATAACCTTGAAGAATCACTGCCTTTCTAATTAATGCTGCAATATATCACACTCACTAATAGGATTTTTCTACAATTTTTATTTTATACCTTTTATATCTAATGGAAACATCATTTTCCATTATTTCCTGGAAAACTTTAAAGATCAAATATGTTATATAGAATGCTTTTGCTGAACTTTTTGAGATAATAATTTACCTTTTAGAATACTGTCTGTTTATATGCTGAATAATATTTCCAGATTTTAGTGTTATGGAGTGACAGCACATTACCTAGTTGTTCCATTATTCAAATGCACTGCTTAATCTGGGTGATAATGTTTTGACTGGAATTCTTGCATCACCAATCAGGAGCTAGATGCTCTCTTTCATGTTCTTTGCTACATAAAACTCACTGTTTGTGTGTACCTCACCGCATGCATCTACTCTTTGTTGATGGATACTTGGGTAGGTTTCAGAACTTGGCTGTGATGAAGAATGACATGATAACATCAATGAGCAGATGCCTCCACAGTATGTTCCCCTCAATTCTGTCAGATTTATTCTTAGGATTAGTATAGATGTGTTATATGGAGGTTCCATTTTTTAGTACACGTGTGAAGGTCTTTTGTGATTTCCTCAGTAGTTATAGCATTTTACAATATCACCACTAGTATGTTTAGGCTCTGTTCTCCCCAGAGCTTCACCAGCGCTTGTTACTCTCTATCTTTTTTTTTTTTTTAAATATTGGAGTTTTAATTTTTTTAAGTGCTTATACAAATATGTGTGTATATGTGAAGGAACCCACAGATTCCATAAGAGCGTGTCAGATCCTCTGAAACTGCAGTTATAAAGATGGTTGTGAATTATGCACTATGGGTTCTTGGAACCAAATCTGGGTCTCTGGAAAAACAGCAAGAATTTTTAACTGCTAAGACATCTCTCCAGTCCCTGGCTTTAACTTTCATTGCTTTGTTTTTTAATTTATTAAATTTGTTCTTTGACATTTTCCGTCTGTATAAAATGCATGCACTATTACTCAAGTCTCTGACATACCATGGTTTTCCTATTAACTGCCTCTCCTCCCTACAAGTCCTTTATCCACATTCATGCTTTCTGTTTTGAGACACATGATTTTAACCAGCACAATCTTTGTGGCAATGTGCTAGAGATTGCCATTGGAACATGTTGGACTCACTACTGGCTGCTCAACTGATGCATGGACTCCCCATTACCAGAATATTTTAGTGACCACTATTTCAGTATAGGAACAGGGCCCATTGAGACTCCAGTTGGCAACAGGCCAATCCTTACTTTGTACAAGCTTAGTTTAGGCAAGTACAGTGTCACTGAGTTTGTCATTGGAGTGGCTATATCAAGCCCAAGATATTATGCCATAGCATTCCTTATTATCTCTCAACTCTTTTTTTTTTAATGCCCATTCACAATGTAACTGGAATCTTAAAGAAAGTGATGTAAACGTCTTGTATATGACTGAGTACACAGTCTTCACCTAATTTCAATACTTTAAGCAGTTGTGTGTCTTCATTTACCACCTTTACTTCAAAAAGGGTCTTCTCTCATTAAGGCTGAGAGTAGCATTTATCTACAAGTATAATTGTACTATGAAAGGTGGCATTCAAGGAGGAAGATCCAATCTCTCTTTCACAATGGATTTCTATATCTTGAAATCAAGGTACATTGTCTGTCAGATAGTTTTCTATCATTTGGTGGACATAGAAGCTGATTCTATTTCCCAGCTTTTGTAAGTAGAGGAACAAGGAATAGGAGCACCTTTCTTGAAAGTGGGCTTTGAGACCCTTATGTACCCAAGAATGATATAAAAATATTGCATGGTAGTTCTGTTTCTAGCATTTTTGAGGAGTCTCCACGTTTATTTTCATAGAGCATATAAGAGAATGTGCCCCTACCACAAATGAATAAGAGTATGTTTTTCCCCATCATTGTCAGACTTTTTTTATTTCATAATGGTAACCATTCTAATTGAAGTTACATAGAACCTCAAGTAGTTTTAATTTCCATTCATTGCTAATGTTGTCAAATACTTTAAAAATGTTTATTAGCCATTTAGATTTCTTCTCCTTTTAGGTCTAACATCCATTTTTATTGTGTTATTTGTATCTTTAATGCTTTGTTTGTGAATTCCTTATGTTAATTTGAGCTATTAACTTTTTGTCTGATATAAAAAAATTCTGATAACAATTTCTCCTAAGATTTGCATTTTTCTGAGATTTTTATTCATGATGTGTTCTGTGATCTTGACCTAGAATTCTGTTTTTTTTTATGTCTAGAATTCATAGAAACTTTCTACTCATAGTAGCCGAAGTTTGCCACACATTCTGTTCCTTTTTTTAAAAAAAATAATTTTCATTATTGAATAATTAAATTCTTGTTCTTTATCATTAAGTCCTGACATTTTGTTTTCCACATGATTACTTTTGTTTGTGGTATGTTTTGCATCAAGTTTTCAAATTAATTTTAATGAAATGTTTATTTTGAATTTCACTGAAGATCTGGTTTTCTTCAACAATTTTAATTCTTGACTAAATTCATGTTTCATATACTTAATTTTCGTTATTTTACTCAACACCTTATCTATGCATTTTGGTCTTCAGTAGAGATTTTATTTCTATTCTAAGTCTTTATGCCATGTTCTCTTCAAATTCCTTGAATGCATTGATTCATCAAATTCTATGTATTAAGATTCATTTAAATTGTTCCTCTTGGGAACCATTACTGTAGAGCTATTGAGCTTGCAGAGAACATATTGCTTTATTGTCTCATATCCCTGGTATATTTTTTAATGGAATCTGCCGACTGAAATTTTTGTTTTGAGTGTGAGTTGCTAGCCAACCTATATTGTGGAGGAATTACTGTCTTTGTCATTATCCTAACTTAGCTGCTGGACCTTGGAGAAGATGCTATGGCAGGCTAAGGTCAAGTAGTCTCACCATTGTGGGTTATGTATATGACTGAGTGAGGATGTTCTGAGAGCTGAGCTAAGGAGTCTTACCATTGGTGCCCTGAACAAGGTCCCAAGGCAAGCTGGAAGGTGAGGTGCTTAATGTATGTGGTTCCTTAGGCAATGTCTCAGATTACCTTTTTTTTCTTATCCCTGAGGCAATGACATAGGTAGCCCAGGCTAGCTTAGCACTCAAAATTTCCCATTTTAGCCTCACAAGTACTGGTATTGCATTTGTATACTGTTGTATACAACTCAGTATTTACTTAATAAATATTTTATCACACTCTCTGAACCAATTAGCTTAATAGGCTGTAAACATAGCTTAATGAAGGAAATATACATTTTTCTACCTATCTAAATGTAAAGTAATAATCATTAGCTATAAAGAAAACAAACTCATACTGCTGAGTTTAAAATGTTATGGTAATGGTAGATAGTCTCCTAAAATACACTTCCCAATTCCAATTTTCTGTGGTACTTGAATCAATTATTTTTTTGGCTTACCTCGTATAGTCTATATAGCATGGGAGGCTGTGAATTATTATCTTCTTATCCTCTTTCTTCACTTCCCAATGTACTGGGATTATAGGCCATGCCACCACATCCAGAGACTTTTTCATAGCTTCCAAGGATCTCTTAGATATATCTTAACACCAGCACATATATTACCTTTTAACTGCTAACATGGCTCTAATTCACTGCTTATAACTAATGTCACTGAATATTTCAGATTACAAAAATAGCTATACCTTACCATTTATTTATAGAGCTTAGCATTTTTAGAATGTTTTCTGTCTTTCAGCATGAGAACTATTCAGATTAATGATGTATGTCTAGACTAAATTTACAACCTGTAATTTTATGTTGCCAAATGTTTGAAGCTTTTATTTCTCAACACTGACATTAGGTAGATGATAAAATTAATGATAGACATGTCATCAGGCAGAACTCAACAATATACTTTAAGCTATTCCGTCTGTGCCATACCCAACTATAATGGTCTGAATAATGAACTTTAAACTAGCTCATCTCTACCAAGTATTAGCTACATAATTTAGACAAGTTACATGAATTGTGTTTTTTCTGCATGTACATTGATGAAGATAGTTTATTATGGATAAGATTGTTTTCAGTATTACAAGTCTATACTTAATATGGTACTTAAATACCATATAGCAACAAATTTCAAACTACAGTAAGGAATATCATTCTAACAATTCACCAAAATGAATAATTTCTTTTTACATTGAGTAGTATTTTCCTGGCTGGATCTTGCAATGTCATTGATCACAGGGTCGTCTCTCAAGAGTAGTAAGTAAGATGTGGCCCATTTCTACACCAATTAAACTAGCAAGGAAGGCTGACTCCTTAGTGGATGGTTTCCTTCATCCTGTCCAGGAGCAGCTTTCAAATAACTGACTTTTGATTTTCAGATTTCCTACAGAGATTCTGCAAAAACCTGAATCTCCCCTGAGCTCCCTTGGCTTCTTACTTTAGTTTCTTTCACACAGATGAACACATTTTTATGCTGAAGTGTGTTATATTTAAAGTAATAAAAAAATATTTCTTTTTTTGGACAAAATAGTATTCTACTGTTAACTTATTGTAGTGTTTAAAACTATCTCTGTCATACAAATAATTTGAAGAATCTTAAATAGAATAAAAAAGACCAATTGAAGTTTGAATTTAATTTTTTTTTTAATTACACATGTGTGGAAGGGATCTGTGTGAATTTATATACATGTGAGTACTGGTGTTTCTACAGTCTAAAGGTTCCAGATTCTCCTTAATCTGAAGTTATAGGAAGTTGTGAGGCCCTACAAGGATGCTTGGAATCAAACAGTTTCATCTTCAAGAACAGTGTGATTTCTTAACTGCTGATACATATCTATAGTGCCCAATAAAATTTTACAGAATTTAATAGTGAATTACTAATAAGTTAGACAAGACTGAATTAACCTCTGTTTATTAGGACTCTATGTGCATTAACTCTAGGGTAGACAGAAACACCTGTAAATGCAAAATGTCTCACAGCTACAAGTACATGTGGCAAAAAGAAGGCAATTCTATTCAGTGATCAGGAAACATGTTCTAACATTACTCTGAAACCCAGAACCACTTTCTTTGAAAGGCTGGTTTGTACAGTGGGAAGTCTTCCCACAATGATTGTCAGCTACTGCTGCTCAGACCTGTTTGTGAGTTCAGAGGTACAAAGATCTCAGCCTCACAAGGCCACTGTATGAAGATGTGTTTGTTCTTACTAGAATATTATCTGATTGATAGAAATCATATGTTTTATACAAGGAAACAATTATTCATTGAATAAAGCTGTGAATGTAAAAAAGAATGATTGTACTTAATTATTACACTGGATGTCACATATATGTTTTAGAATATATGACCACAATTGTTGACATTTGTATACTCAATGTTTTAACTAGTTATAATATATTATATAATATATATAATATAATATATATAAGAAGGCATATATATTATATTATAATGCATATAATATATAATTTTTCCTATACAATTTCTATTTCAGTGTTTCAAATTTACTATGAATTTCAAATTTGCTTTGAAAGAGATATGGTTATACTGGATATCTCATGAAGTAAAATGTTGAGGTTTTTGACACAAACATATAATAAGTATATTTATAGACTTAAATTCTAAGTTAATGATCAATATATCAATAGTACAACTATGATATTTTTACAATACCAAGTTCATTTTTAGTAATTCAAATCTTCATGTATAAAACTTATTATTTTCTAATTTTCTTTCAAATGGTGCTTTAAGAATAGTCTTTCTTTTTTAAAACCACTTATATGTAATTTTAAAATAAATAATTAATACCAACAGATTGATGCTTTTTTCCTCTTTTTTTGAAAATTTTCCTAACAAGGGAAATTAGATTACCTGTGTTTGGTCCAAACTACATTCTGTGTCTATAAGAAATGATTAGTACTATTTAGTAAAGCAATAGAATATCTATTGATTGTGCCCTTTCTTCATCTCAGTTGTGGGATTTGCAGCTACCCTTGTCATCGTACAGAAAAGAATACAAAGAGAAGAAGTGTACTATCACTGATATTCTTCTCTCCTACAGTAGCTCAGTGAGAGTTTATTTAGAAAGGACCCATGGACAAATGTTTAACTAGGACCTAGATTCAGCACTAATCTCTCAACAATAGTTGCCTTACTTAGTAGATACCTCTAAAAATGCTGAAGTTTTAGATGCAAGAGAAAATTAAGACAGTTTAGAGGAACTATTAGTGACACCAGTGCCCTGAATTACAAAAATTATATCAATCCAAGATGAAAAGGAAAAAGATAGATATTTAGCAGAACTAATTAAGAGCTTAAAAACAGTAATAAAACTAAATAGGTACAAAATACCTTTAGAATGTTAACAAATGCCAGGGGCAACTTTATGTTTTAAGCAGTTGGTACAACTAAATTTTTCTTTATGCTGAATGAACAAATCTATTAAGAGTGAAGAAGATAAGAGTTAGTTTATAATCTCACTGGGGAAAAAAGGCCAATCAAAACTTAATTGGATCCATTTAAAAGAAAAAAGCTAAACAATGTACTAAAAACTGCAGCCATAATTAAGGAGGCATTTAAGGATTAATACAATATACTCTAATACTGTATGTCTTCGGGTAACAAAATCAGCCCTGATTTAGACTTTGAAGACTGCAATTAGCAAAATTTTCCATTAATAAGCAAAATCTTTTGAAATTTGTATTTCTGTAGAGAAAATTTAAAGTTGTACTGAAGGCCATTCATGAAAGAAATTGTTGAGTCCAGATGGTTATTCAATAGTGTTTCATAAAGGGAAAATGACACTAGAATTTACTTCCTTAATAATCAGCTCTCGCTCAAAATAATTCTTCCACATTTTTCTGAGAAAGTCCCTAGGGCCTCTACTGCAGAGGTATGTAAGATCAGTTTTATTTTGTGAATGGTAACAATGACAAGCTTTATTTAAGTATGATTTTTAACATTATTTCTACAAGAGTAAGAATCTTGTTTCACTGAAGGTTGTTCCAATAATCTATATAAACCACTACTTATTACTGTTACTGTTATTAATTATTACTATTACTAATATTTGCAAGTGTTGGTGAGACTGTCATATGAAGTAAGACAGCTGCTTGTGATCCTTGATCAAATACAAGGAACTGCTGCTAATCTTTTATTTCATAATCTCAGAATAAATATTTCAGGCCAGCAAACCAGACTTCTATATTTTGATAAGCAAATCACATTGTTTGGAGGTACCCTTATGATAGAAGTTCAGTTCCCTAGACATTTGGAAGTATTCCAAACTGGCTCATTGTCTAGCTTCTGGGTAATGTGGCCTTTGTTATCATCTTTCAAATCATGTCCCAAATCCCTGGACAAGCCAGTAGATTCAATTTAGAAACAAAGACAGTCTCTAAAGGCAGAGAATAATACTACTATATATAATTGAAATAATTAATGATGCGGTTTTTTTACTTCTGTGTCAAAGTCTATGTGCATGTGCTAGTACTCCTTGTATTAAGAAAACCACTCACTGTTGGAAAGGGTGCATTGCTGCCTTTGATCTTCATAGCCACATACCAATTTAGTAATTCAGTCATTGCCAGGCACTTAACAAATATGTTCTGTTGAGTCCCAAATGCAAGAACAGGATGGCCTGGTTATGAATATGTATGTCTCAGAAGGCTTGGTGGGAAATAATGGACTCTGAGCAGGCCGTGGATCTGTCAGAAATTTTGTCAGAGATGGAAATGATTGAAGGAGACACTACTGCAAAAGGAAAGGATAGCAAAGTGTTAGTGTTAGAGAAGACGTGATGGACTCAATAGTACTACAGTGAAACTTGGAGATGGAATAGTGAAGACTATAAAGCAATGATGGAGGTAGGGCTTTATAAGCTTTATTTGTGTTTCATAAGTATTTGGTAATATGTTTAAGGGAAATTATTAGCAGAGACAATTATTTTAACAATGTTCACGCTATCTCTTCAAGTAAGCCAGGGCTCCTGTTTTGCTTATGATTTCTATGTAACTGTAGATCTATAGAAGCAGAAGACAAGTACAGTGGAAAAGCACAACAGAAGCCAAAATCTAGTGGTCATCCTAAAATTATGATTATGTTCTCTTTATACAGTGCTCTGGTATGAGCTCTAGTGCTCTTGGTTTTTGGGATGCCATGTGTATAATTTATTTATTAAATTAAAATGAAAAAGAAAATGCAGAGCCACGGTACCTCTGTGATAGTGTAAAGATCATAAGTCTTTAGCTACAACAGTGTAAAATTACTCATAAATTAGATGAAAAAAATCTCTACTGATTAAATACAATGTAAATGACTTAAAACACAGTCTGTTGTTAGTATGTTGTTTGCATATTTTGTCATCTTGCTTAATAAAACTGAAATATGTGATTCTTTTAAGTGTGAGGTAAAATATGAAAATGCCAGGAACACTTCAGCAGACATAACCTCTAGGGCAAACCATTGTCCAGCCTAAACTAGCATTTATACCTTGTTCATAGTGACACTGCTTTTGTTGCTGATATAGGTCTTTCCATGACAGTAAATATGGAGCTACACTGTCTTTTAGATGACTAGACAGGTTGTCATTAGGTACATGCATGAAAATTTGATTACCCCCTGTCTTATAAGAAAATTTCTAAATAGATATCCATAGTATTTAAAAAACCATCCTTTAGTGTTAATTGTCCCTCCCTGTAATCCCTCCCCTACTGTTTTCTCTCATCTCCATCCCCATTTCATCCACCTCTTCCAGTTTCCCTTTTATCTTTTACTCTATGCTACATTTCCCCAGCTTTGGGAAATCCCCTCCTCCTTCTGTGTATTTGATCTCTGTGATTACTTTGATTGAAGCAATATGTTGTAATTGGACCACATTTTCATTATACATCCACTAGTTGATCGATTTTTAGGAAGTTTCTAATTATTTAATTGTTATGTATAGAGCAGCAATAAATATGGAAGAACTCAGAAAATGTGACAGCAAACACAGGACCTGCACATGTTCAAAGTACACAATATCTCATAAGTGGGCTTGGGCATGAAGTTGCAGTTGATCCCTTCTGAGAAAGGGAAAATCAATTTTCTACAATGGAGTGTCAGTAGATCTATGAGTTGCACTCCAGGGCAAATCCAATGGCCAGGAGTAGTAAGCCAACATAACATACACTCCATGTTTATTTTGTGGGCATTTTGTTTTATTTTGTATAAATGCCTTCAGAGGAGTTTTGATATCTAAATAGTTATGCTTTTGACAAGTGGATACTACTGAGGAACCTCACTTCAGAAAATACGGACCAAACTAATGATGACATTTATTTGGTTCTGCATTGTGTAGTGGGCTTGAACTTTTGAACTCAAGAAGGTAATTTGACCACATCATATTGCATTCCTTCATTCTTTTGGTACTTCAGATCATCCTTTGATTACTCACACAAGCACTGGAAATGCCTAAGTTCCAAGTTTATCTCAGTATTCTCAAAGGAAAGCTTTATTAAAGCACTCAGTCTTCTTTGAAGACACTTTTTGTAACCCTTATTGTTATTTGTTAGAAAAAGAGGGAATTGAAAAACGTTCAAATGGAAATATCCTGAGAGTTTTACATGTGCAATTGGAACTGTATGGGTCTTCATGTACCAGAGCAGTAGGTCTGAGATATTGAATTCATCTGAGTGACTCTGACCTTGGTGTTCTTCATAGGAGGTTACTTTACTCACCAAGTAATTGGGATACAATCTATCAGAAGTTCAGATATCTATAAAACAGATATCTAGACCTTTATTCTATGCCCCATCTACATAAGCATATTATTTATTTTTGAGATCAATTCTATTTTGAGACAGATTCTATTCTGTCTGTCATCTAAAAATGTCTTCTTCTTGAAGCATCTAAGAATGCAGTCTTCTTGAAGCATCCATTTATAAGTATACACAATTGAAAGAACCTATTGAAGTATTAATAAATGCTGTGTTTTTGATTCATACCTAAGTCTATCAATTATTTTATTTTAAGTAGCATTCCAAGGATTTATCTGGTACTGAAAAGTTGACTCTACACAGTTAGGGTTTTGAATTCATTGCTGTTTATATAGCTGGCACTTTCTGAGTAATTATTTACTCCTGCAGCTGTTGCCTGTGTACCACTCTGCTTTCCAAAAACAAACACATGCCTAGAAAATCAGAGTGATCCTGTGTCACCATTTCCTCCAGTGCAAGGATGCAAGCATAAGCACAGACAATAAAATAAAAGATTTTTAAATTGCAGTTAACTGCAATAATTCAATTTTAAAGTAGAAAATTTTAAGCCCAGGGCTTACAGGACTGTGACAATTTGGTCTAGTTTCAGACAGCTGAGGGTTACTAGTGTAAAAAAGTGTTGGGATCATTTTCTCATTAATAGACAAGAAAGCTAGAAAGTACTTGTTCACTGGTTTTTAATCAGTTTATTCCATGGGCTGCAAGCCTCCTTCAGAAGGAGATTCTGCCTGGCTAGTAATACATTAGCAGTAATCCAGTGATCTGTCTATGCATTAAAGATACAATATATTCTTCTACTGATCAGTTCTTTTTCTAGGAAAATGAATAGACCTGCTTTTGGTGGAACCTCCTAACAAAAGAGCTTTGTAGATAAAATTGACAGACCATATAGGGTTTAGTTTACTTTGAATGCTTAAATTAGAAATACTTGTATTAGGATTAAACTGGAAAATGAGCTAATCTAATTGCATGTCCAAGCAGATATATGTCAAATTCAGTTTTTTATGATCATTGAATTATAGCACAGTTCATAAATGGAGTTAATATAAGAGAAGAGGTTCTTAACAATAGCTGAGACAATGTTACTTCATTCTTTAGAAACACATTGTTTTTTTTTTGGTCCTATCAATTTGTCTTGAGTTATGTGATAGTACCAGTTGTTAAGCCCATAAATTCTTATTATTATTGATCATAATTATTGAAAATAACAGGGCTCATAGCTACATCTATTTTTTCAGTAATAAGTATTTTATTTTTTATTTATATTTGTGCATGTGTCTCTGAGTACATGTATGTTAATTACATACATGCAGTAGAAGCAAAGGCTAGATGTGCATGTCAGATTCCAGGAAGCTGGCATTTCAAGTGGTAATGAGCTGCCTCATGTGTGTGCTGATAAATGAATCTCAATTCTCTGAAAAAGTAGCAAACACTCTTTAACCACCAAGACATCTCTCCAACCTCTATTAATTATAATTTTAAATGCAGAATCTAGAGAAAAATGACAAATTCATAGTATTTTTTCCTGAAGATATAATATGTTTCCTACACACACCTGTATAAATTATTATAATTATATGTAATTTACTTAAACTTGTATATTAGGTGATTTAATATGAAGTAGATTAAATGATATTTTTCTGAAATATATGATACATTTGTAAAGGATAAAATTCTGCCTGACTCTCTAAAAATTATTTACCTTAAATATTACCTAAACCCACAACACAATATTAATCAAAACAATTAAATTTTCAAATGAAACATTACTTTTGACATTGAAAGTACGAACCCAGTCAGTTTCTATGATGGTTGTATAATTATGAGAGTGAAATGCATACATGTATTTATATCAATAACAACAGTCTGAAGCATCTTTTTTGAAGCTTTTGCCAATTAATAAAGACATTCGGTCCTTTAATTTGAAATAATGAGAGAGCAAGAAATGATAATAACGATTCCCATGTTTTTTATATAAGAAGGTAAGTTTGAAGGCAAGATTACTATTGTAAGTTGGGGCAGGAATTGATTAGGTCTGAAATGGTAATCCTGTTTTCTTGGTTTTGATATGCTGTTAGTTTTAGTTTTAGTGATCAACCCGACATATTTGGGAAGAGGTACATCCTATTAAGTTCCCTCCTCCAAACTGTGGTTTACTTTGTGGGGCATTTTTCTGATTGAAGGAGGCCCTGACCACTGTGGACCCCGATGCAGTGGGTCTGGTTTGTGTGGGAAAGGTAGTTGAACATAAGACAAGTAGCAAGCTCTTAAGCAATGTTTTTCATCAGCGGTTTCTGCCTTAAACTCCTGTCTTCAGTTCCTGCCTTGGCATCTCTTAATAAAAGATGGTAGCCTGAAAGCCAAGTGTTCCCTTTCCTCCCCAAGTTGCTTTGGTCAGTATTTTCTCATAGCAAAATAGATAAAACCAGGACGTATGCATGATAACTCAGGCTAATATAGATACTTGTATTAGTTGAGATTTAGTTCTTAATTGTCTCTTTAAAACATTTCCTCTCCTTGATATTGTTGAGCACTCTAGAGATGAAAGGAGTAGATTAGTGATCCCAGCTATGGTGGTTTGCACTAGAATGGCCCACTCTCTGTTAGTTCTCTCTGCCTCCAACTTGGAGGATCTAAGGATCCCATAAGGAACTAAGTTCACAGCTATTGCTCCAATGCCATGCCTACCTGTCTGCTGCCATGCTTCCTGCCGTGAAAATCATGAAGACTAATGCTCTGGAACAGCTACTCACAATTTAAATTCTTTCTTTTACAAGTTGTTTTGGTAATGGTATTTTTTTTTTCACAGCAATAGAAAAGTAACTATAACACCAACCTGCTCTGGCATTGAGTCTCAACTCATTTAATTATCCTAAATTGTAATTATCCTAAAATTGCTCATCCAAATATCCAGATGCATAGAAATACACATGCCACTTCATAGTTTTTGTAATAACAAATGTAAGTAGACTATTTACATGTAACCAAATTCAATAGGGAACACAATATGTGAATTTTACATACAAAATATTTTAATAAACTCATTAAATGGTTAAGTAATACACTTAATAAAAAATTAAGAGATCTAAAAGGGAATACAGCAAACCAATAGTGCAGTAGTAGAAACAGGAAGTCCAAGAGACCAGGATTAAAGTGTTTTTAGTGCTTTTGACAAGTCTCATTCCTGTATTAATTTGTCCATCTCCCGAATAGGAGAGCTCTGCAGTGGATACCTGTGCCCTAGGCATTTTAGAGATTTTCTCCGGCTTTATAAAAATCTTCTTTCAAACTGGTCATGTTTTCCTGACATAAGGAAGCTGCTGAAGTGATGATTGAAAATGTTTTTCTAGCATTTCATGCTGACATTATTCAGCTATCTTAACAGGAGAAGAAAACATTATTGTTTCATATGGCGTAAAATAATAAAGAATACTATAGCAGAACTCAGCTCTCATCTCCTTGCTGATGGTTTTCTCCATATGTTATTGCTTATTTATGGCATCAAATATTTTTCTCGTGAGACAAAACCTATTGCTGTTGTAGCAGCTACATGGTGCAAATAAAATGGTCATGATTACAATCTTTCGGGAAACGTGGCTGCAGTTTCCCACTTTAGTCACCATAAGTATATATTTGAACAATTTTCTCTCCCTAGTGCACATGGAGTTGAAAGTCACTCTCATAAATAATTAGATAGTAGGTTTGATAAGACCCTCAGAAGTAGGGGGTTCAGTAATGATATATGTAAATTCTAGGACCAAGGACTTGCCTGGCCAGCATCTCAAGATGTTTACAAGCACATGAAATATCAAGAATGCTGTAGTTCTTAGGTTCAACAAAACAGTGCTATCTTGTAATTTGTTGTATATATTTATTTGATAGCTTTTGTGAAATTGTCTTTAGGACCATATATGTTTTGAGTTTTGTGTAGGTGGATTTAATCAGTGATGGTATCAAAACATATTTGCTAACAAAATTCTCTCTGTGTTAAACATACTAACTTTTTTCATATCATGATTCTTAGGCAATACTTTATCAGAATTATCAATGTAAATTTTACATGAAATTATAAATTTTAATCAATCTGTAGATGATTTAATTACCCTGAAAAGTGTGCAAATATTATACCACAATGAATTTGATCACCTGTGGGTGTTAATGTCTATGGCAACACTGGAATGAAAGTCTTGAAGCTGCTCAGGAATAACTGTACTTTATGTTAAAACTTAGAGATGTCAGCTCTGTGCTCTCTTTATTAAGTACGTATTAAAAACCTGAAATTATATGTATGGTGTGAGATTTCAGATAGATAAATTCAACAGTACACCAAATTAGGCTTGCCTCAAAAATAACTTGAGCTATTTAATTTAATATCTGTATAAATCTAACGTGAAATTCTCTAGTTTCTATGTGACTATCTTCTCAGTCTTATTGTTTTTGTCCCTTGCCTTCAGGCTGCCTGTTTCTACTCCCTCCTTTGGCCTCGTTTTTTCTTATCTTCCTTTTCTTCTTCTTTGATACTAAGATGGCTCAAACATAACTCACACCATCCTCACCACTTCTCTGAGTTCCCTAGCACCCCTAATGCTACCCAGCATCAATGCAACAAGCACCAAAAGAAGAATAGCCAGAGAATTTGAACTAGTGTCTGTGGACTGTCAGGGGCTATGGATTCAAATAGGAACAGCTATACCATGTACTATATAAATGTATATAGGATAGAATTAGATAGTAGTGTTCTTCACTGTCTAGGATAGACACCAGAGTTTACATATCTTTACATGGTATTCATTATTTATTCATAGAAGATAAAGCTTTATTAATATAATTTTAAATCATAACATAAGCAAATTTTTTTTTCCATTTTAGGAGTATAATGCTTGTTTATTTCTTTTTCTTTTTTTTTTTTTTTTGGTTTTTCCAGACAAAGTTTCTCTGTGTAGCTCTGGATGTCCTGGAACTCACTCTGTAGACCAGGCTGGCCTTAAACTCAGAAATCCACCTGCCTCTGCCTCCCAAGTGCTGGGATTAAAGACGTGCGCCACCACTGCCCCACATGTTTATTTATTTCAATCAAAGAAGTGCTTGTTGCAATGACATTTTTATCTAGTAGTGTTTTGATATAAGTATGTGAAATAAGATCCTTACTTAGAAACTGCAATGAAGGGGAAGGAGAAAGGCACAACCTTGCTCTCACAATGCTATCTCAAGCAACTGAACAGCCTTCTATAGAAACTATGTAGTGTCCAATCCTCTTTTGAATTGGACTCCTGTGTTCAAGCAAATTGCTTAGTGAATTAGTGCTTGGCTTCTACTTTCTGAAGTTATCATTTTGTTTTATTTTATTTTATTTTATTTATTTATTTCCCTTCCTCCTCCTCCTCCTCCTCCTCCTCCTCCTCCTCCTCCTCCTATTCCTTCTTCTTCTATTTCCTAAGTACTTGAAGTTTCTGTTTAAGCATGATGCTTATAAAGACAAGGTAATAAAGCTCCTGGACTCTACATTCATCAGAATCAAAGTGATGAAAGTAGCACACATTGCTTAGTGCATGGTAACTCAGTTATTCTTAGTCTTCAGTTTTGAAAATTCTCCTAAGATTACCATGCAATTATTACCACTCAAAGAACATTTATTTTGAAACAACATGTAAATTAGTTTATGTAAGTCAATATTAGTTTCTGAAAAGAGGATATAGAGTCGAGTTACATACTCAGTTTGGCTCTAATATTCCTATGTGCCAAGCACAATACATTTATATATTTATTTTTACATGTTTTTATCTTAATTTTTGTGTATTATATATATTTTTAACATAGTATTAGACTCAATTTTGTGTGCTCTATGATAGGATTCATTGGAAGGAACTACATTTCCCTCTTCCTCAGTGACCATTTGTATCCTAATCCTGCCCTATTTCTCATTTTATTAGACTCATGGATTATAATTATTTTACCATGGTCCTAGTTGTGCCTCCTAGTTGTTGTTTTAATTTTCAATTTCCCAACAGTATATTATCTGGACAAACTTTTATGGACTTGTTTACCATCTCTATGTCTTTTTGTAGTAATATGTACAGTCAAGTCTATTGCCTAAATTTTACATTTGGTAACTACTTTACTCTGATATCTTCGTTTTTATTTCACATAATAACCTTTAACCAGATATCTTTTGCAAATATTCCCTGAAGTCTGTAGCTTGGTGTAGTCTTCTAATCTTATAGTATTCACATGATGTTATAAAGTAAGTAAAATGATCCATATTAAAATATGAAAAATAAGTAGCTGTAGATTAAATATGGTCTACCTCAAGAAAAACTGAAGCTAACTTTTCCAGTTACTGTAGCATATATGAAGCCTTGGTTTAAAATGTTAGCTAGGAGGATGGTAAGATGACATAACAGGAAAAAAAGCACGCAACACTTTGGTCTGAATTCTATGTTTGTATTCAGAAGAGAAATGGATATCCCACTTGAAAAGTCATCTTTTATGACTCACACATGTGCCATGCATATAAGCATCTATATAGGACAGAGATAGTAAAATTATCTTGTAGTTATAAATAGGAAGTTCTTGGTTGAAAGCCAATGGAATTGACGAATGTTTTATAGTCATTACTATGATCAATATTTGTTTATAGTTTTTACTCTTTGGATGGCCCAGTTCAATTATAAGGCACTTACTGAAGAATCCTGAGGTGTTTTTGTGTATGCTTGTGTTAATTTGAGTGCTGAGTCAATAAACACTGCTGTGTTTTAGATATGCTCCATTCTTTAGTCAGCTCTAGAATCAAATTATTTTGACCTTTAGGGAACCAAAATTAGTAATTCAAACTTACAAATACAGACCATTCTTATGAGCACTATTCTGTACTTAAAGGGTATTCAAAACTTAAGGGTGAGATGTAATTTCAAAAATATTTTATATTTATCTTTTTTGTGAATAAATGTTTTATCTGCATATATTCCTGTGTGTCATGTAAGTATCTGGTGCCTCTAAAGGCCAGAATACCTTGGAACTAGAGTTGTAAGCCACTGTGGGTGCTAGGAAATTTGGAATGCTGAAAGACCAGCAAATGCTCTTAACTGCCAGATCATCTCCCCAGCATTCCAGATGTTAAATCTATTTGTTTTATCTTTTTGTATTATTAATTGTGTTTATAATATAAAGATGAAGGTGCTATTGTGAATGTTTATGGTACTATCGTACCTTAGATTGTGTGTGCTATGCTTAATAATTATGCATAACACTTTCAAATCTAGACATACACGTGTAAATAAAATCTAATTACTCATATTGAAATTATTTTAAAATATTAGACATTTTTGGTAATCAAATTAATAAATAAATCATAATTCTTCATGAAATTATACATGCTTAATTTTAGTATCTAAAAATTCTTGATTTTACTTTAGATAATAAGATCAGGTAAAAATAATACTATTAAAGTATTTCAGTGTTATTAACTTCCTAGTTACATGATATTGTTATGAAGCTTCATAATTCAGCCAAGGGTTTGAAAACAGTGGATCTCTTTGTAAGATTGAATTATTAGAACTCAGCCATTATTTTCATCTGAAGTCTTTGATCTGAGATACTAGCCTGGTGAGATTTCAATTTTGTAACCCCAACCTTCCTTTCATCATTTTCTAAGTGAGGTCCATAATGTCTAAGCTACATCAAAGCAAAAATAAAAAGTTTGTATTATATAATAAAATTACCAAAACCAAAATTTAAATAAGCCTTCTATTGAAAATAGTGTACTTCAAGACTTGTATAAAGGAACAAGAAGGGAATTTCTCTTTATCACTTTAGATACTAGGCATCTTTAGTTAACAGTTCATCAGAACCAACTCCCTTTAGGGGGAAAAAATCCAGTAAATGCATCAAAGAGTAAAATGCTGAGAACATTGTAAGCATTTAATTTTGTCACTTTTCTTTCTTTCCTGGAACTAACTATTTCTAAGCTTTCATCTGGAAACTTTTTTTTTCCACCACTAATGTATATCATAGTATACATTATGTATATCAATTACTTCTGGCTTGCTGTTTAGTGCAAATTTTAAAAAATTATGTGAAATTCAATGGATTTCAAATAGACTGTTGATAAAATATGTTGCTGGAAGGTTGGAGTGGCAATGGTTTTCTTTTAATTTATGCTTCTAGAAAAACAAATAGTCAACATTTACTTACTGTTTTGAATTGGTTAGTTTACTCAAGAAACTAGATTATTTACCATCCTAAGCACTTACTTTGTCTCTGTGTTAGGATAAATAGGAGAATTTTAGAAAAAGATTTATTTTTATTTTATATGTATGTTTTCCTGCTTATATTTAAGCACACTACAGGCATGAAGGGGACTTGGGAGCAAGACATGGAAACATGATCCCCTAGAACTGAGTTGTTTTGTTGGTGCTGGAAACTGAAATTGGGTCCTTTGCAACAGTAGCAACTATTCTTAATCACTGAACCATCACTGGCCCCTAGAGAGGGGAACTTTTAAAGTTGAAACAAGATCTTGGGTTATGTCCACACCAAATATATCCCATAAGGCTAATAATATGAAAAGGACCATACTGAAGCTGTAAACATTGAACACCATACGTAGTAAATGTTTCTTTAGTAATCAGGATGCAAAACTAATTATATGCGACTTTGAAGTGCTCTCAAGAGGTTCAGATTATGTTCCTTTTCCAGTTAGGAACTGGTAGTTATTTGACCTCTTTACAATTATAGAAGTTAACTATGGTGTAACCAAATGCAAACAAATTTCTTCTCCATGTCCCAGTGTAGAATAGATAAGACTTTATTTAACAATGAGAGGTAACACAAATAAAGATAACATACAAATGGCAAATTTGAGTTTTTTGCTAAGACCATTGGCACAGAATGTGGAAGGAGGTTGCTGATAATGGGGAAGCCTAAAGTAATATTTGGGATTATGAGAATAATCCAAACATCTGACATTATGGGAAAGAACCCATTGTAGCAGCTGATCCTGTAGCTAGCATGACAGAAAAAACTCAGTAATAATACAGAAAGATTATTAGAGTGTGTATGCAGTTCTTGTTTGTTTGTTTTTCATTCCTATTCCCACATACCTGACCCAAACCAGCTTCCAAGAGGTATATTTAAGTTAGTTCATGGTTTGAGGGTATAGTTAATTGCAACATGGAAGGTGGTGTTGGCACTGCTGTAATGAATACATAGCAGTAAGACCATGAGGCTGGTGGCTCACATCTCTGTATATTAGAAAGCAGAGAGAACTATGACCATTAGGGTTCATTAGGCTTTTTATCCTCAGGTCATTCAGTAGGAGTCCCCATTCCATCTTTAGTGTGGCTATCCCATCCTCACTTAAACATCTCAGTAAAGAGTCAGTACAGACACATTCAGGGATGTACCTCATGGATAATTTTAATTCAGTCAAGTTTATAAGAAAGATTTCTCATTACTTCATAATTTTAACATGCACACACACACACACACACACACACACACACACACACACACGCCATGTGTGTGTGTGTGTTGCAGGGGTTGGGGGAAGGTGTTCACCGAGATCTGCCAGGGCTCTGGCCCTATGGAGTAGTCAAGGAGTTTCACTCTCTGAGGGGGAGAGGGAAGTCCTCCAGCTACTCTGTCAAAGGCAGGAAGTAAGCAGAGCCAGCGGGAAGCTCAGCTAGCAGATAAGGTGCAGCTGCCTGGTCAGTCAGGGCTACTGGGTGTGAAGTGACCTTGTTGGGTCCAGCTAAAGCATCTGGAGAGAGCCTTCTTTCTCCAGAAAGTATTACAGCTCTTATAGGACAGAAGCTCTCAGATGATCTGTGATGGAATAATTCTCATATCTTTATTCCTTCTGGATAGGATATTATATACATTTTTGGTTGGGTTGGGGTCTGACAGCAAATGCTTTCCATTGGTTTGGCCTGAGATGTTAGGGATGCTTCATCTGCACGTGGAGGGGCTTGGAGTGCTGGTCATAAGTGACTGATTGTCACAATCTTCTCCATGGGGTGCTGTGGTGACATGACTGGGACATAGAGCAGGCAAAGCTCCTACCATCCTCTGATATGAGGTGCTGGGGCTTCTGAACACACTCAACATTACCAAGTTTCATGGCATGGTTCATTGCCCTACCCTCAAATATAATATACATGTATATATACATATGTATATATATGCATATGTGCATATGTGCACACACACACAAACATACACACACACACATATATATATATATATATATATATATATATATAGAGAGAGAGAGAGAGAGAGAGAGAGAGAGAGAGAGAGAGAAGATACAAAATTGTTTTCTATTATCCACATCAGCAAGCACATGATCACTCAAACTCCAGTTCTAGGGGATTTGACACCCTGTGGCCTACTTGCATACCAAGCATGCACTTGGCAAACGTAAACTCATAAAGATTCACAAACATGCACTTAAAAACAGACAGATTTCTTTTTAAATAGTCAAGAATATATAAAGGGTTGTAGAATTATTATTTAGTTTTTCTTAACTAATTTATCTGACATGGTTTGTTTATTTTTTTGATATTTATCTTTAACCATTTTCTTTTTTTACAATCCAATCATTAACCCCCTCCTGGTCTGCCCTCCAACAGTGTCTCATCCCATTTTTCTTCGCCCCTGTCTCCAAGAGGATGTCCTCACCCCCTGTCCCATCCCACCCTGCCAAGGATCCCCACTCCCTGGAGCTTCAAGTCTCTCGACCATCTTCTCTCACTGAGGCCAGACCAGGCAGTCCTTTGCCATATATATGTTGGGGGCTTCAGACCACCTAGTGTACGATGTCTGGTTGGTGTCTCAGTGTCTGAAAGATCTCAGGGGTCCAGGTTATTTGAGACTGCTCTTTTTGCTATGGGGTTGCCCTCCTCTTCAACCAGCATGGTTTATAATTGGGCATTATGTGGAAACAGATGAAATCACTTGCATTCATATATATAAATATACATTTAAAAATTCATTGGCATCCGGGTAGTGGTGGCACACACCTTTAATCCCAGCACTTGGGAGGCAGAGGCAGGTGGATTTCTGAGTTTGAGGACAGCCTGGTCTACAGAGTGAGTTCCAGGGCAGCCAGGGCTACACAGAGAAACCCTGTCTCGAAAAACAAAACAACAACAACAAAAAAAATTCATTGGCTTTTACAAATAATATGCTATTCATAGTTTTTAGTGTATGACATTCACTTTTATTTAACTTAATATGCAATTTTTATTAATTGATTCTAATAAATTACTGTGAAAAGATATATTAATATTACTGTTTTGAAAAACATGACACAATAAAGAAACATTATATTTCTTGGCTTCTTGTACTCTAGACTCTCATTACTATTTATAGCTTATAAATAAGGATTAAAATGTTTCCGTGTGAGGTGCCAAGTTATCTACAGAGCTGACACAAGACAAAGCTAAAACCGCACCTAGTTCTTACAATTCCAGTACCAGCACAGAATCATAGCAATTCCTTCCAGACAGTATTGGAATCTCTTCTAGATGTTTTGATGTACTTTGCATTAGCAAAATCTGTGTGTAAACAACAGCATTTCTAATTTAATACTATCTTTCACATTTACTGCATCCAGCCTTAGAACTCTATTGACTCCTATTTGTAAGCTGAGAAGTTTCACATTGCATATTCATCTTTCAATATCTAGCTCATTTTGATTAAAATAAATATCACATCTATATACCATATCCATACAAAATAAATGACTATAATAATAATTTTTAAAAGACAACTGCTGTGAATGCATACAAGATTGTTTTCTTTTCTCTCATTAATTTATATTCATTATACAGTACTTATTGGGTTACACAAGAATATTTTTATAAAAACATGCAGTAAATTTTGAACATAGCCTATACATACTACACCCTTTTCTCTCTTATTAATTTTATCTGTTTCAATATACAGTTTTGATTCTCATTTCAAATTATTTGTGTGTAGCATGTTGATTCTTACTGCCCCACTTTAAGCTCCATGCAGACTGTTCTACCAGCCTCACCCAGATTCCCTTGGATCCACAGACATACAGACAAACACACACACACACACACACACACACACACACACACACACACACATATTACCTTATTTTTGATATGCTTTAGCACAATGGCCAGACTCTTCTAAGCCTTCCTCAGCTGTCACGCCCTTCTTTTGAAACCCATCTGAATCTGCCCTCCACTTTAGTTGCTCAGTTACCTTTAGTCCTAACTCAGCACCCCAAATCTACCCTTAGCTTAGTTGTATTTCTAACCTCCAACCTACTAACCCAGGCCAATGGCCACTCTACCCCAGATCTTACATGGCTGGTGACTTTTTCTCCCTCCAAAGCATGGCATTTTTTTTCTCTTCTTTTCTGTCTGCTAGCCTGTGTGTAGGAAAACTGAAAATGCCTTTTATTCCACTCAGTTCATTGGCCACTAGTATCTTTATTGATCAATAAAGAATTAATTGGAGAACAGGACCTTCAATGTTCACACACAGATCCCGATCAAAGATTCAGAATCATTCCCTGTGTGTGTGTGTGTGTGTTTGTGTGTGTGTACATATGTGCAAAACAATAATACATTATTTTAAGATTTGCATCAAACCTAAGAACCACAAATTAGAGGAAGCCTGGCATTTGTCTTTCTGATCAGAAATAATTCGCTTACAATAATTATCTTCAGTTATATTCATTTCCCTTCATATAGCATATTTTTTGTGTCTATGGCTGTAAATCATCTGCTGTTGATAATCTAATTTGATCCACTCCCTTTGCTATTGTGAGTAGTGTTGCAGTAAGTATTGGCATGCAGGTGTCTATCTCTATGATATGCTGAAAACCTTAAGAAACAAACCCAGGAGATGTACAACTAGGTGACATAGAAAACATCAACTTTATTTTTCTGAAAGACCTTCCACAGAAATTTCCACTAATTTCTATTACCACCAGTGTGGTGTGAAATATTTTCAAAAGCACCAACCATTGCTATACTGGGCTACTCTCTGCCCTGGCAGTCTTGCTACCTCCATGGCTAGGCCCAGGTGGTGGTCTTCCCAGCTCTAGTTCACCTGCCTCAGAGCTGCTTGTACCATTTCAGCCATCTGTCCCCTGTGGCTAGCTTATCCCAGTAAATCAAAACTCTAGAGGCTTATAATTATCAGTCAATTTTGTATATCAATAAATTCTCAAATCAGAAGATGCCCCACAATAATTTCAGAGCCAATTGATAATGATACAAGCTGTCCACCTAAATTAGACAAGTCATCCCAATTATTCTATCCTTTTATGATATTGATATTGACCTGTGGCTATATAAAGGCAAGGGAAAAGGTTCATCCTCTTCTCAACCCATCTTCTCTCATCCTAATCTTCCTTCTACTCCTTCTCCCTGATTCGAAAACTCTTAGCCATGCCTTTCTTTTCCCTGTCCAAACACAGGCTTCTTGTTATATTAATATTTAAATTAATTGAGGGAAATTCTGCTACATTTCACCCTTTCTGTCCAAATTTAAAAAACAAACAACTTTTCTCTCAAATATAAATTGAGCACAACTATTACCATTTTGTAAATTATAAAATACACACCTAACATCAAGTCCATCATCTTTAACAATTAAATAGAATACTCTGTTATCTATCCTAAATTAAAAAGGGCTTATAAATCTATATCTTCTGTTTTTGTTAAGCTTGTATGCTATCTGAAGTCTATCTTCTCAAATATATTCTCTCAATATTAAATAGCCTGTGTTGGCTATCAGACTATTAGTAGTCTTTCAACCTTGTCAGAAATCTGAGAACAACCAACATTATTTAATATAGCTTCCAGAAATGAGACAAATTGTAGAGACAGCTCCTGTAAGTGGTAGCATCAGTCTTCAACCTATTGGCCCAGGATCCTTTGACAGACTTTTGTAATGGAGATTTTGATGGACTGATTACCCTGACTTGGCAGAGATTATCAGTCAACTATTCTGGATAGTGTGTCCTTTTTTAGGACAGGATTTTGCCTGGAGATGAATAGGCAATTTTTGCCCAGTGGCTACCTAGCCACAATGTACTTACTACCTCACCTAGAGGTAGAGATGCTCAATTTCTTCTTTGAATCCACAAAGGGGAAGCTGCTAGGAGCAGATATGTCTCAACAACAAAAGAATAAATAACATTAAATGTCACATTTTGTGGATTTCTGATGTTTTTGAAAAGCAACTATCTATGTAAAGTAATCTGGACTATTGTCCATTAACTACTCTCAGTTATTTCTAATTAAATTATCTGGAAACACTCTAACAATAAACTCAGAGTCATGAATTTGCTATCTGGCTCTTAACTCACATGCTTAAACATTTCAGATCAGTTTGTAATGGCATTTATGGAAGGACTGGGTCCAAGCCTTGTATTTTTGAATTTTTTCTATCAATAGAAGAAATTTATACCAATGAAAACCTTGATTCTGCATCAAAATAAATTTTGTGCCAAAATAAGAAATTATGCCTTCAACTTAATAACTATTGTAAAGATTTCTACCAAATGAGATTATGGCTACACAATCAATTCTGTTTCCTCCCTGTTCAAATTATGACTATTTTAAAATTCCCCAGAAAGACAACTTAGAATACCTACCTCCAGAGCCCTAAGTCTACAGAACCAGGGCAGCAACTCTTTATAACTACTTTGAGCTGATTATGGGTGTTGAGATATCTTTGAACAGAGGGAAGAGTAGGGAAAATGGGGGAGTCGGTTGGCCTTAAGAAGGCCACACCGACGAATGTTTTAGTCTCTGATGTCTGTGTCTTGACTAAATCTGGCTGAAAGTCCAAGAGATCAGGAGGAGTTCAAAGTAGGTCAGTTCAGCATATCTGAGGATGAGACTCACCGAGGATGTATATGTTGTAATATATAAATCTCAAAACAAAAATTTAGTATCATCAAGATATATGAATGTATTGTATTAGTCTGTATAGGGTGTATAAACAAGTTAGGATGAAATTTTGCTCCAATCATAAGTCTTTATTTGTGCCATGTGAAGGATGGCACAAAGAATCTTTTTTATTTTTGTTTGATTCAAACAAATCAAATTGAATTTATTTTTTCCTCTGTCATATCTGATCCATATAACTCTGGAAGGTATATAGACACTGATCACCTTTTCTAAAAATGCAAAAACACAACCTTTCTCCCAAATCAGTATATCCTTGAGCCAGTAACCAGAAAAACCTTTAGATTGACCTCTGTCCTAGAGGAATTTTATAACCACAAAATCACACCAATTTTGAAAATTATCACAATCCAAAACAAATGAAGTAAACTAAAATACTGTATGTGCCTATTCTTAAACTTTTGGCTACATAAAGCCACGTGAATAAGATTCATTCTCTTCTCCATCCATCTTCTCCTGTCCTCCTCTTCCTTCTACTCTCTTCCTACCCCTGTCTCTAAAACTCTTAGTGCTGCCTCCCATTTCCCTGTCCAATCACAGGCTTCTTGCTGTGTTAATATTTAAACTACTTGGGAGAAAATTCTGCTACATACCAGCAGGGTATAAGTGTCAGTACTGTCTGTGTATTCAACAGCAGTTTTTGTCATATCTATTCTTCATGACTGTCACTCTGAGGGGTATTACTCTTTTCATTTGTCATTTTATTGAGTGGTTTGTTTTATACCTTGCTAAGGTACATTTTTCTATTAATAAGATGTGCATGGGGGAAATAGATGAGAAAAATGAACTCTGTTGATCACCCTGAAAAGAGAACCAATTTTATTGCTTTGGCATGTTTTCCTCTAAACTTTTCCTCATCTAATTATTTTTCTTCATGGAGTATTTTTAGGGATATATGCATGTATGTGATTTTTTTTTACTTTTTGCTCGAATGGATGTATCTTTACCATGTATATGCTTAGTTTCCAAGGATACCAGAAAAATATCTCTGGATCCTTTAGAACTGGAATTATAGGTAGTTGTGAGCTGCCATATAAGTGTTGGGAATCAAACCTGATTCTCCGAAAGAGCAGCCAGTGCCTTTAACAGCATACTCATTTATGAAGGATTTTTTTTGTCATTATTTTCCAAAAAAAGCTTCTCTGTGTAGCCTTGGCTGTCATGGATTCAGAACTTAAAATCAGCCAGTTGGCCCATATTTTAAAAGCAGATTTCTATTAAAATTAGTTCTTTGATAGTTTTGAGTTTGTTTTGATCATATTCGTGTTCCTTCCCAACTTTTCCAGATCTACTTCCTCTTTCCTTCCATGCTACCTTCATGGCTCCATACCGTTAAAACCAGTATGTGTTGGCAAAATATTCTTGGACGTGTGCTCTTCCACCAGCATTTCGTCAATCTAACACAGGATAAGCTGTTAGGTGCATTTTTAACAATAAGAAATCAAAGATTACAGATTAATATATTCGGAGGGCTGAGAAAATACACACACATGGCTAGGAGCAACAAAGGCCAACCATATCTGCAGCAGCCTCTTTATATATACTAACAAAGCTGGTATAAAAGTTCCCACAGGCCCTCTGTTTGTTACTCCAAGAAAATGACAAGTACCCTAATGTGATTCTGTGATCCCCATTTTGTAAAGGAAGTTTACCAAACTAAGGCTACCAGAAACTCTACAAAACTAAAGGATGAATGAAACTTTTAGACATTACCATTTAGCCTGATGGCAGGCATAAGTGCTATGGGTACTCAGTAACTA
Source organism: Rhynchomys soricoides (assembly GCA_019843965.1). Classification (NCBI taxonomy): domain Eukaryota; kingdom Metazoa; phylum Chordata; class Mammalia; order Rodentia; family Muridae; genus Rhynchomys; species Rhynchomys soricoides. The sequence continues at coordinate 4,986,111 of JADRCH010000076.1, read as the reverse complement.
AACAGCAAGAGCTTCCCCTCTCTGTGAACCTTTGAGAGATAAGCTCTAGTTAGCCTTGTGGCTCTAAACTTTCCTCAGATCCCACAAGATGTTGAGATAAAATCAGTACTCAAAAATCTTACTCTCTAATATCTTTATGAAAAATATTTTTCAAATTTCAGGTATCTCAGCAAATCAAAGAGAAAAAATAGACATTTTGTGAATTCCTTTAGGAATATTAAATACCTGATTGTCCTCTTAAATAAATAATGAAATGAAATGGGAGGGGGGAGAAAGAATACTATGAATAAGCTCTTCCCAGAAATCTGTACCAGGTTGTATCTAGAAGCAGCAGCAGCCTTAGGTCTAGGACCAGCTGAGAACCTGGAAGCTTAGTAAATCTCTCTTTCTCTCTCTGTCTCTCTCTCTGTCTCTCTCTCTGTCTCTCTCTCTGTCTCTCTCTCTCTCATTTTATTATTTTTCCCACTTTATTTACATTTCAAATGTTTCCCCCTTTCCATATTGCCTTGAGGCAGAACATTACACCAAGTTTCTCCAGAAAACACCACTTTAAAAAAACAAAAATAAATAACAAAGAATAATACCTTATTTTGATGTTGATTTGCTCACAGCAGAAATGCAAGAAACAGGGGGAAACCTAAACATAACCCAAAACTTCATTCAAACCAAGGAACTGGAAAATGATTTTCTGAGAATAAAGTAATCTAGCATGGGCAGGAACTGTGTAGACACCTTCAGAGAGCACACTGGATTGCTGTTCTCTGCTGCTTTAAATCAACCTTTAGAGATGCCCAGATTAATACAAGGATTTGCTGGCTGGAGAAATTCCAACCCATACAGTATATGCTTCCTGGGGGATCCATAAAAGCCATGAATTCCATGAATAAATGAGATTATCAAGAGCACTATTATCCACAATAAGTAGAATACATCCATTCAGGAAATATTACTTAAAGAAGCAGAATTTGAATGATATACTCTTTCAATACCTAAATTTTACTGTTAAAATTAAAAACTTTGTTATGAATACTTAGCAGGCTGTAAATTTCAAAAACAATGCTAGTTTTCAGTTATTAGATTCATGGTAGCCTTCTGGTGCCAGAATTCTGAACAAAACAGCAGTTAAGGCACAAGAAAAATTAATTCTAAAATAAAAAATCAATTTTTATAAAGGTAGTATTTGTTGTGTTTGGAAAGTCATGAGAGGAGTTCTGAGGAAAGTAGCATTATATTTGATAAAAGGAATTGTGATCCCAAAACAATCATTTGTCTAATGTCTGACTTGCTACTGCTCCAGTGCTCATATTAGTATCGACAAAGAGGGCAGGGTTTCTGGAGATTTTCCATTTTGAAAGTAGGTTTTAACAGCCAATATCCACATATAAGCGAATACATACCTCATTTCTCTTTGGAGGCCTGGGATACTACTGTCTGGGTGATGTTTTTCTACTTCTTAACCTATAGATTTTATGAGGTCAGTTATAACGCAGCTACAGTCCATAGAACCACAGATATTAGGTAGAGTGTAAGGGAGTGCTGCGGACAGATAGATCTCCTTAGAAAAGGGAAATAGAATAGATAGTTATGGATGCATGGGGAATACTGTAATGAGAGGATAAAGTGGGATGGTAATAGAGCATGAAGGAGAGAATACAGGGAAAGACAGATAAAACTAAGGGGCATTTGAGTAGTATGGAAACTACGTTAGAGTACGGTAGGAGCTTCTTAAGATGTGTATGTATAAGACAATCTAACGCAAACTGCCAACCAATTGAGAGAGAGAGACCCAACTGGCGATAAGTGACCGTAGGAGTATGGGTTTATTTCTGAGTTTTCAATTCTACTCCATTGACCTATATATATCTGTCTCTGTACCAATACCATGCGTTTTTTATCACTTCTGCAAGTACAGCTTGAGGTCAGGTATGATGATTCCCCCAGAAGTTCCTTTATTGTTAAAAAATTGTTTTTGCTATCCTCGGTTTTTTGGTTTTTTGTTTGCTTGGTTGGTTGTTTTTTTTTGTTTTGTGTGTGTGTGTGTGTGTGTGTGTGTGTGTGTGTGTGTGTGTGTGT
>JADRCH010000076.1:4970230-4982311 GCA_019843965.1 Rhynchomys soricoides | reverse complement strand
TCCTTCTCCTTCTCCTTCTCCTTCTCCTTCTCCTTCTCCTTCTCCTTCTCCTTCTCCTTCTCCTTCTCCTTCTCCTTCTCCTCCTCCTTCTCCTTCTCCTCCTCCTCCTCCTCCTCCTCCTCCTCCTCCTCCTCCTCCTCCTCCTCCTCCTCCTCCTTCTTCTTCTTCTTCTTCTTCTTTCTAGAGCTTTCAGATATGCTGTCAAGTTGCTAGTATAGAATCTCTCCAATGTTGTTATGAAGACACTAATTGCAATGAATTTTTCTCTTAGCCCTTTTTTCATTGTGTCCTATAAATTTGGGTATGCTGTGACTTCATTTTCCTAAAATTGACCTCTAGAAAGTCTTTAATTTATATTTCTTCCCTGATCAAGTTATCATTGAATAGAGAGTTGGTCAGTTTCCATGAGTATCCGGGCTTTCTGTTGGTTTTGTTGCTATTGAAGACTAGCTTTACTCCATGGTGATCTGAAAGAATCCACTGTGTTATTTCAATCATCTTGTATCTGTGTCTAATTTATATGGTTAGTTTTGGAGAAGGTGCTATGAGATGCTGTGAAGAAAATATATTCTCTTGTTTTGGGGTGAAATATTCTGTACATATCTGTTAATTCCATTTGGGTCATAATGTCTGTTAGTTTTACCATGACTGTTTAGTTTCTGTTTCTATGTTCTGTCCATTGGTAAGAGTGGGATGTTGAAGTCTCACAATATTGTCGTGTTAGGTCAATGTGTGTTTTGAGCTTTAGTAATATTTCTTTCACAAATGTGGGTTACCTTGCATTTGGGGCTTAGATATTCAGAATTGAGAGATTATCTTAGTGGACTTTTCTTTTGATATATATGAAGTGTCCTTCCCCATCTCTTTTGATAAATTTGAAAGTATATTAGCTGCTCCAGCTTGTTTCTTGGGACCATTTGCTTGGAAAAAATTTTCCAGCCTTTTACTCTAAGATAGTCTGTCTTTGTCACTGAGGTATGGTTTCTATATGCAGAAAAATGCTGGGTCCTATTTACATATCCAGTCTGTTAACCTATGCCTTTTTATTGGGAAATTAAGCCGATTTATGTTGAAAGATAATAGGGACTAATCATAGTTTGTTCCTTTTATTTTTGTTGTTAGAGATGGTTTTATGTTTTCATGGTTCTCTTCTTTTGGGTTTGTTGTGAGATGATTAATTTCTTGTATTTGCTTGGGTGTAGCTTCCCCGTTGTATTAGAGTTTTCCTTATATTATCCACATTAAGACTGGATTAGTGAAAAGATATTTTTTTTTTTAAATTTGGTTTTGTCATGCAGTATCCTAGTTTCTCCATCTATGGTGATTGAGAGTTTTGCTTGGTATATAGTAGCCTGGGTTGACATTTGTCTTCTCATAAGGTTTGCATAATATTTGTCTAGGATCTTTTGGCTTTTAAAGTGTCTGTTGAATATTCTTTTGTAATTCTGATAGGTCTGACTTTATATGTTACTTGGCCTTTTTCCATTACTGTTTTTAATATTCATCCTTTGTTCTATGTATTTGGTGTTTTGACATTTTTTATGTGACAAGAGGAATTTCTTTTCTGGTCCAATCTTTTCAGTGTTCTGTAGGCTACTTGTTTATGGCCATCTTTTACTTTAGGTTAGGGAAGTTTTCTACTATTATATTGTTAAAGATGTTTTCTGGCCCTTTTAATTGGAAATCTTCACTCTCTTCTATTTCTATTGTTCTTTTCATTGTGTCCTGAATTTCCTGGATGTTTGGGTTAACTTTTTGCACTTTGTATTTTCTTTAACTGTTGTGTCAATATCTTCTAATAGTAGCTTCTATGCTTGAGATTCCAACTTCTATTTCTTCTATTCTGTTGGTAATGCTTGCATCTGTAACTCCTGATCTCTTTCCTGGGTTTTCCATCTTCAGGATTGCCTCTGTTTGAAATTTTTTAACTGTTTCTATTTCCATTGTTAGGTCCTGAATGGTTTTATTCAATTCCTTCACCTGTTTACCTGTGTTCTCCTATATTTCCTTAGGAAGTTATTTATGTCCTCCTTAAGGTCCTCCATCATCTTCAAGAGATGTGATTTTTGCTAGATCTGAATCTTGCTTTTACTGTGTGTTTGGATATCTAGGACTTGGTATGGTGGGAGAAGTGGGTTCTGGTGATGCTAAATGGCATTCGTTTCTGTTGCTTGTGTTGTTATGCTTGCCTCTTGCCATCTGGTTATCTCTGTTGTTAATTGGCCTTGCTATCTCTAGCTGGAGCCTGTTATTCCTGTAAACCTGGTAATGATGGACCTCCTTGGTGTCAAGCTGCCTTGGGTGTTAGTGTGTGTGTGTGTGTGTGTGTGTGTGTGTGTGTGTGTTGTGTGTGTGTGTGTGTGTGTGTGTGTGTGTGTATGTGTGTGTGTGTGTATGTTTTCAGGGACGGGGGACCTAAGCACCAGATCTGCCCCTGGTTGCAGTTGTGGACAAGAAGAAAGATGTGTTTAGGCAGGGCAGATAGGTCCTGTGTCCACTGGTCCCTGTTGGGATAGCAATTAATCCAGGAATTGAGGGGGGTGTCTCAACTCTGAACCTGCTTATTATGGACCTCCTGGGAGTCAAGCTGTCTCTGAGTGGCTGGAGCACCCATTCTGCCCCCAGTCATAGTTTTGGATCAGAAAGAAGATGTCAAAAGAATCTGTTTTCAATAAAAGACAAAATTAAAGAAAAATAGGTTTTACTTTATCATTTTCATTTCCTATAATGTATTTAAAATAGAAGGGATTAAGTTTAGAGTATGAGGGCACAGCAAGATATCTGCTGTCACATCCATCCGAGCACAATTGCCTGGTGCTCTTCAGTTCCCTTCATGAATATTTCAGATGAGAAAGCTGATGTACTAACAATCCAATTAGTTGATGATGATTAATAAGGCACATGAGTTTTTGTAGTTGTTGTTGTTGTTGTTGTTGTTGTTTTTAACCATTGATAAACACAGCAATTTTAAGATTGGTTCAAATTAATCATGAATTAGTTTTAAATGCTGTTCTTTGACATCAAGATTCCATTGAAAAGCTCTCTGTGGCTTTCCCCTTATAAAACTGTCTACAGCTCTGTCACTCAGGCCCTATAAGAGGAGTTCATATTAACTATTCTAAGGCACACCTTTCCCAAAATCCTTAACAAGTTTACTTAAAATGAAGGCTGTTTCCTTGTGTCACCCACCAACTCAAATCAATCTTTACTCTCCTGAGAATCTGTATTTTAAGAAACTCATTTATGTGTCTACCAACAGAAATTCTAAGAATAAGCATTTTAAAAGTAGTTTTAGGTAACTCTTTCTAAAAATAAGATAATGAAATTTGATGTCACATATTCTCAGATTTGTATTTCAGTTCAAATGCGAGCCCAGTGTATCAGTGTATTAGCTGTTTGACCCTAAATTTACTATTTAGTCTCTCATGCCCCAGTGGCCTTGTGCATGAAATGGTGATAATAACTGTGTTTGCAAGGTTATAGCTGAAGTTTAGGTGGAAATGTACCCATGGAATCTTGAGTCATTTAGAATATTGTACTGTGTATATAGAAACACCACTTGTCTAAGTAGTGATCACTACTTTCATGTAATATCTTACAATGTCAAGTTATATGTGTACTCTGTTCTTAAAAACAAAACCCTTCCTACTGTTTGTCTATGTGCCATCTCGTTTGAAAGGAAGAGGCAGGGGGAGGGCCTATGGAAACATAATGGTCTTTTTTAAAAATGCTAGGAAAGATTTGAGCCTATCCTGTCACGTAGACAACTAATTACACCATTACATGCTGCAATTACAATTAAGGATTCCAGCTGATGGAAGGCATGTGTGCTGCACTCTCATTATCGGATATTCCCTTGCCAACACTCAAGAGTATCATGGTTTTGATGAAACGAAAACAACTCAAGGAGTTATATTTGCTCAGTAACATCAACAGAGCAGTTCAGGGAGCCCACTGCAGTTCCCTTTTGCCCCATTCCATCTCCCACTGCACTATTTAAAGACATAGCTTTCCTTATTACCTCACGGAGCTAGTTGGCTGCCAAAGTCATTAGTAAATTCTGCTGACCCAGCATTGTCTATGTGAAATATTACAACCTGTTGGGCATGTAGAGAGCTATTTTGGCAGTGAGCCAGTTGGATTTAAGCTTACATTGACTCAGAAAAGATCATTCAATTCAAATCACTTAGTGTCTGCAAAGCTTGGCAAGCTTTCCTTATGTATATATTATTTACAACAACCTCTCAGAAGACAGATGGCCCCAGGCCAAAGCACAACCCTTAAGATGCCTTTTTGCTTGATAGAGGGCTACTTACAATCATGTCTTATCCCACTTCCTAGCTCCCTGGATTATCAACCCCAGTTGCTATTCTGATATTCTGATACTTATACCATTTCTACTATTTGTCTAATGGTAGCATAGATTTCTTCTAGTGATTACCAATATTATAATTCTTAGTTACTTAACATTCATGTGAATACATCTAATAATTAAAAGGCTCTTCCTCTTTGTATAAGTTAAGACTTAGCTACAAGGTCACAGAAGCCTAATCCAAACTGCCTTAAGCAAAAATGTTGATTTATTTCCCCTACTAAATGAACATGTAGATGCTTAAGCCCTGAAAGAGTATAAAGATGAAGTATATGTTCACTGGGTCCTTGTCCCTCTATTACAATCTTATGTTTCTGCTATATCGCTTACAGACAGGCTTTCAGCCTCAATTTATTAAATGACAGAACCACTCCTAGACTCCCTAGATCTGGTTCAAAAACTATAGACATAAGAACCTGTCACTGCAAGAAAATTAGCATAAAAACAAACAAACAAAAACAAGGCTCATCTCCTGATAGCATTCAGATCATGTGCTTGACACCAAGCACATGGCTTGTTTCAAAAAAAGCAGGGGACTTGAACTTTGTAGCAACAAGGCTGCAAAGGTGCGTTTACTTCAGGGCTTGCTCAAGCTCTTCTCATGCCACATTAGAGGAAACTGCTGTCCTGATTCTCAAGGAACAGTTTCAGATCCTAAGAGGAAATGAAATAATGTTAAAATTGTCTTTGGCCTTACAATTAAATGAGTTGTTTTACTCCTGTTCTATTGCTATGAAGAGATACAAGGACTAAGGCAAATTATAAAAAACATTTGATTAGGGACTTGTATACAGTTTCACAGGATGAATCCATGACTACCATGGTAGAGGGCAGGGCATGGTAGATGGCAGACAGGAATGACACTGAGACCATAGTTGAGAGCATACATCTAATCTGTAAATTGAAGGCAGAGAGAAGAAAGAGATTGTACCTGGCCTGGGCCTGTAAACCTACACATCAACCCTCCTCCAACAAGACCACACCTCCCCAAACAAACCCAGCCTAGAACTAAGTGTTCTAATATATGAGCCTTTGGGGCTATTCCCATTCAAGCTACCATACAGGCTTCATTTCTTAAAGCTTCCTCTCATTACTGCATTCCTACACTCTACAAAACAGAACTTATTTATCTTTTTGATTTCAACCTCTCCAATTTCAGACTAATAATGATGTTTTCCCCCTCAACCTATAAAAATATTTAGGGGAAGAGTTGATATCATAGATATGTCAAAGGACTAAGGCAAACTTAAGCTGCGCTGACAGAAAGGAGCTGTGTTTTAGAGTATTACACAATAAAACACCTATACATCCAACACATAAAACCAACCACCATTTGGAGAAGTGTATGTAACTTTGAAAGACCCCCAGTAATCCTCATATGTCTTCCATTAGTAAACACTAATCGTTATAGAGAGGAGAAAATCCATGTAACCTTCTTTCTGCCAAGAAAGTAGGTAATAGAAATTGACAACTGCTAGATGTCAAAATTTAAGGAACAGAGACAAACAAAGTCTGCATGCTGTGAGATGGACAGAGCTGAATGATGTTTAGAAGCCTCATAATAAGAATGATCAAGAATGAAACATGAAAGAAATTTATTTCAGGAAATGCTTGTAATGTACCATCCATGCTTTAATTCAAGAAATATTTGATGATCACAAACCACATAACCATCATTTCACTATACTCTAACATTTGAGAAGTGAGGGACAATATTACTAGATCACCTCTCAGGAGGCATATAGTTTATACTATTGAAATACAGAATCTGAAAATGTAGATGCCTTTCACTTTCTAAACTGAAACTGGATTGATCACTAATGTTAACTGTAAAATTGTTAACACAGGTGCTGAAAAATATTTGAGATTTGCTATGGTTTGAATAGTCTTCACACCTATATATGTCTAATTTAATATTCAGTGAGAAAATGTGGAGCATTATAAGAACTGTTTGTACCCAAGGCCTCCCCTCTCACTAATGGATAAATGCTCCTCTGAAAAAGCTTTCACCAGACGGTCTGTGCCTTTCTCAAACATGAAGAGTTAATATTTATTATATATTTTCAAAATATATAATATTTTAATATAATAATATTAAATATATATTGGTATTCATTGGTATTGGACCTACCACACGGCAGAAATGTAAGAAAAATGTTTCTGTTTTTCACTAGTTACCTGACCTCTAATAGTCAGTTACAGTAGCACTGTGTGCAGGGGTGAAGTTAAATGACATTGTTGGCCACTTGTGATCTTTTTATCCCTCCATTCTCCCATTTGTAGTAATAGCTAATTTTAGTCTTCTAGCTGCACTGTATCCAAACACATCATATACTGTGTAAGTAGAAGCTTGAATACCTTTCAGTTTCAAAGGAAAGACCCAATTACCTTAAGTCGTACATCAGATTTCTTCTTGCATTTTGTTAGATATATTGAGAATGTAAGTCTAAAGTGTCTGGATCTATAAACATATGGTTAAATCTACCAATCAGTTGGCAGAAGGAATTAACTATGCTGGTTGCCTTGAACTCACGACCTATAATTCTATTGGAGCAAGCTGACCAAAACAGCTATCATGGGAATCAATATATGAGAACAACAAATAAATATTATAAATAGAATGGCATCCATCCTATAGTGTATGTGAAAGTGTCTGGTAGAGTTTCCAGAGGATCCTTAGCAGAAGTCAAGTGAATGAGCAAGATTTGAATGGGTAGAGTGGTTAGAAAAGTGATTCACAGAGAGACACAAGGATACGAAATATGCTATTAGTAGGAAATACAGAAAATAGAGTCTAGAAAATATATTAAGGCTTGAATTGGGATAGAAAAGGAACTTTCACTTAACCTAAATGGGAGAAAGCCTTTCATACCATCATGAGGTATTTTATAACATTTTCTGAGACTGGAGAATCATAAATGCCACCCTTTCAGCTGTGAATAGGACCTGGAATTAGTAAGAATGGTATCCATCCTATAGAATATGTGAAAGTGTATGGTATCTTTCCATATGAAGATAAACTTTGACATGGCTTTTGATAGTGAAAATACAAAGAAGTAGGTTGACAGAACATCAGTTAGAAAGAAACTTTTACATTTAAGAGAGAGATCAAATGTGGTTTAGGGAAGTGTCTCCGGGATGGACATGTGATTGATGACAGCTGACAATTGATGAGTTTTGGATTTGAGGAAGCAACTACCTTGCTACAAAGGCAACCTATGCTTAGAATATGGGAAGAAATAAAAATAAACAAATAAAGAAACATCAATAGCAAAACTAAAACAACAAGATGTATTATATTATCGAGTAACCAAGTCAAATGTGTTATCTTGTCCAAATACGAAATATCATTCACTAAGTATACTGTTAAACATCATATTATTTCTAATCCCTCCATTCATCTGTTTCTCATTTCCTTATTTCCTCTTTAATCTCTTCTTTAATCTTATAGCTTTACACAAGTTTTACCTCTCTAACAGGTTACCCCACGTTGTAGCTACCATTTGAAATAGCACAAGTACTCCAGATAAAAGCAACTTATAATCCCTGCTCTGTGGGAACTGTACTTGGATTTCCCATTAACACAGTGTGAAGTTATGTACTTAACTCTGTGCTCATTAAAATGAAAGCACATATGCAGAATGCACAGAAGTTTACTTGAATAAGATATCAGGATTTTTGAGCTTCTAGAATTGGCTATCTCTTGGCTTTCACCTTTTGATGAGAGAACCTGCTGCTGTGTGAGACATCATTTTAATGTTGTTCCATATTTTGGTGGTTGTATTATGAAACCTGAATGTTTCCTCGTAAGAATATCATTAGGCATTTTTTTCCTCCTATGGTACATGTGAATTTAAATAGTTTCGAAGTTCATATCTGTTAGAGATTACTTACACTGTGACAACAAAACACACCTCACATATCAGTATCCTCTCTTATGATGTAATACGTGATTAAAAGGCATATTTTTGTTACTTTTCATCTACCGTATTGCTGTGGCTCAACAGACAGTCATACCATTGACATTAATTTTGACAGTAGTTTCTTCTACATTTAGTCTCTTATAAAACATCAGAAAATAAACACATTTATTGATGAACTATTATTTCCAAGATGCAACATTAGGGTGTTTGAAGTACTTTATACTCCATTGATATTATAGCATAATATGCCAGGGGTTTTGATACATTCATATTTCAAGTAGTTTAGATATGCTTGAATTATAAAACTCGAAACATTTTCATTGCTATATTATAGACCTTTACCACACATTTGAAATGGCTTTCTCAAGATGAACACAGAGGATACGTTATAATATATGTTACTTTTAACAACCAAAGTTAAAAATTTCTCCTCAAATATATTACGTAATTTCCCTACGTTCCTAGTGTAACCCAATTTTCTGTATTTTACCTTTTATCTATTTTTTTGCATTTTCTATCACATTTCCCAGGGACATTCTCTGCTTATTGACTCTTTCTTTCTATGAAATATTTCTTATTAAAAGTTAATACTCTGTGATTAATATCTATCTATCTTTCTATCATTTAATATATATATATATATATATATATATACAACCTATCTATATCATCTATAATATAAAATCTTAACAGCTATTATATATTTTACAAGCTGATTTTAACAAAGATACTTGGAAGATACATTGTAGAATAGACAATCATTTTAATAAATGTTGTTAGGAAAACCAAATATTCAATGAGAATTAGACATTTGTTTCTCATTCTGTACAAATTCAACTCAAAATAGAATGAATGATTAAATTTAGGACTAGAAATTATGAAAATATTACGAGGAAAAATGCTTCAGGACATAGCAATGGAGAAGAATTTGGTTTAATAAGGTTACTGAAATAGCACAAAAGCAGAAATAGACAAATGTTATTATCATACACCAAAATCACTTGTATTGCTTGGCTCTTTCATATATAATGAATGTTAATCATTTTAATCTCCTCCCTTTCGTCCTCATCTCCTTTCCTCTCTTCCTCATCCTTCTTACCAACAAGCCACACTCAACTTTTCAAGCTGTTTTCTGTGTGTTCCACTGAGTTTCACCTTCCTTGCCCAGCTATGTACGGTTGTGAAGATACTTTCCGGAGCAAGGGCAATTTATTATTGACTACACCACTGGGGAAAATAAGCACCTCTCTCCCAACAAACTTAATTGACTATAGTCCTTCAGGGAGAGACTTCAATCCATGTGTGGTAAAGTGAAAATGGGCTAAGTCTTGAGAGCACACATGGATGTACCTGACCTGGCATACATGGGTGTCTTTTTTGCCATACATTTCCCTCTCTTCGAGCTATTTGATTCTTACTGTTCTCTCTTGTGCAATGTTCCCTGAACTTTGGATGGTATAACCTATCTGTTTAGTCAATCAATACAGATGCAAAGGCTAGGATGGGGAACATATTTGTAAACTACATCTGATTAGGTGTGAGAATTAACAAGCTCCACTTTTGCACCATTTTGATGATATGCTTTCAGAGAGATTTTACTTTTATGAAGGTAATGATTTGTCTTTTCCAATTACTTATATTTTCCAATAATTAATGTCTACTCTAACTACCCAGCAAATGACTGGCTGTTTGTTTTCATGGTACAAACGAGGCTCTGATTGTTTTTCTACTGTGGAATGATGCTCCCTGCTAGTTTTAAAGGATTGCTTTTTATGCTTCACTGTGCCTGTGTAATCAACACAGATGGGAGGAGATGCACGTGGAATACATGGGTGACAATGTGCTCCTTCAATATGACCTGATCTTTGCACTGGGGTAGGAATGAGGCCAATTCTCCTTGTCCTATCTGCAGTATAAATCACAGAGAGTATTGAAACAAATGACATTTAGAAAATCAGAGTAAAGTGCATAGGCAACTCAATGAACCACAGGAGACTGTTGCAGTTTACAGCTATCTGGGTGAGTCAAGTTTATAAGAAACCTTTGGATGAAGATTTGGGATAACTGAAATTGAATGCTTAAATAATAGAGATTTCGATTCTGTGACTGGTCCTTTCTGCTATACCTTGCTTCATAATTAATGAATTGGTAAATTTTATGCCTATGAGTAAAATGAGAGATTAATGATGACACTTTGAAAACAGGTGAATGAAGTGAGTCCTCTAGGAGCACAGAGCTAAGTGTGAAGGATGGGCTATGGAGTAGTAGATCTAGAACTTCCTTGGGCACATATGCAAGTCTTAACTTTCAAATCAGTTCTTTTGGTTTTGTTTGGTCTTATTTTCTTACTTTTAAATAGAGAAAGAACTGTCAGCTAATCTTTCATTGACAACATTAGAAGCAGAAGGGAGCTGTATACTCCACTCCATTTATAGTATTTTTATTAATCATTTTATTTACATTTCAAATGATATTCCCCTTCCTGGTTACCCCTCTACAACACCTCCTATCCCATCACCCCTCTCCCATTTTCCTCTGAGTTTAATATTTTATGTTCTTAGTGATTTTCATATTTACTTATATTTAATGCTTATTTTTAATTGACAAACTAATGCTTTACACATCCTCACACACTAGTGGTTCTATATAAACATCATTGTTCAGAGTTTGACCTTATAATATTTAATATAATATTTTAGAGAAGTTAGAAACTTCTGTAAGCAAAAGGCCATGATTTAGTATAAGAACATTATAAAATCAATGAATTAAAAAGCTTCCACATTGTGAGTAAGAAAGTGATGTGTCTCTTCTCCACAGTAACTGACTTCCTATTTTTCAGTGTTTTGGTTTTTGGTTTCATTTTTAGTGGACTTTTGCTCAGATCTATTAAATTGTCCTCAATGTAGCCTGATACAGTTATTTTATCCAAATAGTTGAGTTCAGTCCCTGTTTATTTAAAACTTTTGAAGCCCATTTGTATCATTGTACTCTTTGTTCTTACAAGATAGGGGTAGCACTTCCTTTACAAAGCGGACAATGTGGAGAAGGCGGGACATAGGTCCCATCTTATAAACCATCTCTTTTCTGTCTTCTCATCTTAGATCATTGCAGAAGGAAACATCATCAAAGGAACTTCTTAGACAGAAGCAAAAATTAATTATTCTCCTTTTCTATCTAGAACAAATGATGGCATGTCATGTGTCCCCCAAATAAAGATGATGGAAGTCTACAACCTATCCCTTGAAGAGGAGTAACCTCCTAGCCATTCACAATCTTTCAGTATTTGTAATCTCTTAAAAAGACCTAGTCACTGCCTCTGGTTCACCTGCTGTTTCTGCTCATGTGTATTCTCACATTCCTCACTGCTATGACTTTAGAAATACTGTATCCCCAGGTCCCAGCTTCTTCCACAACCTCCTTCAGTGTCCATTTGAGATCAGCATTACTTACAGGAAATAGAAACAAAGAGGAGCACAAGTGTACCTTCCTTTTTTTCTAGAAGTTCTTCATTTTGTGAGGTCTTAGACATTGAAATTTCCCCCACCTCTTGGTAACATGAAAAGGTAAGACTCTTCATTCTATAGTGAGAACCCACAGGAAAAGAAAATGTACTTTCTGCTTCATTTAAGCCTCTAGTATCACTCTGCAAGATTCTCTAAAGATATTCATGTCTAACAAAGAGTATGAAGAGAAGTAATTCATTCTTATCTCACCCCCTAACCACTTTCTTTTTCTATATACTGTGTGTGTGTGTGTGTGTGTGTGTGTGTGTGTGTGTGTGTGTGT